>QPKB01000011.1:30257325-30621199 GCA_003546025.1 Camphora micrantha
GTTGTTTATCATCATATCTTATCCTTTTTTCTTTTTCCCCACTCTTTTTTGCATCATTAAAAGAGTCTGGTTATATTTCTGCTTCCAGTTCTTGATATTTCCAGTAACATCTTTTAATGCAGGAGGCCCTTCTTAATTCACTTCCAAAGCTAGTTAGTTTACTTTCGCCAACTGTTGAGGGGTATTTCACGTCACTTTCTCCTGAGATATTGGTTTGACTTGATGCATTCTTCTTGTTAAATCTGAAAGGGGATTTTACACTTCTTTTTACTTGGAATGTTAGTGATAGTTAACTGTTCCTTTTTTTTTTGCTTTGTTCTTTTTGTCAGAAATGAGACAGTTTAGAAAATTCCCAAAATATCTCCTATTTTACTAAATTCTCCTATTTTTCCATCTTGTCTGCCTGTGGGCAGGGCAGATTCCGCAGCTGTGGCCATTACAACCACTGACCTTGTGAGCAAGAGTGTGGCAATTGAGTCAAAGGTTGGTACTCCCATTTTCCTAGGCAATTTTACGACCTTTCTCTTCACCATGGGCCCGTTTGTTTGCATTAAAATACATTGGAATTAATAAATATAATTCATGCCATAAGCGGTTAAAAATGAAGGTCAAAGGTGCATTTTAAAAAAACGAGCATAAAATAACCTTTTCTTTTAGGAAAATAGAATTAAAAACAAAAAGATGAAAAATGAACTACTAGTGTATGAATTGTATGTATTAATTCCTATGTTTTATAATGCTAACAATCAGGCCCCATATGTATTTTATTTTATCTCACTTTCCATCCCAAAGGAAGTTCGTTTGGATTCTCTCAAGCTCATTTCCACTTTTGCTAGAATTTTAAACAAGGACGTGTAATTGATCGATAAATTTTGGAAAGGTTAGATATAGTGAAGGTACTGAGCATCAAATGACAAATAGGAATTTTTCCATGAGGCTAGTTTGGATTTAAATTTCTCCACAATTGGATTTCACATGGATGCGGCTCTTGAATGGCTCCCATAGGTAGTTGAAGGTACTTGAATGGGAAACATACCATCTTATAACCCACAAATGAGGCTAGTGCTGACAACAAAGAATCCTTCAATGCTTCACTAGCCATTTCACTCCTTGGGACATTCATCCACAGACCCAACGCTATTCCAAAGCATCTCAATATGCGCATCACAGAGCACTGGTGTTTTCTACGAAGTGAATGTGGGATGTAGCCATCTCTGATGACTCAACTTGGAAGCCCTGAATGGACCCATGTCGTTAGCATTTTGAAGCATTGTTTGCTTAGACCTTAGGCTACATCTGAAAAGCGGTGACAGTGGATCCCCTTGGTGAAGACCTCTTGAGCTAGCAATGTACTCTCATGGGGGTGCTATGTATGAGAATGAACAATGGAGGGCAGTCGAGATGCACTTGTGCATCCAATCCATCCACTTTTAACTGATTCAGCTTAAGAAGTCATCCTTTTTCTAGAAATATTCTTCATCATCATAATCATCATCATTATCATCAAAGCCTTGTCCTAACTATGTTGGGGTCGGCTATATGAATTCTATTTCTCCATTCCGATCAATCCCAAGTCAAATCCTCAGATAAATTGCACTTCTTCAGATTTATTTTTACTATCTTCATCCACGTCCTCTTCGGTTTACCCCTTCCCTTTGGTGGGCTATCAACTTGCATAGCCAAACTTTTCCTTACCGGTGCCATTGCCGACGTACATTGGACATGCCCAAACCATCTCAAATGGGTTTATCTAATTTTATCCTCTATTGATATTACCTCTAAATGCTCTCGAAAGTGCTCATTTCTAATTTTATCCTTCCTAATTTTACCGCACAACAAAGAATCCTGCGCTACATCCATTTTGTGCATATGTTGCTTCTTGATTGGCCAACATTATACTCTATAGGTCATAGCTGGTCTAATCGTTGTCCCCGTACAATATTAACCAATAATATTCTACTACATTCATATATTTAGGTTAAGAAGTGTTATTATGAGAGCCCAGAGTTGGAATGCTAACCTCTTTTTTTTTTTTTTTTAATTGCTATATAAATGCTAATCTACTACTATATTTCTTTTAATTTATCCTCTTAAATAAATTATTGTCAATTGGGGGAAGAAAACTACAACTTTAGATGTTCACCATGTGTGGCACTGGGCGGGCTCCTAATTGGCAAGATGCATCAACCATGGGTATTGACTTTTTGTGAGTTTTATCTAAATTGTGGGGGTGCATCAGACCCACATCATAACAAAAAAAATTTGTTTCATTGTCTCTTATCACCCAGCCAAATGCTTCCTACATCATTCTATAACATCATACATGAAGCATTTCATTTTTGTTTACTATTTTAAAAGTATAGCTTGTGTTCATTCCTCTTATAATAACTTGGAAGATTGTTTCTTTATGAGTACTTGAGATTTGTGGTTCCCTGGTTTGTGTAGGTTGGAGGAGTGGATATAAGAGTTGGGGGAATGGCAAAAGGTTCCGGCATGATTCACCCAAATATGGCAACCATGCTTGGTGTATGTCATGCCAATGATCTTTGCTGTCATTGTTTATTGAGATATGTAATGTAATAGAACATGTAACAATAGACTGCTGCTTCACCAGGTGATAACAACTGATGCAACGGTTACAGGTGATATCTGGAGGAAAATGGTGCAGATTGCCGTGAACCGGAGTTTTAACCAAATTACAGTGAGTAATCAATCACTGTTTTCATTTAACTGGAATTTGCTTGCTGTAGCTTCTTGTTTCTTTTGTAACTTGCACTGGGGTCTTAGATCAGCCATGCAGCAATGCATCCATTAATTGGGACTGTGGGGTTTAAAGTCTCACTTCAGTAACCCTTCTTCCACCATCCAGGGATAGTTGGTGACTAATTATGAGATTTTTGGGGTTGAGTGAGGGAGGGAACTTTTGTGGCATTTTTCTGTAATTATTAATTGATTTTTTTTCATTTGTCCTTTGTCATTTAATTCCATCAGATTCATTGTAAATCACTCTGTGATCTACTTGATAGTAGAACTCATGTGCTTCATATTTTGTCATTTGCTCATGCCTTAACACTTTGTTTGCATACCTGCATTCATGAACTACCTGTCTTTTCTAGTCTAATTATTAAGGTATGGTACTGCTATTCATCAGCTGCGATTTTTTTTTTTTTTCGTCTAACTATTATGATTGTTGGAAGCCGTATCATGAATATCAACTGTAATTTCAAATTATTGAAATATTTCCTCGAGAATCTCCCTAAACGATAATATTGGAATTTTTTGGCTGGTAATACGCTTAGACCTGCACGATGGACTTTACAACTTCTTGTGATAATACTATCAAGAAATTATCATGACAATTTGAAAATATTGCAGTTTTATCATGATAATTATGTTACTATCACAAAAAAAAGGGGGGCAAATGCACTTCAAAATGAAATGTGGAAGCTCATTTTTCAAAACCGGTTTATAGTTTTAAAATTAAAACATTATATCATCTTTCTCTTTATTAGCTATGTTTAGGACTCTATTTCTAAAACTGCGTCCCTCCTCTTTTTTTCCTTTTCTTTTTTTTTTTTTACAATATTAACTTTTTAGAACTTAAAAAGTGATAGATGCATGTCATTTGGATCTGTGTATTCTTTGCTCATCTGTCTCCATTCAATCATATAAAGCTTTTATATATGTTATGTTTTTTACTATTTTATTTTTCACTATAGTTTCTTGATAGTGTCCTGACAAAAACCCTAACTTTGAAAATATCCCAATATTTTCTGCCACCAATATTTCCACGACGATATAGTTTTGACAGTGTGTCGATGGGTGGAACATTGTTCTTTTTTTATTTAAAAATAGCCTCTCTTTCTGCTAATTACAGTGCATAGTCTTGGCTTATAGATGAGAACATGTAGTACCTTAGTACGAAAGAAAAGCAAGCTGCTTTTGGTTATAGGTTGATGTAATGTTCCATTTTTTTTATTTTTTTTTTGACTGTTAAATTGACTCATGCATAATGACTGCAGGTAGATGGAGACACTAGTACCAATGACACTGTCATTGCATTAGCTAGTGGAATATCTGGGTCGACCAGGATATCTTCTCTGGATAGCGATGAGGCACAACAACTTCAAGCATGTCTTGATGCAGTGAGTTTCCTTGCAACTCCTTCCCACCATTTTGCATACAAAACTAGATCTAGGTGACATTAATTGCAAAAGCCTGATTGGTTTTGCTTGTTCAATATATCTAATTTAACTAACTATTCTCATGAACAAGAAAGCCAAGTGGAGTCATGAGATTATTATTCTGAATGCTAAATAAATAGCGTGATTGCAAGCTCATACAATGCGTAAAATACATCAAGACAATGGATAGGAAGATAAGACGACCCTACAGTTGTTATATCCCCACTTTTTACGAAAAAAGTTTGCTTACTTATTGGTTCATTGAACAAAAAAAAAAAAAAAAAAAAAAAAAGCGCACTATGCAGACATTAGAGATCACTTAAAAGTTAAAAAAGCACATGAAAATGGAACAAATGGAGGCAATTAGACTCTCAAGTATAAAACAGTTTTTCTCTTAAAACTAGAACGTTTGGAGTCTGGACTTCGTAGTTGTTTAAAAAAGAATTCTGACATTCTTTCTCTTGGCTTGTATTTGTTTTTTTTATTTTTTTTACTGATCATTAAAAAAAAATTGTTCAGGTGGCTTCTCTTTTTAGCAGTAGCTTCACATCTATATTTTGACATTTGGGGCTTGCTTTCAATTTAGTTAGTTTTAAACAAATATTTTTGTTTCCTGCTCTACTTTAGTTCTCTCGACAGCCCATAGTTAGCTCAAAATTAACCAATGACCACCATTGATCATGGTTTTCAAATTTTAACCCCAATTTCTTTTAAGACCAAATCTGATGAACTGATGGTAAGTTTTGGACTGAATCAAGGACTGTTTTTCATTCACAACATAGGGGGTGCATTTGTTTTGTGGAATTCAGAGAATTATTGTTGGGTAGAGAGAGTTATAAATTCTTCAGATGCTCCCCCATAAGGTTTTCCAAATCCTCTGATACATCCAACTTCCAGGATGCTGGAATTTGGAGAATTTGAAAGGCCAAAATAACATTTCAAAACGCTGGGTTCTAGAATTCCACTGAAGAGACAAGGAATTCCATAGACATTTGCTATCAGAAATTCCTAACACATAAATTCCCATTAGTAATTATTGAATATAAATGTGCCCTTAGTTAGCAAAGAATATGGAACTCTATACAGGATTGGGAGGATTAGTTAGTATTATGTTATACAAAACCATCTTTGCTAATTGATTTCATTGTTAGGATTGTTTGATCAATATGATTCTAAGAAATCATGTTAGTCAATTACATACCTATGGGTTTTTTCTCCTCATTGGTCAAATTTGTCTGTTTTGAAGTAGATGGGCTTCCTTTCACAGATTGTCCCTGTTGTTGAACATTGTGTTATTGATTTGATGGTTAGGAGTTATAGGACCAAGGATCAAAATATCGGTTGCAATGGGCACATCGGCCGGCAACGAAAATAATATGTATTGATTATTAGTGTGAATGAAAAAAGAAAAAAATATCCAAAAAATTCAGAATATTAAAATGTTAGAATCTAATGTTGTTTTTATTAGTAATTAAGATAAAGGGCCATATCAAACCCTTCATTTTCATACAGGCCCCTTGTTGTTTTATGGTTATAAAATAATAGTTTTGATCTATTTGATCGATTTATTGGAAACATAGATCTAGAATCTATAAAGCATTTTCAAGTGATTTTGGTTGGTCCATCATTCACTAAATTGATTCTCTTTTTTTTCTTGTTCTTTTTTTTTTTTGTTGAGAAACTTAAAAAACTTATAATAAACAAAACAAGAAAAAATACATACAATAGCTTAGAGAATGCTTAAGAGTTGGGAGTTTTTCATCATGTGATGCAAAACAGTGATTTCAATATGATTCATGAAAAAAAAGAATGAAGCAAGAAAAATGATGAAAATCCAAACTTTTCATACATTAAAATACTTCCTTGGGAAGAATTTTGCATATTGGCTCCAATCTGGTGATTCCTTGAGTTCTCCCTTCTTTTTTTTTTTTTTTTTTTTTTGTGATTTTTCAAGCTGGAGAAGGTGAAAGAGAGCTAGAAAGCTGCTTGTTTGGATGAAGGGCAGAAAATACCCTTAGAAGGGCTTTAAGTCTGTGTTGTCAATCAATCAATACATATTGGCCACTACATCAAATATCAGCCAATATGGGCCGGTACAGCAGGAGCACTGATATTTTGTGATTATCATCAATTGGCCATGGCCAATTTATTTGATCCTTGGTTAGGACCCACCGATCTGAGCACATTTTAAGAGACTTTGGTAATCCAAAGTCCACAGATCAAGTCCAAAGTGATTAATTAGGCCTCCTACATGATGCATGATCTGTGAAGACGAGGCCTTCTATTTTTCCCCAATAATAATTTCAATTTTTTATTTACTTTTATTTTATTTTTTTCAAATATCTTTGTATGTTGCACCTTTTCTGCCTTGTTACATTTCTCTGGTGACTAACTAGTCGTAGCCTCTTCCATGTTCTCATCCACTCACTGAACCAAATTGTGCAGCTAGTTATCATCCAATCAAGGCAACAAAATCCGAGTTTGTCAACGATTCACTATTGAAATGCCAAATGCATACCTAAATCTTATCAACTGGATAAGCTTACCCCACAAGCTTGCATTCGTAGCCAATTATTTATCCAAATTTACCCATTTATCCACTTATCCATAAATATATTTCTTTAATGGTAACATGTCTTGAACCTGCAACCTTGTGGTTGCAACACTGGGCACCTTCCAACTGTGCTATGGGCTCTTGTCAAATTTATCACAAATATTATCAATCATTCTTTTGTAGCAGTTGGATTAGCTTCACGAATGCCTATTTTCACCAACATGCTATCACGAAGTGATTTTCCCATATCCACATATGCAGCTCAGATTGACTTGAACCACTTTCCTGGCAAACTACACATGTAATTACATCAATGTGACTTCAAAAATACAAACTAAAGTTGCATCATACATGTCCACTTTAAAAATACAAATGAGATATGTACTAGCAGTGGGAAATGGGATTGATCATATTGCTCATTTGTAGTATGAACACACAAGGATGTATTAAACTATTTAAATACGCCAACACCATACTGATATATCCACCTAAAACCTCATTGCTGTGCAAATCTAATCTCATACAACCACATATTCCCATAGACTAAGTCATGTTGGTCACATTGAGATAACATCATAATCAACTCAACATGCAAACCTATCATGTTGTAAGAGCGGCAAATGTTATGGCGGATGGTCTAGCAAAGGAGGGAGTTTTTTTTATCTTCTATTTCTTTTGATGTTTAATTGTTTTGTTTTTGTGTAGTTGTTTTCTTGGAGTTTTTGTTTCGTGTTCAGTTAGGCTGCATTTGGCTTAGCTTTGTAATCTTTTCTGGAGTACCAAATTTTCCATTAAAAAAAAAAAAAAAAAACACTCAACATGCAAACCTTGAAATGCATCTTAATTCACTCATTTAATCTGTAAGTGTTCTAACAGCGGTGTTATGCTGTGTGAGAATCAGACAAAGCCTTGCATAGATGCTCTTTACCTTGTCATAATAAATATGATGAGAAAAAACTCGTGTGTTTATGCCTTTTTGAAGCAAAATTAAAAAGGACAACGAATCGCATAGCAATAGCATCATAAACAAAACAGGTCTAGTGGCCACATGAGTCCAACATGTCTCTTATGCTATGGGCCTCCTAAAATTGTTAATATATTTTTGTTCACTGTTTTACTGGCCAGAAATTCATGATTCCGTATTATCCTGATGAGAGTGCCGTAGAGGAATTATTTAATTGAACCGAAATGACCTGTCTTTCGTAGCAGTTTTTAAAGTTTTTATTTCCTTTCCAGGTCATGCAAGGTCTGGCAAAATCAATAGCATGGGATGGTGAAGGTGCAACTTGCTTGATTGAGGTTAAGTATAAAGATCCACTTCATTTCAGTAAATGGAAAATCACACAACTGATGTTTATTCAACTTTGGTCTTCATGGATAGAAATTATATTTAATGATGACTGCAAGTCTGCATCCATAGAACAAAATCATGAGACCTGTCCCAAAGCTTTTCCTGAAATTATTAGTCGGCTTGTTCATTGGAAACTCTCTATATAAACAGCCCTTATTCGATTCCCTCCTAGGATTGGGAACATGGTTTAAAAAATCAGTTGAGTCAACTCAGATTCAGCATCTAACAAGTTGAGCCCGCCCGCCTTGGAAGGTTTGATTTTAGAATTCAAAGACCGGAGGTAAAATCCAGTGGGCTTTGGGAGTGGCAAAGCACCTTGGAAGGTGGCTGGTGTGGTTGGGGAGATTTTTGATCTAGCAAAAGGCATCCAAGTCTCCTCTCATATTGTTCGAAGTGCCAACTCCGAAGTGGATCGTCTAGCAGAAGAGGGTGTTTCTCGCCATGGTTTGAGGGTTATTTAGTGCCCTTTGTAATTTTGTCATATTCCTTTTGGTGTTTCTCTTTTTTGGGGATGGGGCTTGGGTCCATAATTTTGTCTGGGCCTTGGTTTTCAGCTTTCTATTCGTAGTTTCAGTCTTGTTTTCTTTGGGTTGGGGATTGGGTCCTTTTGTTTTTTTGGGGGGCTTGGCTTCATGCCTTTTTTGTTTCAGTATACCTCTCCTATCCTGTATAGTTTTCTTCTATAAGTAGTCACTTTTTCAAAAAAAAAAAAAAAAAAATCATGCAACTTGGTAAAAAAACAAATGCATCCTTTTGCTATCACTTAAGTTCACTCTTAACGGTTAAAACATGCGTCTCAAAATCGTAGATTTATGAGACATCATTTTCTATTCTCTAGAGATTTTTTTTATCATTATTATAAAAATATCAAGGGTTTTAGGGCTCAAAGGTGTGGCTCAGTCCAACTTGGCCAAGTCAAATCAACTTGAGGAGGACCGAGTTTTGTTGGAAAATAGCAGGCTACTTAGCAGCAAAAAGATGCTAAAAGCCTCTTTTTTGAGCCTGAAAAAACTACCATCCTTCAGTTTGAAGACAACAACATTTTTTTTTTTAAATGATGTTTAATATTTCTAAATGAACCTTGGTATATCTTTGCAGCTTTCTTGAGTGTGGAAAGACTGTCAAACCATCGTCCAATTTGAAAGCAACAACATATTTTGATAAGTGATGTTTAATGTTTCTAATTGAACCTTTGGTACATTTGTGCAGGTTACAGTCACCGGTGCCAACAATGAGATGGAAGCAGCAAAGATTGCACGCTCTGTTGCATCTTCTTCACTCGCCAAGGCATGAACTGTCTTTATTTTATAGGAAATGTGGGTTCACACATCAGAATGTATTACTAATTGGTTTCTTTAATCATTATAATGTGTTACTATCATGATATACCTATTCCAGGGAAAGCGTCGCCCATGGTTTGGTGATAAACCCTTGATCTGATTCTCCCATCCCAGATGAGGGATGCCCTGGGTTTTTTTTTCTTTCTCTTTCCGTTTAGAAGATTCCAGCTATCCAATATATGTCCTAAAAGTTGTTGGTTAAAGTCTGTTAATCTTTTATTATTATTAACTGTTTATTATTGGCTAAAAGCTGGATAGCTAGGGCTTTATAATCTGAAATATTTCCAGGCATCCCCCATGTATGCTGGGATACATCATATCAGCGCCTAGATCGCTAAACTGGTGGTCCTGGTTGTACAAAATGGCACATCAAATCCCATACTTCTTCTTTCATCCAGCACAATTGTTGCTTCAGATGCTCTAGGAACTAAGCATCGTTATTGCTTCAAATATTTCTTCAGGCTGCAGTATATGGCAGGGATCCAAACTGGGGGCGCATAGCTTGTGCTGCTGGCTATGCTGGGATTCCTTTTAACCCGAATGAGCTATGCATTTCACTTGGAGATATCCAGCTCATGGATGGTGGACAGCCGCTTCCATTTGACAGGTTAGAGTAAAGCCTGGATTCGTAACCTAGGGATACAATAGTTAACAAAAAGATATTTTCAGTTTTGCATGATTAGGTTCTTTGTGATCAAATAATCGGTGTGCTTTCTGGTTTGTGGGCATCTAAAAACCAAGGCATCCAGTTTTTAACTTTCAGACTTCTAGTTGCTACTAAAAATATTTTTTTGAGAATATGATCTTGGTAAGCTTTTCCTCTTTGCATATCCCCTTGCGGATATCCTTAATCGCACCACTTGTGCCAATGTGATGTCTATATGAGATTTGGGCTATTTATCTCAAGGGCCCACCTATAAACATACATTGGGCCCAAAAATCTGACTAGTCTATAGTCAAACTCATCTAGTGAGCCATATATGTATATTGACCATTTGTCCTTTTCTCTAACCATTCAATTTTCAGAATATGACTGGACCATCTTTTCATTTGGGCCCTTGCATATTCACACTGGGCTTCACACAATCAAAAGCCTGCATCTTGCATGCATATGCCAGAATATTCTCTTCCACAATCTTTCGTTGCATGAATGTCCATTTTTTTACTTTTTTTATTAGCACGGTAAAGTAGTGTTTTATAGTTTTTCAATTTTCCATCCCTGTTGCTTCTGAGAATGAACAGTATGTTGAACATCCATATTGTTTTAGAATTTAGATGGACATTTGGTGGGAATGGATAAGATAAAGCTTTTTGCATTGTAAGAAGCAAGTCAATAATGCAGAGGTTTCATTTCTCATATTTTGTACTATCTGCTTCCATCTGCTGTATTTGTTTTTTTCCCCGCTTTCTAAGAACCCAATGGTTTTTTCAGAGCTGCTGCTAGTGCTTATCTACGTCAAGCAGGAGAGATCCATGGCACTGTTGAAATACACATATCTATTGGTAAGCTTTCTTTTTCATTGTCTTTAGTGGGGTTCTCTGATAGATGACTTCATTGATCAATGATCAGAAAGGTGTGAATAATCACAGAAGGTGGAGATAGCCCACTTAAGAGATGATGCAGACTCTATGACTAGTAGGATTGTTTGTTGTCTCAGCATCTTATGGATACTAACAAAATAATAACACCTGTAGAACTGGCAAAATCTTAAAGCTTGTAATTAACTTCGTTCTGTAGCATGGGCTTCTCAGGGGGCTAAATTCACACATGCACATGATTCATCCAAGATGCCAAAGTCTACCATTTTTTCCTTTGTCGAGGAAATCTTTGGTGATATTTCTTGATTGTGGAGGAGGATCGTCCCCAATACCAAATAGAGAACTGGTTAAACTACCTGCTAAACAGTTCAATCAAGACTGGTAATTTAAAGTAAACATGCGTCAAAATCCAATACGACACAGGATGAAATGAAATCCTCTATGACAGGCTTTCATACGCCTTGGGGCTTTTATGAAGCTTCCACGTTTTCTATTTATCTCACACTTTAATGGTTTTCTCTATCTCTTCCTTTAGTTTTTTTTCTCAACCAAACTGGATTTTACACCCTGCTCAGTTTCTTACGCTAACAGATGACTGTTTTGTCAAATGTCAACCATAACTGATACTAAAAGTGATGGTGAAACGTTTTTATTTTTATTTTTTTTTTTTCTTTTTTTTTTTTCTTTTTTTTTTTTTTAAATAAGTGATGGTGAAACATTATTGTCCAAATAGGAGACACCAAGTCAACCAATGTAACCATCAGACTCCATAACTGCTCCTACTTGTTCCAAATATGTCTTGTAAGATTTGTTCTTTTCCCTCATGTTTATGTCATTTTCTTCATTGATCGGTTTTACAGGAAGTGGGGAAGGAAGAGGAAGGGCATGGGGTTGCGACTTGAGTTATGATTATGTTAAAATAAATGCAGAATACACAACATGAGGCTAATTGCCCATGTATATGACGGGGCTGGATCCCTATGAAGTAAACTCGTCTTTGTTCTGATTTTTGACTGCATCTTTACATGTATTTGACATGTAATCCTTTCTACACAAAAAGTCTAATTTAAACCATACAAGTTATCCCCATGGATATTCAGCTACATAACATTAAGTGATGCTTCACATATCTGCAAAATCCAGACCATTCAATTTATTAGGATTATACCGTGCTCATATACTTAGACCCGGGTTGGAAAGTTGCATTCACATATCCTCTATAGGAAGCAGCATGATAGAAGCAACTGATCCTTCCAAGGTCAATCCTGAAGAGAGTGGTCCATATTTGAATTATTCGTTTGACAGAAAAAAAAATAAAAAAAAAAAATGGGTGCTCACTTAGATGGAGCGCGGGAACCGATCCGCATTGCAGGTGCTTCGATTTCAGAGGTCTAAGGCATAGTAGTAAACCATAAACTATGTAGCATTCTGTACTTCTTAATCCTACAAGAGCAAGCACGGTCGATAATTACCCATTAAGGCATACGTGCGTTGCGGTCCAGCTTGTGGCTTGGATGCGTTACTATCATTGAGGTTATAATAGATGAAAAAGGTCTCTTTTAACCATGGATTTTTCTTTTTGGAGATTCAATCTTAACGTGGGTAAATCTTTGATAAGCGTAAAACCAGGGGTAGTGCCAGATCATGGGATACAAGAGTAAGGGAGGGAGGGTATGCACTTATCAAATGTGGAACCATGCCGGCCCCATATAGTTGGAATGCACTCACCTGGCAGGCAGAACATTCTCCTTTTTTGTTAGTAGTTCCAGGACTGTATTTTCGGCAGTTACAGACCTGGAAACCTGTAGCCTTGTTTGGAACCGTAGTAATCCAATAGCCCTGCAATTACTTACCCTGTTATAGCCTTAATGGGTAATTATCGACCGTGCTTGGAACTCCATTCGGCCCTATTACATTCCCTGGTTATAGGTAATTGTTTATGGCAATCTTCAAAAGTGGGCCATCAATCTTCCTACCTCTGGTTTGCAGCCCCCTCCAACATGGGAAATAAAGAGTAACACCTGACCTTTTTTCCTGTCAATAACTGCAATCACCTATATTACTAGTCAACTCTATGAGAACAAAGCCTTTTTGACTCGTCTGGTTGGCCATGCCCATAGTCATACCAACAGTCTATTTTACCACGTTATTTGCTTCTGATCTTTTCACAGCAGAAAGAAACACAAGATAAGAACAGTAGCGAGGCCTACCCGCTCCACCAAATTAAGAAAGCTTTCTCCAGAACTAGCAATCTACTTAGAAGTCCTGTTCCCTGGATCATGCCAGCCACCCAACCCAAGATGAGATACGGATATCCCTATTTCAACCATTTATTTCATTAACTTGGACCGCTCAAAACATCCACCAACCCTGATTTATTGCAGTTTGCTAGTTCGCGAACTGGTAAAGGGCATCTTACTCTGAAAAAGAGAGCTTGCAAGCTGTAGGGGATCCAGATCCATGTACCACTGAATCTATCAAAGAAATATAACCCACAAATCTATGCACTCCAGCAGCAAAGGAAATGAAAGGTGACATTACAAAATCTAACAGAAGAATAGTAACTATCAAATCTATGCACTCAATTGGCGAGGTGAATAAAACATAAATTATAAACAAGTAGTGATAGTAAGGCAAAATGGCAAAGCATATGCAAAAACATATAAACATGCATTGATGGCCGTCACAATGACATCTGACCTCCTCCATCCAACATACAAAAAGGCAGGTCAGCACTTAGCCATAGCACACAAGAAATAAAAACAAGCCTTCTCTTTCATCCCAGAACGCAAATTTGGAATGGATGCAAGGCTTTAGAATCGACAAAAGATGGTAAAATAAAAGTAGGGGCCACAAAAGGCCGGACGGGAATGTTATTATTTCCAATTATGACAAAAAACGCAAGTTAAAATCCAAAACAAGCCAACAATTTCCGGAAACAAAGCATATGAAAAGGTTCACAGTTCTCACATTTATACGGTAGATGGTAGAATGCATGATCACAAACGCCACATTTTATTTATTAACACAAAGTTGAAGGCTAGAGAGAAAGGTAGGAGGAAGATCCCAAACCATCACAAATGTTTTCCAATTAAGTGGCTTCTGCAATGGAGACATGAACTTTAGCGAGAGAAGCCCTGAAACTGCTTCCGCACTTGGAGTCCTGACCCCCGCCAACTGGTAACTCTGCAATTTTGCTTGGCATCACTTCACTCTGTTTATCAAAACCATCCAACGGCAGTGGTCTAGCACTTGATGCAATGCTCCGTCTGTCCTCGGTGATTGGTTCATCCAAAACATCCAATTGTGGAGATTTATTAACAAACTCTTCTGATCTAAAGCAAATAAAGAAATATCAAGAGCATTAGTCACTGGACAACTATGTCAAAAATATCCATAAAATGTAGACAGACAAAGATTGACCGACCAACCTTAACTGCATAAAATTAGTAGTACTGACACCAATGTTTCTCCTGTTGTTCACATGATGATACTTCCTTTCACTATAGCTCCCCCGAGGAGATTTAGATTTGCCCCTGTACTTGTGCTTCTGGTCTTTCTTCTTGGTTGTTTTGTGGCGTTGGTGCTGACTCTTCACGGTGTGCGATAGGGAAGTAGTAGGAGGGTCATACACATCAGGTGCCCATGAGACATTCAGCTTCACCAGTCGCGGTGTACCCTGCTGCTGTCCACGGCCACCTTTCATTGCAGAAACCAGCTTTGTAGGATTCTGAAAAGTAAATAAATAAATAAATAAAATAAAAGCAGCAAAGTCATTCTAAAGCAAAAGAATACTCAATGGTGCTATGAGTATAATCAAAATTCTGCAGTATCAAAAAATTGCGAACCCAACAGTAATGCAACTTGTTACTAAAAAAAACAGTGGCCTTTCCAAGAGGAGGGAGGGCTCATGATTGGAACCAAATGCACATTAGATTCAGTAAGATGAAAAGAGAAAACGGGATATATCTTCCCTCAGATTATTATTTAAAGAACCATATGCTCACAACAGCCCTTTGCCTACAATACCTTCACAATGGATCGGATGAGTTATAAGATTTGCTAGTTAGAAATGTCCACTCTAGGAATAACCTTCAATTGAATCATTAGTGAGACATCAGACTCTAGTCAATGCATGGCAAAGCCCATCAGATTTGACAGTAGGTCGAGGACCTTGAAAATGCAACCAGAGGATGTAAAGATACAATGAAGAGTACTCATTATATTTTTATGCCAAAATGCCAGCAGTGCTAGACTCCCAAAAAGTAAAACTATTGTGAATCAGGCAATTTACATACACATCCATGATCTTGGTTTCACTTTTCAGCACTTCACACCCAATAAAATCCCACTTGCCTAGTTTATCAAAATAGTTGGAAAACCTCCACCGCATCCAGCAAAATTTCCAAGGGAAGAATGCTGGCACATGGGATTCCTATTTAACCATCATTGGTCTTTACCTAAGCACTAATGATAAGGGGCTGCACAGAAGAGTCTGTAAAAAGGATATATTGTTTGGAAAGAATCTGACCTGAACATGTAGAGCTTCTAGATATGTAAAGCACAAGAGGTAGTAGATATGATATACTTACAGGCATTGAATTTGAGCGTACACAAGAAGGATTATCATACATTTGAGCGCTTCGGCCAAGCAGAGATGCACCATTCAATGCATATGACAGTGTCTCTTCCCGATGACGGAAATGTCGCAGACTTTGTTAAATTTCCATGGGTCTTTGTACCATAGTCACTCTTCTGATGGACATTCAACACTGGGTACACCTTGTCATCACTATCCAAAATTGAAGCATGGTCTTGTACCCCTTCCAGAGAATCTTCTCGAATATGTAGGATTCCTCTGAGGGCAGTTTCAAGTTCTATCATTGAGCCGTCATTCCTAGTAACAGATGTACCATCCGCATCCTCCTGAGATATCAATACTATAGATGGGTCTCCCATTATACAACAAGCACCTTGCCCGTGCTATGTACGCACTGATAACTCTGAAGTGTTGACTAATAGAGTGCGCAGTTGTAGGGATAAAAATACTGCCAAAGCATTCAATATTAGAAACAATCAAAGAACGGCTCTAGCTGACAAACGGATATTAGCAAGAAGTGAAATTTTCTCAAGTTCAAATACTGCCTACAACTAGATCCTATAAATAAAAATAAAAAACTGAGAATGTGTCAACTACCTAACAACGAGCACCAGAAAGCGCATTAGCATTTACTGTTTCTCAAAGGTGCATAAGCTTCTGCATATTATTCAAGAAAGAAAAAGAACATGCAAACCATATTGACACCAAAAGAAGAGAGAATTGATAATATTTAATTTAAATCTAAAAATCATAGAACTGGTGTTGTTGGCAGTTGGCAATAATGGCAAACCAGAATACTGAAGCCTCCTCTGAAGTCTAAAACCCTGCCCATTATAGCAAAGGTCCAGTTATTACATATAGTGCCAACGGCATAAAACAAAAGCATGAAATCAACATGTTCAAAAAATGTGTGTATATTACTATTATTACATGTTTTGGAATGGATGAGGCAATGTTAAACATGCCTGCATGTTGGTGTTCACCTTTGTATATCATTTTAAAAGTTCCAATTTCCTTCAGGAGAGAAGATAGCCTCCTCAAGCGAACAATACAATGGCACATGTGGATAAGAAAGATAAGTAGAACTATTTACTGTGCCTCAACCCACCCATCATAGTTTCAGAAAATACCCTCCACTCCAATGAACATAACTGAAGAAAATTATGATGCATCTCCTCCATGTGCATATACATACAAAAAAATTTGGGAACAGCCTCGTTTGTGGTGACTGGCGCCTGCCCCGACCCCCCATGCCCTTCTTTCCCCCTTCTCCCTTTCCCCCAAAACCCACTCACCACAGATTAAAAAAATAAATAAATAGCATAGGCCATTATATTGATCATGCAAATTTTGGAAATGCTCCTGTGAGAGGTAGCATGCCGTGTGTGTGTATTTCCAGGTGGGCACGACAAGATGCTCCATGCTTAGGGATGGCCTAGCCATCTGGAAATGGCAGTGTTTGTACGTGCATGAGAGAGAAAGAATAAGTATACAGAATTTATATGAGAGGATGTGAATAACAAACAATTGGAGTCCAAAAGGGAGAGCTGATATTATAAATCCGAAAATGGTGGCATGGGATTGACCCCCAAACTTGATATCTGGGCCCATCCAACATGCCTCTATCCATCCCCTAGTCCCATGATAAGTGTATGTGTGTGTAGGTTTCCAAGTGGCCACGACAAGATGTTCCATGCTTAGGGATGGCATAGCTATTTCTGGAAATGGCGGCGTTTGTATGTGCATAAGACACAGAATAAAGTATACAGAATTATATAAGAGAGGATGTGAATAACAAACAACTCGAGTCCAGAAGGGAGAGCTGATGTTTATAGATACGAAAATGGAAACACCAAATTCCTTTTATCATAGATTTATTTGGCAAGTTAAAAGGAAATTTCTCAGAAAGGAAAACCCATTTTCTGGCCCATTCGTGTTTTGTAAAATGGGTCACATATCACAAGCCCAATCCTTTTCAAAATCACTAACCCCCATGAATTAGCACTCATTCTAGTCTGAGACTAATCATGCCACTACTTGCCATTGGGTTTAACCACAAAATGATTCACAATTCACCATAAGACTTTGGGGATTTAAAAGCAATGATTGGGATTAGGTGATTAGAGTAATAATTGGCCAACCCCCTATCCATAACATCCTCTACACATCCCATCTACCCCTATGAACTGGATGTGTGCCCAGTGGGACCCATGAGACATCGACATGGATGGAGAAAAGAATTTTCAAATTAAAAAGGTATTATACAGGGTAGTGAAGCATAAGCAAGTCCAGCGTTCTGTTTTTTATATTTATATATGGCATAAACGGATAGTAAATGACAAGCTAAGACACTGGAAAGGAATTCAAAGTCAAATATAGAAAATAGATTAAGTGCATGTTTAGTAATCCAAGACTCTGGAGGATGATCTTTTCATAATTGCAAACCAATTGGTTCCATAACGTAGAGGCTCTGGTACCTAGAAGTGGGGAAAAAAATAAATGGCCTGGGGATGCCGTATAAGGATCAATCAGGCAGGCAAATGGAGCTAAATTCAAAAAAAAAAAAAGAAGCAAGAAAAAGGAGCCTGTGGTCATCATGGAGTGCCAGCTCAGATGGATATGCAGAGTAATAAGAGAAGATAAAGTTAAGAAGTACCATGTAAGGAACTCTATGGTGGTTCTCATAGAAGAGAATCAATGTAAACTGAGATGGTCCGAGCATGGACATGGAAAAAGGCTTCAAAACTAGGACTCGGGGGTTTGAGAAGGTTTTACAACTTCGACTAGGGAGGCAACTTGGTCACCATTGAGTTCATTTGAGTTAGGCTAAGTCTGACTAAGTAGCATGCAAGGAACTCTATGGTGGTTCTCATAGAAGAGAATCAATGTAAACCAATGAAAAGACCCTGGCGCAGCCCCGGACCTAGATCGAATAGACCAAAACTCTCAGATGAGGTTTCGAATCCAACAAAGGGATTCCACACACTTCGCACTCACAGCCATGAACTCATGGAATAACTCACGACTTGAATTGAATTGATTAATAATGCATACAGATAATAACCATTCTTCTTCATATATAGAAGACAATTAGGCTAATCAAACTAAGTAGCAAGTTAGAATCCTACCCTAAATAGATTTAGAAAGCAAATTGACCAACTTCCTACCACTAAGTTAGATAGGATAGGGATCTCTGCCAATTTATCTCATGTGGATCAAAAGTGGGTCCATCAGGGGGGCCTGCGGGCCCTAGTCTTCTGTCGGGCTGCATCAGACCCCCAAAAACCTCCAACATCTCCAACATCACCTTTTCCCACGAGAGTCTGCTCATAGCTGGCAGACTTGAATCAGTAGGTTCCAAGACTCTTGACTTCACTAGGACTCAACAGATTTTTAAACCATGCATAAAATACGAGGAACAACCCATGTACAAAGATTTAAGTGTTCCAGGAACTGGGTGATAAAGCCTTGGAACCAATGTAGTCAGCATCGAGTTGTTAGGTTATCAATTCAGAAAGAATATATTAAATATGGATGCGCAGGAAAGTAGGTATCATAAAGCCAAGCCAAATAGTTGATATAAATTGTTCCAAAAATTGAAATTAAATCACAAATTCTTCAAGGGGATGAATCGTATCATATCATGAAATTTATCGAAAATCGAAGGATGTTTTATTTTCCTTATATAAATGAAAAAAATAATTAAAGATTTTATTAAAAAAAAATATGGGAAAAGTAGTTATTCATAATCCATCCATTTTTGCCGTATAGCAAAATACATACAATGACAAATAAGACTGTGATAACATCATATGAAGTACATCATTGACATATATTAATTTTCATAAATAATGCAAAAATAATTAAATATGTTTAAGATATTAATGTTACTATACCGGTGGATCAGGCCTAACTCTAATGGACTCCACTGGACCCAAACCCAACACCTTGTCCAACAGAAGATCAATATATATTTAAAATATAGTGCATGTGTTGGTGCTAAGACTTATGAGACAAATCTATGACCTTTTGGTTGCGAAAAAACACCTTTACCATCAATGGCGAAGCCAAGCTTTTCTTGCAGGGGGAACAAGCGATAGCCAACTGATAACATTTTTTATTTTATTGATTTATCAATAATAATTCTAAATTTAAAAAAATGCATGTTTTTTTTAATAATATCCAAAGAAAAGTCTTAAATTTGAAAAATACCCCAACATTTTTCAGAATGTAGATAGAAACAATTAGGATCGCCATGATGAAGCCTAGACACTCAAAGAATAGGTTTCTCCTAGTTTATTTGGTTGAAAGGTTTCTCCTTGTTAAAACATTTTGCGTTATATCTCACTCTAATCTAAGTAAACCTCATGCCAAATTGATCATATGTAAATTAATTCATCCACTGTGGATTCATGAAAATCCGCTAACTAGTTACATGTGGTCATTTTATGAACTGCAGTGCCCCGTGGTAGGCATGGATGATTGAGATGGAACTATGGAGGCATTTAAAGCCATTCACCGAAAGTGTAAATGGTATGATCATGCAGAGTTAGGAATTAGGATCCTTTGAATGTCTCTCACACGCATGGAACTTCCCTGTGGGGCCCATCTATTATATATCTGGAATGCCTAAAACAAACTCTATCCACTACAGTGGGATTTTTTGAAATTTTAATCTAATAGGAGTTAGTCCTACCATACAATTGAGCATTTATGATTAAAAACACAATATGTTTAATCTTATAGTGGGACTAACTCTAAGTAGCGTAAAATTCGGGGTCAACCCATTAAAGAGGAGAACCTTTGTTTCTAGTAGTTTCGATTTTCAACTAGTGTAAAGCACGGTAAAGTTTCATGCTTCTCATTGTAATATGAGAGAGGCTCAGGTGGGTCCCACCTTGGACGACCCGATTTAATTAGGATTCCCTCTCTTATTTTCATTTTTTATTAAAGAAATGGACTTAGAAAGATAAATTTACTTCATACTCAAGTTGCTACTAAAGAGGGGGAATCCCATTATAACTAGGAATCCACGATAGGAAGGGATCTATGACACAAGCCTATAAATATATGGTTCTAAGGTAACTCACTTCACTTCATTAGATTTGCTTGACAACACATCAATCAAGCATGCAGGAAGTGGATGAGAATGGTAAGATCCTCATGAATAACAACATTGTTTTACATGCCCTGATCTGAACAACATAAGATTAAACCAAATAAACAAGCGTATGTGGATCCATCTCTTAATCTGGACATGCAAAACAGAAACAGGGCCTCATTCTTCGCGAAGGGCTTACAACTCTCTACCACTTCCCGTTATGATGTACCTTATTGATGGGTTGCCAAAGAAATTCATTTCATTTCACACAAATTTTACGGAATTATTTAGGTTCGCCCTTTTTTTTTTTTTTTTGGTCCATCCATTACACTCGAAAAATTCACCCAAAAATTTGTTCCAATTCAGACAAATTTTCTGAAAGGTTGTTGTGGCTTGACGCTTATGACTTTTCGCTTTTGGGGGATGTATCTAAATCCTAAGCTTTATGGTTGTGATGAATATTTGAAGGCTTTTTTTTTAAAAAAAAAAAAGGTGGATATTTGAAGCTTTAAACTTTATTGTCATTGAATGTTATGATCATGTGCCATAATGATGACACTAATTTTTTATGTTGGTAACAATATTATTTGTTTAATTGTTCATATCATAAATGCATTATCATGAATTGATTTAGTAGAATAAACTAAATTTAACAAATCATATTTGTAAATTTTAATATTAACTTTGTATTTCCATATATATATAATCTAATTCTTCTATTTTTCGGAAAGATAGACTTTGAAATGTACTTCCCTGGAGGCCAAACCGAAACAAGGTCCAAAACAAATTTCTAAACAATGGTTGTCAGGCGAATCCAATGGAGTGAAGTGAGTTACCCAAGACCCATGTATTGATAGGTTTATGTCCTAATCCCATTTCATCATGGAACTCCTAAAATTCCATCTTTATTAGCAGCTTGAGTAAGAACCAATCTAATCTTTCTTAAGTCCATTAATAAAGAAGGAAACCAAAAGAGGGAATCCTAATTATATAGGGTCATCCAAAGTGGAACCCACCCACTTTATCAATGTATGTATTATGTACATTTATATATAGCATTTTATACATATTATTGAGATATGAGATAGTAGGTTACAGGTATGGACATAATTCAAAGAGCAACTTAACTGAATATATTTCTAAATGAAAACGACATTTCAACTCTCATCGATCAAACAACTTGGAACGATTTAGCTGTTCAGGCCGCCACCAAGATCAAGCGCATTCCCACGAAAATAAATAAATACAAAATTTGCAAATTCAAAAGTTGAAAGCAGATCAAAATAAAACAATGAGTGTTCCAATAACAGGATGTCAGGATCGAGGAAAAAAAAAACACTAATCAATAAAAGGAGATGATGATCCAGTACCTCCTCCTGCAATAATCACAAAAATATCAACAGATCACCACGATCATGCTGCGCCTAAATCAAATCCGATCACGACTTCTCTCAATCTCTTTCAGATCCAAGGAAAAAGAGCAAAAAGAAGAAACGATACGGAACCGAACCGACCGATCTCAAATTCTCAAGCCACGCAGTCTCTCGTTGCAGATGCAGCAAACAGAGAACAAAAGAGAAGTGGGAGAAAACCGAAACACTAACACAACAAGAGCACCATTCGTAGAAAACCTAATATCAGCTAAGATTACCACGCCGATTCCATTTTTCGAGCTTTTTCAGACGAAAAGTACAAGATCCACCATGAAAAGACGTAGCGGAAGGGATCATCATCGCGCGGCGGGGGAGGAATTCTCCGAGCACCGAAGACATTGCCGATGCTCCCCAACAACCCTAGCTGAAGAACCAAAACCCTATTCCAGGGCTTCCAGACGAAGAATCTCGAGATCGATCGAAGAAAAACCCTCGCAGGGGTAAGAGAATCGTGAGAGATTTGCCTTAAATCAGCCCATTAGAAGGCCGATTGCAGAGAGGCTTCGAAAAAAGATTGGATTTTGGAATCTAAGATGGGAAGAGAAGGAAGACGAGTTTTCAAGGATTGTAATGGCGGTTCTGAGAGAGAGGGACGACGGGAGAAATGAAGGGCGAGCGGGTAATGGGGAGAAGATGAGGATAAACACGTTTATATTAGGAAATGACCGGTGATAGGCGGTCGTCTGGGTTGCATAACCGTCCTCTGCCTGTTGATGAACGCGGTTGAATTGGGATTTTAGATCGGGAAACGGCAAGTAAAGTAAGGTAAGACTCGAGTGCTCTTGATTTAATGTAACGTCGGTTTGGTGGTTCGGAATTTGGATTTTTTTTTTAACGCGGCAAAGGGTGACAGGGACACACAAAAGGACACGCTTGTGTAAAGGCAAAAGTTATAATTGGTTATATTTCATACCTTCAACAAATTAAGTAATAAGCATAAGGCCTTTTTGTTCTGATGGAGATAAGAATTATAATATATTAATCTACGAGGTTTTGGATTCAATTTTGATTGTTAATTATAATTTTGATGGGAAGTTACATCAATTATCTTCTTTATTCTCTTTATTATAACCGCCCGTAACTTCTCTCCACTTTTCTTTTATTTTCTTTTTTTTTTCCGAAAACTTTGTTTCAATTCAAACTCTTATCATTCCCTAATTTCTACTCTAATTCTTATTTTTTTCATTCTATGATACCAACTCTTGGATTACATAAATACATACTTGTATAAAAAAATAAAAAAAAAACTTCTTTTGCTTTCTTTCTAAAAAAAGCTATGGATTTTTTTATAAATGAATATTTAAATTGCAATGTTTGCCATATCTATGCTAAGCATGGGTGATTATGCAAGTTTATGATTAGCATTTTGGGAAACTTCCAAACGAATAATTTCAACAAAATCTTTCAATTTCTTATTTTACTATGTTCGACTCTATGTATTCTTCTATCCACAGAATACATTGAACGTACGTAAATGGCTATAATTGTTATTTGTATTAACAGCTGCTCTAAGAAGAATGTTTTTATGGGGTGCTAACGATTTAATAACTATATTTGTAACTCCAGAATCTTTCAGTTTATTCTCTCGCTTAATATCTGGATATACCAAGAGAGATATACAATAGCTACTACGAAATATTTACTCATGGGTGGGGCATGCTCTTTTATTCTCGATCATGGTTTTTCTTGGCTATATGGTTCATCCGGGGGACAAATTGAGCTTCAAGAAATAGTGAATAGTCTTATCAATATACAAATATAAAAACTTCCATGAAAATATGAAACTGCCACGTCAACAAATTCTATGATTTTTAAATACTTAGAAATTCACGTTAGGTGCTCATGTTGTTTGGTGCGGCGGCAGATTTCTTATTGAAAACTATTATCTAGTGCATCGTTTTTTCTAAAAAAAAAGATAACAAATATGGAATTGCACCCATTTTGATTCTCGAAGGCCTTAAGACAAATTAGGGGTGACATTTCTTGACCCAACGTACATATCCAACGTGATAATTCAAGGTTCGTGTTGAACCTTTTTCTATGTGTGTGATGACATTTCTAGGTAAAATAAATGAGTTAGGTTCGGATTGAGTCCATTCTCGTCATTCACAATGCCCAATACTCATCTATTTTTTGTAGGATGCTTATACCCGCTTAGTGTATCAGTCAACACCATCACAAAAATAATACCCATAGTGGTTTCATGACAGAAGGTGGGTGGATGGGTCGGTATGTGCGTGGGGGTGGGTGGTAAGGGAAGGGGAAGAAATAGGGTGGGGAAATGTAATAAATAAATGGGGGATTAGTTTTATGTGGAAACGGACTTCCCATGTACCTCACAAGAAGTCTATTTCCAAGCCTTAGAAGGAAAAAAACTGACGTAGCAAAAAATCAATTCCGTTGAAAACTGCCACATCAAACATCTGAAAAATGAGTTTTTCACAGAAAAACACCTCATTTTCTATGGAAATGGGTTACATAGACATGCCCTAAGTCAAAAACTTATTTTTCCACATCCCTTCTCTCCACGCACACCACTTGAGTTAAAAAATTGCTAAAATTTGTCTCTACACATCATTTTTTCTCTCCCTATCCCTGTCCACCTCCGCCGGCCACTTGCTGGCGGCCTCTATCCCTCTCCCTATCCCTCTCATGTCGTTCTCCCTCCCTCCGTCTCGTTGCCAATCACGGTAAAAGTAGATGATGGAAATATCTATAGTTGCAAGACATTGGCTTCATCAGGTCATCTTAACACCTCGATCTACTTCCTAATTTAATGATTTTTGAAGACGTCATTTTATTAAAAAAAAAATTCATCCCAAAGGCAAGTAACGGTTTTTGTTTTTGGTAGAAAAGTAATGGTTGAATGAATGTGTCGAGTTTGGGCTTTTGTCAACTCATTGGTGGGGCCTATTCTTGTTTAATAACTTTAACGACTATTATCAGATCATGATGTGCCAAGTTATGCTTCTACTGCAACCATATCATGGATCCAACTTAGTAGGCTCCGATTGAAATAGGACTATCTAAAGATAAACAAATTATATATATATATATATATATATATATATATAAACTAAAGAGGACTTTCAAGGAGAAAAAAAACAAAAAACAAAGAGAGCTTGTGGGCTTGTGAGGCAAGTACATGAATGAATAAATTATCAAGGGTTAATACACATGCATATGATGGAATACTAGAAATTTAATGTCGGGATGAAAAAGATATTGCACGCATGTTTCCCGTGATAAAATCAATTGAACTCTTATTAGAAGGGGCAACTTTGGAAATATTGTTTCTCCGATAACCTATAAGAGTTGCAAATGCCAAAACCCAAGCTTCTCTTTGCACATCCTTTTTTTACATGACCAATATATCATTGTGTAAAACTACCTAAAAAGGACATTTATCAAAATCTCTTTCCCCAACTTCTCTCTACACTCACTCACCCACACCCCCACCCCCACCCAACATTGTCCCATTCGGCAGCACCACCAAAGGGGAAGCGAGACAAGGAGAGGGAGAGAGAATGGCAGGAGAAGAGTGGCAGCAGGGAGCAGGGTGGGAGAAAAAACGAGGGAGAGGGAGGGAAACAAGGAGAATGAGAGGGATGCGAGCGGAGAGAGGGAGAGAGGGCAATGGGCGAAGGACGGCTATAGGGAGAGGGAGAGGGAGAGGCCAGAGGGATGGGGGAAGAAGGGGAGTGAATTGAAAAGGAAGAGAAAGGTATTTTGGGAACAATGGGGTGTGTAAAGAGAAAATTTGAAAAAAATGAGAGGTGGAAATTTGGGTTGTGGCATTAGTAGCTCTCAACCTATAAATATCTCTTTAAAATGGTTATGGATTTCAACACCTAAAAAGTGATGTGGAATACCATAATTGGTGGGAGTCGATGTTGCACTATGCTAATACGTCGCATCTGCACTCCACACAAGCCCTAGTCACCCACTTATCCTCATGAATGGGCATTATACCAGCTGGTGTGGTGGCAAAAAAAAGCTCACTTCTCCCTATGAAGGGGCATTGTACCCATTTCTCCTCCACTTCCAACATGTAGCGACCTCTTTTCCTTCGCTTCCAGCATATGACCACTTATTCTTTCCACTTTTCACTTTTTTATAAAAAACTTCATTTCTACCTAAATTTCATATACTTTTTATTTGTCTTCTATTAATTTTTACTCCGTAGGCTCTTAGATTGAGAAAATAGATATTATTTTAATCTTATTTTCTTTTATTCTTTTTATTTTTATACACAATTAAGACCAAATCACTATCATGAGTATTTGAGGATGATTTTGTACTTTAATTTTCTTTTTAATAAATTATTAAGTATAATTTTCATTTATTGGTGAATATTCTCATGCTAATCATAATCCGATGTGCTAGTCATTGACTCAATGGTTCAAAACTTTGGTGCACCTAAAGACTACTTATCTCTTTAGATATTTCGACTGCCTCGAAAACGTACTGGAAAAAATCCTAACGTATCGAAGAGGGGCGTTGACCGATAACCCGATCCTGTTTCACAAAATGACGATAATACCCATCATTCAAAGCTAGTCAGACTTGAGACTCCGGAGACATCTGGAGTCCTGAACTGTACGGCAATAGCAAATGGGTTTATGGGTCTTTTCCAAGTCCGAACCATGGCTTTGGACTTTGGGTAGAAAATTTCAGAAAATGACCTGATAGCTGACCCGATCAACTCAATTCCTTTCGGACGCGTCAACTCTATCCCTAACAAAGGGGTAGCTCAAGCTTAGGGCCACGGTTTATAACAGGGGGTTGTAGATTCAAAATCGCACTATTATATTAAGATTACTGGAAAATTTATCCAGCTTCATTCTGGGCTCGGAGGGATTAGTTCAGCCCAAATAATTGAAAATTTTAACTTAAAAAATATATACTCTAATCCACGAATTGTAACTTATTTCAGCTTAATATTAATGCAACCATTATCGATATTAATATCTCAACCACAATAAGTTTTTATCAATACAAGATAAGTAGACTTCGAGCTCATAAATTTCGAGTTTTTTTTTTTTTTGTTTTTTTTGTTTTTCTTTTGTATGAATGAATTTAGAGTTATCAGACTAGTATGGAAGGCACCCTCTACCTGGCCATCTATCCTTTGGTTATCCATGTGGGTCCCATTCAAAAAGGGTTTAAATCTCCAATCACATTCTAGTCAGCCCCCTTACTAAATGTACAAATGGGACTCTGTGGGTCCCCTAGCTCCTATGCATGGATAGTTATGAGATATATGGAGGGGTCTCATCTAAGAGAGCCTTTGGAGAAAGGCACGATATAATATCATCAAATTTGAATATTGTAAGATTTCATTATCACATGATAAAATAGTGTCATGTTATAATATTGTGTCACTTATATTATTTGGCAGTTTTTATAAATTTCAATATACATTTAAAGTGTTTGGCAATTTATAAAATGAATAAAGAAACTATGATGATTGATCCAATGAAAGCTCACTAACGAGTAGTTGCACTAGAGTAATTTAATATTGGTAACCATGGTATTAGTAGAACTCATTTAATTACAAAAACGCTTGGGTCCGGAGGGATTAGTCCAGTCCAAAGGGTTGGGTCGATAGCAAAAAAAAAATTACAAAAACGCTGGACTAAATGTTAAAAACAATGAGCAATGTTGTTTAATCAATGAGGGTCCACCAAATATTAATAACCATAATATAATATATTCAACGATGATTATCACCAATACTCTTGGTTGAGCTGTCGGCATTCGGTATCACATGCCGGGGATCCATCATTGGATGCTGAAGTAACACTCATAAATCCTGACCAATGGGCTAACCCAAAAAAAAAAAAAAAAAAAAAAAAAAAAAAAAAAAAAAAAAAAAAAAAAAATTCAAAATGAACAGATCCATAAATTCGGCTGAGAGCTGTAGGTCCAATATTTGGATGCCGTTTTATTTCAATATAGAGTTCACCAATGAATTTCATATTAGAGGGCCTGGATCCTGAATACTCAACGCCGCAATCATATTGCATGTTGACAATGTAAAAATGTGTGCCGGATTTGTTGAGTGCGTCGTATATAAGGGAGATGTTCTCCTATGATTGCATGTAGCTGATATGCAAGTCCAGAGTATGTGACCCTCTGTGGAATGCAAGTTTAACAATGTAAAGAGGGCAGATGGAAAGGTATATGGTTGTGCAACTTGTGCACTGTGTGCTTTGGGTTTGGCGTTTTGCAAAAAAAAAGCCCTTTAGTTTGGCAAACGAGAGTTTTGTATTTTTTTCCACTCCTTAAAAAGGCCAGTTTCTTTATTAGGATTCGTATCAATAATTGGATAGATTTGGACATAATGTAAATTACCTTTTGCAATTCCTGAAATTCCGCCTTATATGCAATTATGTTGGAGTTCCAAATACTTCGTCAAGAGGAGGAAATTGGAAATCCACCTATGGGGACAACTTTTGAATAACTTGAAATTCTTCATACATGAATTATTGGAATTTTAGAAAAAAAGCATGCCCTAAGTTTTAGGAATAGAAGTTAAACTATGAGGTTTATTCCTGTAGCTTGCCTTTAGATATGACTTTTCCCTTCCCATTCTCAAGATTTGAATATTTTCCCCACAACTGCAATTACACCATTTTGGGACTAAAATACGCTTAGTATAGACTATAACATAAGAAAAATGCATTATTGTAAATGGGTTTGGAATTTTGGTTAATAAAACATTGAAACTTGTATTATGGCCTATGTGGGCTGAAAATTCAATGGTATAAATGGATTTGGATGCAAGAATATAGCATTATTATGTAATTAAGAATTGGTGATGATCTAATATGCATTTTCTGATATACTTTTAGTTCTTAGGGAATATTTAGATATGTACAAAATAAAGCATTTCCAGATTCAAATACTAGCAGAACAAAATATTGCATAATTTTTTTTTTAATATTTCAATATTGCAATATTATTTTCGTTTGGGCTGTTTCTAAAACATTCAATATATTTTGAATTATACAATTTGGTGATTATCCTATATTATAATGTACATTGAATTCAATATTGAGTTTGATTTTAAAATCAAAGATATGATCAATATCTTTATGATTTTGACTCAATATTTTTTTTAAATGACAACACGATGACATCATTTCCTAGGAATTCAATTCAATGAAAAAAAATATCCAATTACATTTTAAAGATAAGGAATTCATGGAAAAATGGTTTTCTTTGATCCTTTTAGGAATTTTATTCATGCAAACAAACATGTTATAAAATTTTAAAGTAAAGAATTTCATGGTAAAATGAGTTCATTTGAATTTATAGGAATTCAATTTCATACAAACATATTGGTCTTATCTTTCACGGCATAATATATTCCTTTGAATTTCTAGATATTCAGATCCATACTAATAGATTGGCCCAATCATATTTTAACAGTAATGAATTTATTTCTTTACATCATTCAGAACTCAATTCCATGCAAATAAACAAGCATTGTTATATGTTTAGGATAAGAAATTAGCGGTAAAGTGGTTTTTATAATTCCTAAGAGTTACTTTTATGCAATAAAACCAGTCATAAGCAACGTATAACTAGAATTTCACGAGTCTTTCGTCTTTACTGTCTATTAATCAATGTGATTTTTTGTGTTAGGGCACTGTACATTTTTTGGATCATGGAAAAATGATTTTTTTTTTAAAGGGAAATGGAGAGATAATTAATTTATGATATTCAAGGGTCACCTTTTCATTGTTTAAAGTTTATCATATGAACAACCACTCCCATTATGTTTATTGTATCAAATCTCACTTTAACATGTAAAGGTGGATTATACACAGAGAGGTGGGCTACATAGGGTGCAATGACCATAGGTTTGGTAAAGGAAGAGGAAAACAGAAATCATACCAGGAGTGAGAAAATTAAAAATCAAGGAATGGAGATGCCTTAAGAAAAGAATGTTTGGGCAATTTTGTCATTTCCCCTATCATGGAGAATGTCTATATAAAATTAGAATTTTTGGGAAGAAGGAGGAGAAAGGCCCTCTCCAACCATTTATATCCTGCCTTCCCTCTCTTGTAAATCGTTACCCTTTCCTACTTTTTCTCATTAGTTGAATTTAAACACTAAAGACTTCATGTAAATGTCAATTAATTCTCTTACTTTTTCTCTTTCACAATGGGTCCCTCTTATTTTGGTGATTCATGGTTGAATTGGTATAAATCTAGGAGTAATACCCATTTAATAACATTGCATAAAAAATTTGGTTTCAAGAATTATAAGTTTTTATTTAATGTGATTATCCCAAAGGTGGGATCAATCAGTTCCTATAAAAGTGAATTATGGAAAAGATATAAGAGAAACTTTTGTAAAAAATAGTATAATGTCAATTCATGGAGGGTACGCGAGTGTAAAGATAACGATTCTAAATTAGGCCAGCTTACCCAAAGGTGTGAAGGGGATTATTTCGAGTAGGGCCAACTTGTCCAAAGGTGTGCCCCGCTATAAAAATAATAAAGAAAGATAAGGAAGAAATGTATATAAATAAAAAAAAATCTCCAAACACGTTCCTATTTCCTCTATAATATCCTAAAAAAATAGGCATTTTTCAAGGAAGTTAAATGACTCACTTGACATTGTACTAGATATGACTAACATTACAATTTAAATATCAATGCATTACAAAAAATTATAGATTTTAGAAAGAAAATGGAGACATAAAAAGGGCTACGAGAGTGCCCATTTATACAACCCAGAAGTTAGTGGCGTAGAAAGGAAAGAGAAGAATATGAATAGAAAGGGAATGGTATATTTTAGATAAAAATTGAGCATTTGAATAAAAAGAAAAGTGGAAATTTAAAATCCGAAGAGTGGATATCGGTAAAATCGATAATTGGATAAAAGCGGGTAGTTACATATGATAGGAAGTGGGGAGTAGTTGCATGAGATAAGTGAGAATATAAGATTTGAAAAGAAATAATAACTTATCATCAAAATCTCATTCAACGGTCAAAATTAAAGCCAAAACCATTACTTTTAATATAATACTAAGCATAATAACCCGTGCCTAGTACAAGTATGATCAGCGATTATGCATTAGAAAAGTATCTATAAATTGTATAAAGACAGGAATAAAAGGTTATCATAAAAGTACATATTTATATAATCTATGAGCTAATGGGATAAAAAGGAAAGAGAAAAAAAAGGGATGAATTGAAGAAGAAAGGAAATGGAATTCTGCATAGAAAGGGGGGTATTACAGGAAAAGGAGAAGTGAAATTTTCAAAAGTGGATTAGTGGGAGGAGAAGTGAGTGGTGGCTTCAAAGTAGTTGGAGATAAGTGTGTAGAAAACTTAAAATATTACAAAAAAAAATGTAATTTCCTTTCAAAATTGCAACTGATGGTCAAAATCCAATCCAAAACCTCTTAGCTTAATATAGTATAATGGCGTAGGAAGGAAAGAAGAGAATTTGAGTAGAAATGAAATTGTATATTTTGAATAGAGATGAAGTATTTGTCAAAAAAAGAAAAGTGAAAATTTGAAATATGAGAATTGTATATCAGTAATTTCGATAATGAGATAAAAGTGGGTAGTTGCACATGATAGGGAATGAGGAGTAGTTGAATGAAATAGGTGAGAAGAGAAGATTTAAAAAGAAATAATAACTTATCGTCAAAATCCCAATCAACAGTTAAAATTAAAGCCAAAACCCTAATTAAAGCCAAAACTACTAACTTTAATATAGTATAATTGCAAAGTAGTTGGACATTAGCACTTATTAGGTTTTATCTCATTCATTTTCTGCTACTACAATGCAAGGTGTCAAAACAGGCATAAACAAATGGGGCGGTTTTGAGAATATCTAGAGAGAGAGAGAGAGAGAGTTACGCTACAAAACTCCTAGGGCATTTTTCTTAAAAAAAAATGCCCCTCTTTTAGCCGATGAAAGTGTTACACTTGTCATCAGTGATATACATATCCGACTCTCTCCCCTAAATATTCTCTTACAAATGTGGATCTCTTAAAATACTAAGAAATTATTGGCTATTAGATATGGGAGTTTTTGAGAATTTTCCATTATATATGTATATCTATGGTTATCAGGGTGTGCCCGTGCACATCTTGTGCACTGGCGGTTTGCGTACGTCCCCTGAGGTTTGCACCCATCCAGATGGATTGGACCGCTGGATTGACTGTACATTCACCCGAATGGACTGTATACCATTAAACTTGTGGGGTCCAGATAGGGTTGATAGGACTTAGGGTTGGAGTCACTTTTTTTTTGTAAAGATGAAGGCCCAAGAGAGATTTGTTAATCCCCTAAGTCCAAGCCCTAACTAGGTGTACGAGTCACGCACTGGATCATTACTATATATCTAGATCCAACGATCATGACCGGAGTAGCATTTTTATGTTGTTGAGACATGTGGGCTCAATCTTAACCTCTTTCTTTCAACTATACTATTACTTTATTGTGATGTAGGTAAATTCTTAGAAAAAAAAAAACACTTCAGGTCTTGTTTGTTTTTAGATATTCCTAACACGATTTGCAACATTTGAAGATTTTTGGAACTCATGTAAAAGATTCCACATTCAATTGTAGGATACATGGCATACGACGAATTCCTAATATCTGAAAGTTGATTTAGAGGATTTTCAAATGCCAGAGATTGAACCACACTATGTTTTTTCCATATAGGTGCATGGCTTTGATCAAACCCAAGCCCTGCACACGCTTTTGTAGATTGGCAAAGATTCTCATTTTATAATGATCCTAACGTCACTCATTATTAGGAGTAATACAACCACTCATACAATTATGTCTATTAAATTGTGAGGACCCGTTTGTGAAACAACATTTCCACCGCATATGCGTGGAAATTCTTGCACATACCATTGTTATCTCACCTAGGCGATGGTATTTCGTCGAGGAATCGTTAAAAAAATGTGTTAACTTTTTGTGCGAGTGAAGGAAGTCAAGTCCAACAATGGAGGCAGAGTCAAGTTTTTGCAGAAGAGGAAACACACTTTTCTCTTAATACAATTATTAATTTATTTTTTCATTAATCATTTATTTTATATGAATAACACCATTTAAGGTAGTTATGTTCTTATTATCGGTACGCTTGATCAAGATTTTAATAGAATATTTTCACATTTCCTGCACAAAAGAGAGAGAAGGATTTAATAGACTACCGGGACATTCCTTAATAAGTGGATGTAATCCCAAGTATTGTACCAATAATTTGTGGGCGCTCAGGGGGAATAGTCTTGTTGGCTAAAATCATTAGAGGGATGCCCATATGATAAAAAATAAAGAAAAGGAATTGCGAATATTTAACAAGTTAACAATGACATTTATCTAATAAAAAAAAAACCTTTCAATAAGCAAAAAGTGGGTTCCACTTCCACCCCGACCCTGCACCCATCTTTTTTTTCTTAACCATTTTAAAATAACAAAACGCAACGCCAAACTCGACTTTCCATTGGTCCTTTTATTCACTGCGCGGATCGCCAAACCAAAAGCCTCACAACCGTCGATACGGAAATGATCCAACGGTTCAAATCCCTCGTTCCGAAAACCGGAGCTCGCAGGTAGAGCATATAAAATCCGTCCACACCACAGTTCGTCTGACAAAACTGTCGCTCGCTTCGGCTGTCATTTCCAATCCGAGATCCTCGGCGATATTAAGACGAGAAATTGGTGAGATGGAGACGGCGGGGAAGGTGAAGAAAGGAGCCGCAGGAAGGAAAGGCGGCGGACCGAAGAAGAAACCCGTCTCCAGATCCGTGAAGGCCGGTCTCCAGTTCCCAGTCGGGAGGATCGGCCGTTACCTTAAGAAGGGCCGATACTCGCAGCGTGTCGGTACTGGTGCCCCGGTCTATCTCGCTGCCGTGCTTGAATATCTCGCTGCTGAGGTATATTTTCTCTCTTACAACTTGGTTTTGTCAAATTCCTTGAGATTGGGTCTCTGGGAAGATTATAATTTTTTAGGGCTGTTGGTTTTTTTTTTTGGTAGGTTGTAAATTGGTCGGTTTCGGTTTGAATCAATGAACCATTAAGAAGAGGGTGGAATTGAATTTGGAATTAGAACCGGAGCGAATTTCTTGACTTTAAAATCAGAATCAGAATTATATATAGAATGAGTCTAGATTTGGGTTTTTAGGAGAAATTTTTAAAAATTAAAATAATATGTCGGATTTTGATTGTCCGAATAAAAGTGGAACGGGACTCAGATCTGAACCGACTTAATTATCGGAGCTTAAATAAGTATCAGATCCTTTTTTTTAATTGATATAATATTTAGATAATCGAAAAATCGAGTACTCATTTAAATGTGTAATTTTCAGGTATTGGAGTTGGCCGGAAATGCGGCACGTGACAATAAGAAGAATCGGATCATCCCCCGGCACGTGCTACTGGCTGTACGGAACGACGAGGAGCTGGGGAGGCTTCTTGCAGGTGTGACCATCGCCCATGGAGGAGTTATCCCTAACATCAATCCTGTCCTTCTTCCAAAGAAGACTGCAGAGAAGGCTGTCAAGGAGCCAAAGTCCACAACAAAAGCCACCAAATCTCCTAAGAAAGCTGCAGCAGCTTGATGTTTAATCATTATTTTCTCTTTTTAAGCCCTTGTATGTAATTGTGGAATAGTATTTAATTTCTGCTTAGTGGTGGAGGGATGGAAGAATTGAACAAATGGAATTAGTTTTTTTTTTTTTTAATCTGGTGTTTTGTAACTTTGCAGATGACAGTGGTTTTCAGGCTAAATATGTTTTGTGTTATAATATTTGGGCCAAAAGGATGATTGGTTATGATATTGTTTTATGGAATGTTTGGATGTACCCTCAAATTTGCAAGTGGCAACTGGGATTTTATGTGGTTTCATTCTTTGCCCTTTTGAAATTAGAATTAGAGGTGTAAAAGAAGTTGGAACATTTTCTTTCATTTCTATGATGTTGGAAATGCTGAGTTTTATCGAGTTAGTTTCAAATAGATGTTGTGTTTGTTTTGGCGGAGGGTTTAAGCTAAGTTTGTGGGCTACTACGGTCATTTGCTGTGGTCGTTGCAAGTATAAAATTGTTACCGAGTATATACATTTTCAATTGGAGCGTGGCCATGAAAAAATACTAGCAAAATGCCCCTGTGATTAGCCCGTGATTGGCACGCGCAATAGAAGTTATACAAAAAGATCATTTAATAAAATTGATTTTTATGAAAGCAATAAAGAACTGATTTTAATTTTAGATATTTATGTTATATAAAACTAAATTCAAATATTTTTTAAAAAATAATAACTTTATAACTACTAAGTTATAAGCATTGATGGGGGAGGATGCTATGATGTTATGTCATTTGTGATAATTGCGAAATATAGAAAATTCAGACTTTCTTGAAGGGAGAATATTTATGTATATCCATCATTCACCATAGAATGAGGGATATTTTCATAATTTGAAATTTTTATGTGCAAAAGAGGAAAAGTTATATATGGTCATATGTATAAAAGAAATATTTATGTGCAAAAAGAGAAAGTTCCTTCATCCTATGGTAAGGGATGGATGCACATGAATGTCCCTCTTGAAGAAATATGTAATTGCAAATGTAAATAAATACTTTATGCCAAATTAAAAAAAAAAACTAAGAAACTTAGAAATATGAAATTTTTGTATAAATAATATTGAGAAGAAAAAAATTATAAGAAATCTCAAATATGGTATTTTATTATTAGAAGTGGGTTGGTAGTTATTGAGTCAAGTTTAGAATAGGTATGAGTTTCCAGACTCTGACCTGAATAGAGCTCAAAGCGGGCTGTAGTTTTGGTTTTACTTAACTCATCCCGTCTGTTGATAAAATTAATAAGATTATTACTATTAATATATCTTTTCAATACAGACTTTTATGTTGATAGTTTTATTACTAGGTGATTTTAATTTCCCAAATCAGCAAATTGCATCTAATTGATTTTGACGGTTCCTCTCCACATTCCTGCAACAGTCACCAATTGCGATAGAAGTACAACTTAATCCGTTAAATGTTATTAATCGACTTTAAGATTGAACAAATACAATCTATTAAGAAAAAAAAAACAAAAAAAAAAACAAAGCAAGGAATCACACCTTAGGTTTCTTCCCCTCTTTCCAAATTCATTATAGAAGAAGTAATTAGGTTATAGAAAAACTTGTACAAGGGTTTAATGAGTATGATAAGGTGGGTTTCTTATTGTGATAAGTTATAAAATGCATGTTTGATTAAATATCAGAAAGAACACGTGTACTTACAACCTTTGATCAAGAAGCAATGAACTATATCCTAAGCATGAAATGAAAGCCCTATCGTCAGCAATCATGACTATCACCAATATGTGAATATGTTTTTTAATCAATAATTATGTTAATGACACTTTCCTTCTCAGTTCCATATTGATATGGCTACCATCAATTAGTAAGACTATAGTAGGTAATGCCTACAATGACGCTTGGATCACCAAACAGTTTTGGATGGTTTGGATTGGAGCACATCGAATTATTTCATTCATAAACTAAAATGAAATATTTGAACAGGAACTCCGCAGATGCAGATTCAAAAGTAGCAATACAAATGAAAAACACATATAAATTCCAAGAACCATCTCAATTTATGATTCGATCGATGGAGCACATCTATACCAAGTACATGGACCATCATCTTATTTCCTCATTCACAAAATTAGAAATGGATCTGAACAGAATCAAAAGCAAGAAACCAGAAAAAACACATCATATCGAAAAACAACAACCTTAGCGTACGATTCGATTAATGGATTGAAAATTTGTGCTGCTGCTTTGGAAGCAGTCGTCCGCCCAATTCAGCAGCGACCATCTTCCATCAAGGCCTTCTGGTTGGGGAGAAGTAAGAGCTCCTCGAAAAGAGAGGGTTTTGACAAACGAGGGTTTAAGGGATCCGGTCGACTTTGCAACGAAAGGGAGAGACTTTGGGGCTTGGGGAGAGGGAAAGGCGACAATCGCCGGGACAGAGCCCGACCTCGTTCATGAACAAAAATTCTCTATTAAGAATATGATTCGCTAGGAGAGATCTCAATGTTTAAAAAGAACGATTTGTTGTTCGAGAATGTAAATACATGCATCACGCTTCCTATTTAACATCATCGAACTTAATTGCAATTAAATGGGTAGAAAACAGAACCAAGATTTGGGGGGTGGTGGGGTAGTTTGTGGAACGTGGAGAACATTGTTAGAGTCAAAATCAATTACATGCAATCGCTGATTTCTCAATTAGAAATAGTGGCTTTCATATATATAAATTGTGTCCTTACTGAGGTTGCATGCAATGTGTATTTATTTAGCTTCGTGCGAGGAGAGGATTTTGATCAAGGAGAGGAAAATTGCTTTGCTTTTTTCATCATAGTTTTGTGATGTAGCTCATTTTTTTTGTTATTTGGACTTTTTTTTTATTTGTAGGATAAATGAATTGTTTTTTTCAAAAAACAAATAAAAAAGATTCCTTACCAGACAACTAAAGATAAAATATCATCATAATCCACTTATATTTTATTCTTTTACCATTTGAGAATTTACTTCTCTTCATTCTATATGTAAAGTTCTCAAACAAACTTGGGTGCATGGTGTTTTGTCTTCCACGGCAACATAAATCTCGCCTCCAGTATTGGATTTACATATCCTCACATCGCGTGGAAAAAATGCTATAAATAAATGGTTCTGCACCAAATGACCAGTAAAGTCTGGTGCCCTTTTCCTTCTCATTTCCGCTGCACAGGATTTGCACGAACACACCCTTGAACTCTCTTCTTTTCTCTCTACAAACTCTAACAAAAGAAAAAAAAAAAACACCTCGAACCCAAATAACTCTCTTTTAAACCCTCAATTAAATCCATTATCAAACCCAACACATTCTTTTTCAAACAATCTCTCAAACCCCTTTCAAACCCTAAACCAATAACCTTCTTTTTAAACTTTTTGGATTTGTCATTTTAGTGTGATTTTTCAACAAAATAAAATTTGTGGCAAAGAATGATAATTAATTTCAATATATTTTTTATTCTGCCATGGGTAATAGTTTCTCTATTTTCTGCCTATGTATGGAATATTATAAGATTTGAACTTCTTCACTTCATCTTGCCTATCCCAAACATTAACTTTCACATAAAGATGACATGAAAATGTCAAATGTTTATATCGTTACAAAGCAGCAGGTAATGGATTTGGAAAATAAATTAAAGCCATGTTGTTCATTCTTTTAATTTTTGTTAAAAATTTTATATTACATGAAAAATAGTCATAATAGGTATTTACAGTTCCTCCACAGAAATAAAATGAAACATAGACATCAATTATTCTGAGGACATCTTTGTGGAACACCAGAAAAGGTGAGGTGAAGGTTCCATATATATATATATATATATATATATATATATATATATAATATTCTTGCTTTTCTGCTGTTTGGTGTGAATTGAAATTTCACAAAGTGGAAATGTTAAAGAGAGAGAAGGTGGTAGTTAGTAGTGATGGGGGGTGGGTTTGGTGGTTTGGGGAAGGTTGAAAAGGCCTAGTTTATCAACTAGAAAACCAATAATATATATATTGGTGGTTTGGGTCATGAGTTAGACCATTATTTTAAAAGGGTCAAGCTGTATGGACCAAAATTAGATATGGCTTAAGGTTTTTCAATGGCCTATGCCCATCCACACAAATTTAAGAGTGGGTCCGTTTTTGAGTGGATTTAGGCATTTCTATGCATAAGTGAGCACAATGCATGATTAGGTTTAGGCCCATCTTTTCATGACCAACAACAATGGGTCAATATATAGAATTTTGGCATTTTTTTTTATGTCGACAATAAATGGACCAAATTGAACTATTTAACATCAAAATCTAATGTTAAACACTACAATCTAGCAATGATTGGCATGGATAAATAATGTATAGCTTTCCGTGTGATAATGGGTCTAGAATGATCTAGAACTCTCTTGTAGTGTAGAATATGTAGGGCATCTTTTTTGATAAATTTTGAAATTGGGTAGAGATGTGTAGATTACTATAAAGATCTGTGCAAAAGTCTAGGAAGAGGATAAAATAGTGGAGAACTTTCTAGGGTATGATAGAGATACATTCGATAAGCGGTATTTAATTTAATATTTGCCATTGATTTTGATGGGCCAAGCCCAAATGGCCAAATCCATGTGGAAAGCTCAATCTTATAAAGGCCCACCAAGCCCAAAGTGATCCAAGTCAAGTCAAGTTCATCAGGGAGCTACATAGCCTGGCTACATCATCAGGAGAAGCATCCAGGAGCCTCACCCTCGCCACCTTGGAAGGAGTCAGCCATCTCCTCATCTTTGACCGAGCCTCATGGAGAGCACCTCAACCACCTCGCCCGTTGAGAAGAAGTTGTGAGCTCCACCACAATAGCTATCTAGTTGCTAGTAAGTCGCCCCAATCTGTTAGGGGCGATTATAAATTGTAAGCCCCACCAACACTTAGAGGGGGGATCATATTTTTACCTGAGCACGACTCTCTCCTCTCATTCTCAAAGCTTGTACTCTTTGCTCCCTGCACCCTTGAGCTAATAAAGTATCTGGCAACCAAAGCCATTCAAGAGTGGACGTATGTTACGATTGACCGAACCACTGTAAATTATCTCTCTCTTCTTTAATTTCCAAATTAATTACTCACTACTCGACTGGTGGTGTCCGAAAACACTTTTTGGCATCATCAGATTTCATTAAGTAGAACTATAAATAGTAGAAAATCAATGTTGAAGAATCTAAAAAAGTGCATTAGTGTTAATGAGCTTGATCATTATGGCGGGTTAATCGGAGTAATGCATGAGTTAGAATCACATTAGAATCACAGGCTCACAATAAATAGATTTTTAGTTTAGTGCACTTCATATGTTGGAATCAAATAATGCACAACATTATGACCAGCATCACTTATGCACTTGCATTAGAGAGATGGCAATATGAGGAAAGAAAGATTTTTTTTTTTATTACACTCGTATCAAAAGGTTTCTCACTAAAGAAAACCTAAACGAGTGCATGATTACGTAAATTTGTGGTTTAGATTATTTGAACAACTAATAACTTCATGAACTTTAATAATTTAGATTTATTTCCATTACAGATACTTTATTCATTTAATTTTAATATGGTCGCGATAAAAACTATTTGATCTTCTTTATTTAATTAGTGGTTCAGTAGTTAATCAATGTTTGATTCACATGCCCTAAAATCAGGATCTTGGAGTTTGGCAGTTGGTTCTTGTACACCCAGCAGTCATTCATCTTAGATTTCTCATGAGAGCTTTGTAAGGTTGTTTCTCTCCATTGATATCTTTTAACCATTTTCCCATAATCCTTTTTTTTTTTTGGGGTGTTTCTATAAAGAACTTTTAGAGCATATAACATAGTCAAGTAATCATTGTAGAAGTGCTTAGACCACCTACCTCAGAGTGTAGAAAATGTCGGAGATCCCAAAACCCTAGCCAAGCTTCCTGAAGCCCTATCTCAACTTAGCCTTACCTTCCGAAGTTTGTAATGCCTTGGGCGCTTTGTTTGGATATAATTGGATTTATATAAATCATGGCGAAATAGGAGGACTTTATGTACTAGAGTGATGGCCGGTTATTTATTTACCATTTCTCGTATTCTTTTTCAGTTGAGTGACAGATTATTTAATGGTCATTTATGAATCTTCGCCCTTTTGTATTTGAGTTTAGCCAATCTTAAGAATGCATTTCTTATGCCCATCCAATATTGAACTGAATGCAAATAAAGCATGACGTATATGCAATTACATGTACGTCAGTTGGTGAGGCACCTCTCTTTCGTAGAAACAACTAGGAATCAATCATTGCTATCAGCACTGATAGCGAGGGATTAGTTATAAGAGAAAAAAAAAAAAAGGATGATGAATTCATCCAGCAAATCTAAATATTATCATACTACACACTACTCTAATAATGCTTTACTATATTTAGCTGTTATTTTATATATACCAATATGCCCGAACCTACATCCCATTAATTATAAACTAGCCATAGATATGAAGTTTGATTTTCCCTTTTCAAAGGGTATAAAATAGAAAATTTTATATGCATTTTTAAACTTAAGTTAGGGGCCCCAGTCAAAACTGCGTGTTGGAACCCTAACCCGAACGTGACCTGAATTCCCCTTTAGAATTAATGTTTAGGTCAACCCAAACTCGAACATGCCCAATTCCAATTTCTACTTCTCCTTTCCAATGACTAAACTGCCCTCCTCATGCCATTTCTACATTCCACAATCCTCCCCCTTTCACACGATCCATTCTTTAACTCACGTGACAGCAATTAGAGTGAAAAAGCCCAGGCCATATAGAAACCCTTCCCCTCCTTCCTACCATTCCCAGCTCCCTCACACATCTTTTGGGGGCTGATAAGCATCTGGGTATTCTTCAATCAAGCCCAGAAACCCTTCCCCCTCTTTCGTGCCCTTCCCAGCTCCCTCACACATCTTTTTTGGGGGCTGATACCCATCTGGGTTTCTTCAATCTCAGGCAAGTTCTCAGAATCTATTCTTTTTTGTTGCAGTTCCTGATACAGTTGTTCTTGATTTTTTATTGTTTTCTAGATCTTTGTTGTTTTTGGTTTTTTTGTCTGATGTATCTTAATCATTTTATCTATGAAGCTTTAGGTTATTGTTGTGTTTCGGGTGCTTTTTCTGAGTATATTTGCAATATGGGTTGGAGTTTTGATTTCATGATTTGGTCAACGATATGTGCCTTTATATGTTAGTTGTGTGAGTATGTTGTTGAAGGTGTTGATGGGTTCGTTGCTGAAGGTGTTGATGGGTTCATTGCTTTAATTGTTTTGGTTGGTTCTGGAATTTTCTATTTTATTTTGATGATATGGGGGTTTAGGGTTTCGGTTTCTAGTCTGTTTCATCATTTTTTCTTAGTGGATTTAGTGTTTTTGGATTTGGGTTTCATGCTTTATTGTTACCTTTCATTTGGTTTATCATGTTATGATCTGGGTTTAATGTTTTAATGATTTTTGTGTTGAATTTGATATCAGATTTTGTCAGTTTTCATTTGTTTATCATGTTGTGATTTTTTTTATTTATTATTATTATTATTTTTTTTTTGTTGGAGTGGTTTTTGGGCGTGGTTTACTAATTGAGTTGGCTGGCTTTGGATTTTTTCCTCTTTGGGTGTTATGGTTTGATTACCATGTTGAAAACTTTATATTAGAGAGTTTATGAACATGTTTTTGCTGTTGCATTATTATGTTATTGGTTGGGAGGAGGTCCAAAAAGAGTGCAGGGCATGTGCCTTGATGGGATGATGCCTTAACATGGCATTACTTGCATTACATAGGTTTTAAGGATTTTCATTTTTATATACATGTTTTTATGGACTGGATTCATTGCCCTTCTCTGTGATTTTTGGGAAATGAATTTCTTTGTTTAATTACAGCACTAAAATTGAAGAATTAGGGGTTTTTTTTTTTTTTTTCCTATTTTTTTTTTCTTGTCTATGTCTTTGATTGCTTTCATAATTTTGTGACGTGTGCTATGATTGATTGGTTCTGTTTCCTTTCATGCTTGGTTCTCAAATGATAACCAGATTTCTATTAAGCCTATTTGCACTTCTTTAGTGTCACACCCAATGTTGTTGAAATCATTTGATTCTTGGGATACAAGTTGGTTGAAATCATATGATTCAGGATATGAAATCATGATTCGTTTGTATTGAGTCATTGGGAAAAAAAGATTTGTACCTATGTAACAAATCTCATTTACCAGTAAATCTTAGAATTCAGGTGTTGTATCAAATCTTATGATTCCAGTAATTTGTGTTGGCGAGAATAGCTGTATCTGTATGGGCTAATTTTAGTCCTTTTTAACCTTTTGGTTTCTTTTTCATTTTTGGTGCTCTCTCTCTCTCTCTCTCTCTCTCTCACACACACACACACACACACACACACACACACACACACACACACACACACACACACACACACACACATGCGCGCGCGCACAGAGGTTATCTAGTGATTAAGGAAAATCTTAATATAAAAAATTTGTAGTAATCTGGAGAGGATTTTTTTAGGAATATGACTAGAGTGTCAAATTGTAGGTATGGATTTTGCCTTTCATTCATTTTTTGAAGGTTTTTCTTTCACCATTTTTTTTTTTCATGAATCATTTCTTTTACTCCAGACAACACTTTTTGTAGCGTTTCAATTAGGGCTGTCAATCGTATTGTGTTAACGAATTTAGGCTACGGGTTAACGAATTCGTGTTAAAATCACCTCAACCAGTACACGACCCGTTAACGGGTCAAAAAATTCAACCAAACACGACCCGTTAATTTAACAGGTAACACGACCCAACCCGTTAGCCCGTTAAGTAATTAAGTCATTTCGAAAATTAAAGGAAAATCCATACAAAAATATATAAGGAGAAAAATATATAAGCCACACGAAACTCTAAGTGAGAATCTCGAGTGGATTCCACCTAAAACCCCACTATAAAACAATAAATTTCAATTTCTTCTTTATGAATATAAATTAATTTTAGCTATACTTAGGGACTAAAAAAATTATAACGGATTAAGTGGGTTGTTAACGTGTTACTGGTTTAATTCGTACACGACCCGTTAACTTAATGTGTTAACGGGTTTGACCCGTTAACGACCTGAATCCATTAAGAGCCCACCCGAACCTGTTAATATCGTGTGGGTTCGTGTTATGTTAACGGGTCGTGTGGCATTTTGACAGCCCTAGTTTCAATGATTAGGATATTTGTATTTCAAGACAACAACAAAAAAAAAAAAAAGCAACGCATTTATTTTTATCAGTAATGTTGATTTTTTAAGCATATTCATCTATTTACACATTTAATTTATGTTATATTATATATGCCAATAATGTTCTGCATATGATTGATGTTGCTATAAGGAAAAAAAAAGGAACCCTAATTGCTATTTTTTTTTTCTTACTTCTAATTTTTTTTAATCTCCCCCCACCCCCCCGCCCCCTTCTTTTCCTCCATCTCCCCCTCCTCTCCTCTCTCATGTGAGCACCGGTGCTCATGATAAGGTGAACAGAGTTTCTTGTGGGGGCCCATTTGGGGTCCCACCTGGGGATGGTTTCGGCGAAGTATGGTGCCGGAGGCTCGAATCATCGTCTCCACCACTTGATCAACGACCGACAAGTTTTCACTGTCCAAAATGAGTATAGAGTCAATCCAACGGTCTGGTCCATTTGGATGGGTGCCAAACCTGGGATCGGTGACTATCTAGGGAGGTCCTTGTTTTTAAGTGGGCCCCACTAGGTATTTAGGCACATTGTGCTCATCTGAGGTTTTTCCTTTTTTAATATTTTGATATTTACAAAAACGTAAGAAATCTACTATTAATGATCACACCTACTTGTAGGTAACGTGTGATCAGTTTAAGCTACTAGTCACTTCGGCCCATTGAGGGACTCCTGAGCCCATGTACATTTGTTAGGTGGGCATTATTGCTCTGATTAATATGTACTGTCGGGAAAAATTTGTCCTATATGCAGCGCTGTGCATGAGCGCTTATGAGGACAGTCCCAAAGGCGGGACCCCCTCTTGAATTTCACTTGCTTGCGATGATGGGCGGCACCAATCCGAATGGACTATAGAACACACGAGCAGAGGAGAAAATTGTCCAAACTGTTGACCCTTTTTTTTTTATGACTGCACATCTCGTGAATGGGCCATCTAGATTTTGGATTGGAAAATCAACTTGGTAGGCCCCAGTCATGAGCAAATTTGATCTTGCATTTGACATGTATTGGCAAGTGTGTGGTGAAAGTATTTTTCTTGTAGTTAGTGGCCTGATGACTTAATACTATCTCTCTCCTATCATTCTCTATATTAATAAAGTTTGAGTGTGTGCGTGTGTGCCACTTACCCTATCACCAGCTAGCTTTTTCTTCTTTTCATAAGGATAGAATCTTGCCTTGCCTTGTGACAGGGCAAGTGCCTTGCGACTGATCTAGTAGTGGGTTGGTGAAAGAAAAGAAATATTACTTTTAGAAAAAAAAAAAAAAAAAACTAGTAAGATCAAGGAAAGAGAATATGCTAGAACAAGAAGAGAACTTTAATGAAGAGAGGGATGCTTTTGCATGTATTCTATCGCTATGCAGCCCTACAAGGCCATTGTTATGTTTCTCAAGGCAAATAAACCCTATTCCTGATTTTGTCCTTTAATCTAATTCTCAACTTACAATCTTACCCATTTAAAACTTTATTTAGAGTCTTATCGTAAAACTAGTAAAGATATAGAAGATTTTTAATTCAATAGGAAAGTGCAACTTCATGGGAATCAGAATTAGAGCGTACTTGGATTCTGTCATTGATTGGTGAGAAAAGAGGTGGGTCTCACATGATGCAGCTAGAACTTACAAAGCCGGCCCCTGATAGATTGGGTAACACTTAAATGGTGATGACAGTGAGTCCAAACATCAAAACAAGTCTGTTATGATGATTGAATCTACTAATAAGTCAACATGAGCCATTTACATGCATTGGATTGCATGATGTTTGAAAGTGAACATTAAAGTTCATGTAATTAAAACAAATAGAGGTACATGGTTGCCTATATCAACTCTTTCTTGATTAAAACTTAAAAATACTTGTCCTAAAGTCTATTTAAGTTGAGAGCATATTCCCTTTTACTGTAGATTGAATGTTTGACATACTGTTGCTAACCTTTACATATCTTTACTTGGATTTGGAGATTTATTCAAAAGATGCATCATGACATCATCCATTCATCACTCAATTTACGCTTACTGAAAACTGTAGCATCGGTCAGCAGTATATTGCAGTTAATTCTTCAACCACGAGTGCTGAATCTAGTTATTTGTTATGTTGGATCATGTTGGATATAGTTAGGACATGGCTTTGATGATGATGATGTTGGCGGTTGATCATTCATACTGAAAGTGCAAGCTAGACCAATGCAAGTCCTAGAAGATGGGATGTGTGTTGTGGGGCGGTGGGTGGTTGAATAGTACTAATTATATATTTTAACTTAATTAAGCAAATTAATCCAATTAATCACAAACACAAGTTCACTTAAATTTGGACCACAATATATAACTAAGTAACAAGGTGATCAAGTGTGAAGTGCACAGCAAGTGATATGCGCTAACTACTAAATGATATGCCAATTTGTTCTAAGTATTTTAGCACATGTGGGTTGTATGCCAAATCAATAAATATATGACTATCTAGCACATGTAATCCATAGCATAGAAATAATAAAGCATAGAAGAAATAGAGGCACATGACGATTTATAGTGGTTCGGTCCTTGACCTACGTCCATTCAAACCACATACCAATGGTTTATCGGCTTTCTGTTATACCAAAAGAAAAAAAAAAAAAAAAGGTTTCTTGGCTTCCACTATGGGAGGTTTTCGATAGGAGCACCTCAACAACCTTTATACCTAATTTTTTGATACGGTGGTTCGATCACTAAGGTCTATTCCACCGGTGCCTATTTTTTGATACGGTGATTCGATCACAAATGTCTACTTCTACCAACACCTTTTTTTTTTTAATTTTTTTTTTATAGTGGTTCGATCAACAAGATATAATCCACTTTATAATGATATGAATTTTTTTAAAACAAACAAGAACGCTTGCCTCTAGACGATGATGAAGCCTTGAGTGCGCTCTTGATCCTTGAAACCGAAGCTCCAAGCTTTGACTCCTTGCTAAGCTACTTGGTGATGAAGATGCTCCAATTGTGCACAACCAAGTGAGGAAGGAGGTTTGGGTCTAGGTTGACTAAGGTTTACCAATGCGTTAGTCCAATCCCTAGTAATGGATCTTTCCACTAAACACTCTTTAATGAGCTTCGAATACTCAAGGATATGCCTATAATGCACTTAGAGTGTGTGGAAGATGGTCTTGAAGGTTCTAATACAGTATGCCTATGGGGTGCAATCAAACTTCAAGACTATTGATCTTAATACCACTAATCACTCTCTCTTGAGCTTGGAATGCTCTTTGATTTACCCATGAGGATCTTAGAGAGTGAGTAGAATATGGATTTTGAAGGCTTAAGGTTGGTTTAACTCAGTACAGGAAAGAGCTCTCAAAATCTTATGAAGGTTGGGTGTCATGTTGCCATTGAAATGAGCTCAAGTATATATAGAGGAGCTCCCAATGGCTAGTCCATGATTAGCCGTCAAGCCCCAACGGCTAGTTTGATTGTCAGTCAAAAGCAATGCATTTGTTCTACGTCTAGCTTCACGGCGAGCTTTAGGGCACTTATGGCTAGCCCTGAGGCTAACCGTGAGCTGACTGTAGCTCGAAAATTCTGAGAAAGTTAACTTTTGGAAAAGGGATCGCGAGCTAACCGTGGAGACCTTACGGTTAGTCGTAAGCCTATTACACTTAGCTGTGTGGCCTGCAGCTGAACATCAGAGCTGCTCATTTTGGCCAATTAAACCCTATTGATTCTACCTTTTTGTGTTGAGTGTTCTAAGGGCCTATTCTTGGTTAGTCTCAGGTCCTTTTACCTGAATAGGTTGACACATAATGGAGATTCTTACTTGATGAAACATGGCCCTTCCGAGACTTGATCTTTTACCTTGAGCTCGATCTTCCATTCTGACGCTTCCAGAGGCATTAACAACACTAGGGTAGTGCAGATATAACTATGACACTAACACATACCACCTTGTAGAGATGAAATCGTTGTGGTCTTTTGTTAGATGAACATAAAATAAGTATAAAGTGCTTCCTTTGCTTGTCAAGTATATAGTTCACTTTTTTTTTTCAAAAAAAAGAAAAGAAAAGAAAGAAAATGAAAAAAAGAAGAAAACACTTTGTTGGATTGAGCTTGAATTCCACTAAATCTTTCCTGACTTGATATTCTCAACCAAAATATATTCAACATCTTGATATATTGTCTTCTAAAAGACATCAATATAGATGTAAATATGCAATGTTCCCCAGACATTTGGATAGCATCACATCTACTGTTGGGTTGGATTGTGGATAGGTGCCTTTATTCCTTTTCCATTTGGTGCTTGGCCACCAACTCCATTACCTATTCGAAATTCTCCGTGCAGAACATGGGTCAATCAACCTTCTCATTTACCATTTGTATTTGAGTTTATATATTTGATAAATCTGGTAGAGCTTGATTTATCTAATTTAACTATGTGAATATATATGTCATGTTAATCAACATTACGACTTGAGGGCATCTTGAGCATTGAGAATAATCACCAATGATATGCGCTCACTATGGTACGAATGAATGAAGTACAGAAGCCAGCCACATCCTTGGACAGACTGCACATCTGAGTTACTCTATACCAAGTTGGTGCAAATCAAGTCTTGAAGTGTGAAGTAAATGTGATAATCCACATACAGAATTTGAGCCTCAATTTGGTCTTCCAATGTATAAGTTCTGAAACATATGTCAAGTAAGCTCAAGCTACAAAATTATCAAAATGCTGAATGACAGAAGGCAGTGATTAACCATTCTAAAGGGACCTTTCAAATTGGAGGGAAAAACAAGATTTTTTTTTTGAAATGTGAAAAACAAAATTATTCCAAAGGATGAAGAAAAACTTAATGTGTATATGTATATATATTTATTTTTGAATGATTTAATGTATATATTTATTGTTAGATCTATGCAAAATATCAGCATAATAGTCCAAAGTAAACTCCCATTTGGGCAATGATGCCCATGTCTATAAACCTACGAAATCCTTTTTCTAGATTCAACTTAAGCTCTAGTTGAATTCCTAGTAAAACTTTAAGTAGTATTTAGGACACAACTCTGACTAGAACTTCTAATATATGTGACTATCATATTTTTGTAATGAAAACAAAACTACAAAAGCTGTGTAGATTTTGTAGCTGTTCTTGTTCTAACTGCTAGCTGACTCCAACATAGTTGGGAGTTGGGACAAGGCTTTGATGATGATGATGCTGATTCTTGTTTGAACTGTGCAGTTGTGGAATCCAGAGATGGGTAACTAAGTATGTTATCTTTGCCTTGTGGACCGTTAGATTGCCTTGATGGTTATTCTTTTTTTAGTTTCTTGTTTCGCCTTTTCTTTCTTGTCTTGTAGATGTCATGTCATGTCTTGTTGATTATAATGCTTTTATAAATGAGTGTCCCTCGGGCTCAGGACCAAAAGGCTTCTGGGCTGGGCGGGAGCTATCCTGTGTTATTAAAAAAAAAGTGGGTGATTGATATCAAGAAGTAGGACCTGATCGAGGCTGCTTATTTCATAGAGGTGTGTTTTCAAAATTTTTAATGATCACGGGATAGGGCCAGGAGCTGGCATTAGGATATATCTAATTTACTTGTTTTACTTATTTAATGTTGTCGGATATGCTTTTCTTCACATTTTGTTGACCAATTGAAGTTTGGTTGTGTTATTTCAGAACATTTTGGATGTTCTGCTAGTGCAACACTTGATTATAGAATGTGTTAAACACTTCATTCTGTTGGATCTATCGGACTTCAATTATGACTCCTTAATGATTTTCCTGATATCTTTTTTGGTAAAACCCTGATTTATATCTTGGATGCAGGTCAGGGAACTCGTAGATTCTTCTTCAGATACAGAGTTGAAGCTGTTTTTATTGTTTGTGGCTGTGAACTGTGGGGTCTGTGTTGGCTTCATTGGCCATTTGAGACGGCCACAGAGTCAATATTTTTTCAGTCAGTGGAGATTCTTGTCTAAATATAATGGGTTCTGAAATGGATCTTTTGCTAATTTCCTATTCATCAGAAATTGTTGATGGAGAGCCCATCTATGTTGCATCGAACTGTCTTCCCGTGAAGGCTGTGAATTTGGAACCTGCTGGGCATGCATTTCATGCAGCTGTGCTAAAAGCTCTTGGTTTGAATGAGGAAGACGACACCGATACAGATGATAAGAGCACGTCAGATGACAAGCACTGTTATAAGCCATCATCGGAATCATACACCACTAAAGGGAAAAAGAAATCGAGCAGTGATGGCAAGCAACAAGATCATTATGCTTTGCTGGGACTCAGTCATCTGCGTTTCCTTGCCACTGAGGAACAGATACGAAAGAGCTACCGTGAGACTGCCTTAAAGCACCACCCTGACAAACAGGCTGCCCTTCTTCTTGCTGAGGAAACCGAAGCAGCAAAGCAAGCGAAGAAGGATGAGATAGAAAACAATTTCAAGTCCATTCAAGAAGCCTATGAAGTCCTGATTGACCCAGTGAAAAGAAGGATTTATGATTCTACTGATGAGTTTGATGACGAAATTCCAACTGATTGTGCTCCGGAGGACTTCTTTAAGGTCTTCGGTCCAGCTTTTATGAGGAATGGCCGATGGTCTGTTGGTCAACCGGTCCCACTTTTAGGCGAAGACAATACTCCGATCAGTGAAGTTGATAGCTTTTATGACTTTTGGTATAGCTTCAAGACCTGGAGGGAGTCCCCGCATGCGGATGAATTTGATCTTGAGCAGGCTGAGTCTCGTGACCACAAAAGATGGATGGAAAGGCAGAATGTGAAACTGAGAGAGAAGGCCAGGAAGGAAGAATATGCGCGTGTGCGGGCTCTTGTTGACAATGCTTATAAGCGAGACCCAAGGATTATCAGGAGAAAAGAAGAGGAGAAAGCAGAGAAACAGAGAAAGAAGGAAGCCAAGTTCTTGGCGAGAAAGCAGCAGGAGGAAGAGGCTGCAAGGGTTGCTGAAGAGGAGAGGCGTCGGAAAGAGGAGGAAGATAAACGGGCGGCTGAAGCTGCTTTGAGTCAGAAGAAGTTGAAAGAGAAAGAGAAGAAGCTTTTGCGCAAAGAAAGGACACGTTTACGTGTGTTGTCAGGTCCCGTGGTATCAAAGAAGTTGCTTAATCTCTCAGAGAGTGATGTCCAGACTATATGCATGTCCCTTGACATGGAGCAGCTAAGGAATCTTTGTGATGGGGCAGAGCGCAAGGAAGGGATTGAGCGAGCGCAGCTGCTGAAAGATGCCCTGGGAGGGGATAATGATAATACAAATGATAAGCAAGATGAGAAGAACTTACACCAAAATGGTTCACTGAAGCCTGATCGAAATGATAATGGTGTCACCATGACTACACCAGGCAATCCATTGAGCATCTATGAGGAGAAGAAAGAGAGGCCCTGGAACCGAGACGAGATTGAACTCTTGAGAAAAGGCATGCAGAAATACCCAAAGGGAACATCTCGGAGGTGGGAGGTTATTTCTGAATATATCGGTACAGGAAGATCAGTGGAAGAGATTCTCAAGGCAACTAAGACAGTCCTCCTCCAGAAACCAGACTCTGCGAAAGCTTTTGACTCTTTTCTTGAGAAGAGAAAGCCCGCACCATCGATTGATTCACCTCTTACAAGCAGAACTGAAGTGGAAGGTGCACCGGGTGCGAGTATCACTAATGGTGCCCCAAAGGCAGAGCTCAAACAGTCTCCAAAAGAGGGCAGGGACCATCAGGTACTGGAATGCGAGCCGGCTCAGAGCGGAATTTCTTCGAGTGCTGAACAAGACATATGGTCTGCTACTCAAGAGAGGGCACTCATTCAGGCTCTGAAAACATTCCCAAAGGAAACAAGCCAGCGTTGGGAACGAGTTGCTGCAGCTGTTCCAGGGAAGACTGTGATTCAATGCAGGAAGAAATTTATGTCGTTGAAGGAAAATTTTAGGAACAAGAAGAGTGCTGACTGATTTGGTTTGACGATTGAGGAAACCGACTCCTAAGCTTCAAAGGAGATGCTTTTGCCTATTAAAGTGATGCTTATTGCTTCTTGCAGATAGAATTAGCTTCATTTGGGGGAGAGCATTTTTTTTTTTCTTTTCATCATTTGCCATGACTTCTGTCTGTCATTTCATGCTAAAAGACCTGTCTGATATTCTTGGGTAGTGAGCTATTGGTTTCTCTTCTCCCTAGAGCTTTTCGACTCCGTTCAATGAGGTACTACACTACTACAACATCGTGCTTGCACTTCTATCAGTTTAGGCTATACTCAAGTTCAAGGCCTTTGGGGTTTGCTTGTCATGTACAAGTATAGCTGACACATTTTTGTACAAGAATGCAAACTTAACTCTACCCTTTTCTAGTTAATACTCAGATATTATTGGTAATTGCATAGGCAGCAGATCCTATCTGAAAGCCTGCATTATTTGCCTACTGCATTTTTTTAGACATTTGCTTCATATTTGAAGTTTGCTTCTTTGTTCTGTTATGAGTTATCTAATATATAAATTATCTTTTATATATGATTACCTTGAAAAGTTGTGCCGTCTTACAATTGTCATAGCTTTGCGAGTACTGATCGATACTTGTATTACTCATTTCATGGTAATGTTACAGGGCATATGGTTGTAGTTTCTATTGACTACGAGAAATCACAAAATAGGTGCACATAACGATACACTACTTGAATAAACTATCGACGAGTATCCATCTAAAACCTCACATTTTAAACGGTAAGTTATGATGGTTTTGTGTGCGGCAATCCACAGTCAGTAATCCGCACTATGTAGGTGTTGAAAGTACTGTTTAAAATTGTCCTTTGGTGATCTGATTTGGTAACATCATGCTTATCATTCCGTAGTCTACTTAACAGGGCCTATAGGTTAGCTGTATGTTTATCTTTCCAGAACAAGTACAGTGTTAACAGTATGGTTTGGGTAGTGAATTACCTAGAATGTAGCATTTCCTTAACACTTGACAGCATGTACAGGGAACTTTATTTTAGGAGTTGGATATATTTCACTAATCCGATGATTATTGAAAATCCCTAAATGGCTACAGAGCTTTACAAGCAGACTTTCATGCAGGGGGGTGCACTTCCTGACCTGATAATTAGAGTGTCTGGGTTTAGACAATCAGATTTAAAATGAGTTGCGCCAGGGTTGAGTCTTCTTACCCTAGGTCCCACCCATTGCCTGCCCTACTTGCATACTGTGTTTGTTAAATCAGCTATTGTCGTCGGTACTAATAATGAAATACCCATGCACCCCTAATAACTGGTGCATGTGAATAAAGAGAATGGCATGGTTGTGATGTGTGCTGTGTGCTGTGTGCTGTGTGCATCTATGTTTGTGCCCTGGGGGATGGGTGCACTTGGATGTGCTTGTCCTTGTGCTAAGCCAAGGTTCTCAACCTGACCCTTGTTGCCTACATTTTGGGTCAGGATGGTGTGCACAGTAACCAGGGTTTGTGGGATCTTGATTTTTCGAGTTCCATGGGAGTTCTGAGTCTTGCTTCTTGCTCCACCACCAGCTGCTTTCATATATGAAATATGAGTTTATATTTGCCAATTGAATCAATTTCGAGATGTGCTTTTATGATGAGTCTGATTTGGTCAATTTGGTTTATCGATAATCTATGTCATGTAAAATCACATGGTTTGGTCAGTTTTTGTTCAAATCTAGACCTAGCTCAGATCCTAGAAGGCCAATGCAGGTTTAACCTAAACCCCTCTTTAAGTTCAACTTACCCCCTATGTTGCACCATGTTATTTAAAGATGCTGCAGTGACTTAAGAACAGATTTCTAACCAATTGAATTCATGAATTTAAGCTTGAGCACAGCCTGAACCTGCAAAATGTGCCCATTCTAGCTTGCGTTTGATGCTTATTCAACTGTTAGTCTGTTACTGTGATGCAATCTAAAATCAGTGATGGATCAACAGGTTAGAATGATATATTTTGAGTCCCCGTGGATGTGGAGTTGATGTGTAAAGCTTTTGTTCCATCGTCTTTAGATGTAAGATAAGTCTAACTATAATTTATAAACCACAATTTATTCAATACTCGGTGCACCTTCCACATTCAAGTTCGTGTTTTCTACGTGAATTAACACTCCCCCAATTATGACAGCCCTTTTCTTTGGTTAAAATTAGATTTTTGAAAATGACAAAATATGCGCCTCTAATATATCTCTTATGGCCTTAAATCGTTCGATTTTGCTTTTTTGAGTCTCACTTGGTAAAGATCCATTTATATTCTATAGTCGCAGACCCTTGAGGCAATTCGACGAGATTCCAAACTTGATTTACAGATATGGATTTTAACTCTTCTTGCATGACATCAATCTATTTATTTGAATAATCACTTTTAATGGCTTGTGAAAAAGTTATCGGATCTTCTTTGACACCTTTGTCAAAATCAAAATTTTGAAGATAAACTATATAGTTATCCGATGCAAGATGCTTCTTAGATCTTTGATATTTTATTAAAGCTTATGGTTTTGCTAAATTTCAAATTTGGACTAGTGAAATTACTAATATATTTATCAAACATGATTCTGTGAAATAAGTGCTTTATTTAGAATTTTAGCAAATGAAATATAAAACTAGAACTTAAAATTTGAGCTATTTGATCTAAACCTTAATTTGACGAGCTCTTCTTAGACTATAAAAGTGGGTTCACATGCGAAAATACCCCTTATATAATATCTTTTGTAACATTTGATATGAAGATTGAAGGTATGAAATCCAGCATTCTGAATCCAGGCCCTTTGTGCATATGGGTATCTAGGGCCCTACTGAAAATGTTTTAGGACCGATGCTTTGGGTAATGGAGTCTACTGGTGTGCCATTGTAACCTTAATCCCGACCGAAGAAACTCAATAAAAAAGGCTTAATACCCTTTCTTTTATCGGAAAAACAGGCTAATAACTTGCAACTTAGATGGGTTAGGGTTGCATATGGATATTTGATCATCTTGCACCTCCAATCGAGAACATAAACAGGTTTGAAATCTAATTTTGGTTCTTGAAAAAATTGGATCTAGATCCCAATGGGTCCGGTTATGAATCTATACATGTTCCGTCTAAAGCTACAATAAGTTATCGACTCTAATAAAGAGGGATGCCAATGGGTCGGATTAAATAGGTGGCCTGTCCTAATTGCTCACTCTAAATATGATTAATCGAGATTTTTGTTATTAAAACAAATTAAAAGAAATGTAGTTAAGCTGGAAAGGGGCATTCACACCAGGCTAAAGAGTGAGGTCCGAGGGTTTGAACCTCGAGGGATAGCTCAGTTGGCCTAAGACTATGATTTGCACTTGGAGGTTGTGGCTTTGAAACTGCACTACCACACTGGGGTCACAGGGAGATTTCATTCGGGTTTTACTTTTGGGTGCATAGGGATTATTCTGGCCCAAAGGACTGAGAACCTGCGTTATTGAAAAAACAAGAGGTCAGATGGTTTGATTCGTTTTGAGCAGGATCTGGGCTCCTTTCGACTTACAAGCAGTATCTGGGCCAATATTTTCGGCCCAGTTATTAAATGGGCTTAGATCTGGTTTCTACTTTCTATACTCCCTCGAATCAGAAGTCAGAACTCCCTTTTCAAGTGTTACAATCCAACCCATCAAATATTCGCGTTCTAGCTACGCCTCGGAAATCAACGTTCATATATCCGCCACGTCACCGATCCGTGGCATCATTCTATCATCCAATCAGATTCCATTTTCTTCCTCTATAAATACAAACGCGCATAAAACACACACTGCAAAACGCAATTCTCATCTTCCTCCAAAGCCTTCTTCGTATTTACAATCTACCCCCTCTTAAAAAAACCCTAATTCTCCATGGCTCCCAAGGCAGAGAAGAAGCCCGCAGAGAAGAAGCCCGCCTCTGAGAAGGTGACCGAGGAAAAGAAGACCGTGGCCGAGAAAGCGCCCGCGGAGAAGAAGCCCAAGGCAGAGAAGCGGCTTCCCAAGGAAGGAGCGAGCGCTGGAGACAAGAAGAAGAAGAAGCGGACGAAGAAGAGCGTGGAGACGTACAAGATCTACATATTCAAGGTGCTGAAGCAGGTCCATCCTGACATTGGGATCTCGAGCAAGGCCATGGGGATCATGAACAGCTTCATCAACGACATCTTCGAGAAGCTCGCTCAAGAGGCTTCGAAGCTTGCTCGCTACAACAAGAAGCCAACCATCACCTCTCGCGAGATCCAGACCTCTGTCAGGCTCGTCCTCCCTGGAGAGCTCGCCAAACACGCTGTTTCTGAGGGCACCAAGGCTGTTACTAAGTTTACCAGCTCTTGAATCTGTTGTTCCTAATGGCATGGCATGTTAGGTTTTTTTTTTTTTTTTCTTTGTCTTTTCTTTTCTGGCTTTCTTCTTGATTTTGGGTTTTGTAGCGGTTGGAGTGCTGCCTTTTGAGTTTAACCTAATGGCATATAGTCATGTATAAATGTTTGATGAAAACTTGGAATTAATAGATTCTCTTTAGAAAAGATCCAGCTTGTGATTTCTGTTTGAAGAAGTTGAATGTTTTTTTTTTTTATTTTTTTTCAATTGAGATTGTTAAGATCATGATGGGGTCATGTGGTTTGGTGGGAAAATGACCCAAATGGTTCTGCAAGTTTCTTAAAAGGAAAGTAATTTGATTGATCATTGATGTCCATTCTAGTAGTAGTCTTTCCTATTGTGAAAAAGGCCCAAGTGAAATGTCTTTCCAATTTGGAAATCCCGCAACGCCCAACCTCCATTGTAGGAAAGATTTGTCACGCCATGCATGAATGGAATGTGGTGCGCACTCTCCTAACAACCAGAATGAACAACCCCATACCCACAGAGGATTGGACAATGGACACCAACCTCCGCCCCTAGGCTTTTGCTTGTGCCATCACTGCAAATTCAGCCATAGAAGCTGAAATGCAGGCCCTTCTAAGGGCATCCAGTTATGTGTTTCGAATTCTTTCTTCAGTTGGAACTCTCTTATCTCCACTGCGGGAAAATATCTTGGAGCAAATGAAGGTGTCAAACAAACTTTCAAAACTGGGCCCCCCAATGGAGTTGTTGTTTAAATCTTCATTACCTATTCACATTACAGATGTGAGCTTTGTGAGCAGCAGTTTGCAGGAGATCAGTGAAACTCAAATTCCAGATCAAGGAGTTGTGGAGCAGCAAAACTATTCTTTTGGAAACAATAATTCATGTAACTTGGCTTCAGAATGTTCTGACCTGTAGGCTAAAGTGCCTCATGCTGATCCATTTTGTAATCATGTCCCTTCATCTTCAATAAAAAGTTGCTTTTCCTGAAAAAAAAATGTTTTAAGATGAATCTGTTAATTTTTTTTATCAGAAAGTAATTTCCCACGACTACTGTAGAGACTTTGAGTTATCCTCCAGGTAGTTAATACAATAAGGTAGATGGAAGGGCTCAGATGAGTCAATGGATCTGAGGTCTTGTAAAATGTGGGCAAGATCTTGTAAGTGGAGTAGTGGAGATTTGTTTGGAGGAAGTTTTCACTTGGAATTGTTGAATAACATATAAGTTATCTATGGAGCATGTGAAATTGCTTGTTTGATTGTGATTGTTAGAATTCCAACAACTTAACATTTTGAATGTTGCTTTTGAACTTTCCAGCATTCTGAATGCTTGGATATACTGTAGCGTGCTGAAAACTCAGTAAGTAACAATAAAGAGTGTGCTTATGTGACGACGAGCAATTCCTATTAGAAAGAAACAATTATTCTGATTTTCTATGTTGCTTCTTTTCTATCTTTTGGTGTGGCATATTTTCCTCAGAAAAAAATATGAACCAAACGTCCTCAATAGAATGGATTTTAAGGTCGTGTAGGGGTGTGAATGTAGGATTTTTCTTTCATATGAAAATAAAAATATGTGTGGAAAGTGAAATCCCCTTACGACAAAGATACATTTTTTGAGATTTAGAACTCCCATTGATGGAATTCTTTGAATCTAGCAAATAAATGGGCCCTTAAAGTTTTTTATAAAGGGTTTACTAATAGGTTAATGAGTAGCATAATCTCTATTCATTAGGGCATTTTTTGTTTTTATATAAAAATACATGAGAATTGAAAGCATAGGGTTTCATGCCATAAGTGATTAAAAATGAATACCTAAGGTGACCATCAAATGACTTCCCCTTCATAAAAAATAGAATGAAGATGAGAAATCAATAGCCGATCATTATAGAAATTCAAATCCTTAAAAACTTACGGTTCCATCTACATCGCTAGTGTATGATATATCCTTTGCTCATTAGTCGTTACCTCATATTATTCACGCTTCACCTCTTTCTTTTAGCTAAATAGAGACACTGGTAAAAGACTTACAACCATGAGATGAGATACTCCTTTGGGGCTTTCCACTTGGGCATCTTGTGTTTCTCCTTCACACTTTCTTTGTTAATAATCTCCGGGGGGAACTTGTCTTGCTTGGCCATTGATTCCTATATATTTTAATGCGAATAAATTTGCCGTTATAGATTGATACTAGAGAAGGTTGAGTAGTAAAATCGAGCGAATGAATTAGAGTTGGGTTAGACCCTGTAATAACCTTCATCTAATAATAATAATATCCTCCACAATTAAGAGGAAAAGAAAAATAAAAGAATGGATCCAGGTTAGAAGTAGAACTTATAAAACTCTTCTAGATGGGCTCATAGAAATAAAAGTCAATCCAGAACTTGGGCTTATACAAGTAGCCCGAGTTCGGCCCACTGCATCGGTCGGACTCTCTCATAAGACCGGGCCTTACAGGAGGATCCGTACTCCAAAACCCGTGTGTGAGTACCATCTGATATAAATCTCTCTCACACACACGCTGCCAAAACCCTAGTTTTTCTTGCCTCTTGTTTTCGCCCCTGATTAACGCCATCAGCAGCAGCGGAAGGAAAGAAGCTGCCCTAGATCCCGTAGGAGGTACACTCTCTCTCTCTCTCTCTCTCTCTGATTCTATTCTGCGCTTGTAAAATATCGTGGTTTCTGTTGAGATCTTCTGCTACTTTTGCTGATTGAAGTTTTTACTTTTGGATCTGGTTTGAATGTCATTGAGAATCCATTCTTCTTCTCTTTTCTATCTTCTCTTTTCTGGCCTGGAATTCATGTCACTGTGCTTAAATTCAAATTCAAGATTTTTTTTTTTTTTTTTGAAGTTTATATTCTGAACAGAAATTTTAGGTACTCTTTTAGATCTTGAAGTTGGATGGAGTACTGTTTGGGGTTTTTTTTTGGGGTGGGCTCACCTCCAACTTGTGGCTATTTAGCAGTCCCAATGATCATCTGATGTTCATTGACTATATGGAAGTATGGAAGCATGGAAGCATTTTTTTTTTCAAAGGGCTTATCATTTTGTTGGATTAGATCTTTCATTGGATTCGGTCAGATCAGATTTCTTAGTTAGATTATCTATATATGGCTTGAATCAATGTTCAAACTTGATCTTTTGTATATTGATTTGTTCCTTGTCTGTGCGGTGTGCATTTAATCGATCATGGATCACGATCATGGGTATTGCACTTGGATATAATATATTTGTCTTTCGGTTGGATCACCAAAGCCAAGGATCTGATTATATTTTTGTATTGGGCAATCTTTTAACCTGATTCATGTTGGATCTAACATTTTGTGTTTGGCTGGATCTCTAAATCTGATAATCTGTTTCTGGGGTTGGGTTTTTGCATGCAATCATTTGTCTCTGGGTTGGATCTTGGAATCTAATAATTCGTGCATATCTAATTAATCCAATTGCATTTTGGTAGATTTCCATTGTATTGTTCAATGGTCACGGTCGCCTGCTATATACGTATATTTCTCGTCTATTTGTTTCATTTCATGTACACAACAAAGGATCAGAAAAGACAGTTTTGATGGTGATCTCCTACGTCTGTTTGGGGGGGGGGGGTTGTTGTTGGTTTTGCGTTCGTGGTGGTCCTCCTAATATACATTTAACTCCCAAGTTTATCTTAATTAATAATTCACGCCCACAAGTTGAGAAGTTGTTTCTAGTTTTTAATGCTATTTCTACTGCTCACATATATTAATACCTTTTGCCCATGTTTTCAGATCTAGCAAGGATGGTGAGGGTTAGCGTTTTGAATGATGCTCTCAAAAGCATGTATAATGCTGAGAAGCGAGGGAAACGGCAAGTCATGATCAGGCCGTCCTCTAAAGTGATTATTAAGTTCCTTTTGGTCATGCAAAAGCATGGTTTGAATCCTTCCCTCTTTCTGTTTCTATCTACCTGTTAGTAGCTGCCTTTCCTCATGCAAGCGTTTCTCATATGCTCCATTCTGCAGGTTACATTGGAGAGTTTGAGTATGTAGATGATCACAGGTCTGGCAAAATAGTGGTGGAATTGAATGGAAGACTGAACAAATGTGGTGTCATCAGTCCCCGCTTTGATGTTGGAGTGAAAGAAATTGAACCTTGGACTGCAAGACTGCTCCCCTCTAGACAGGTTAGTTTAAAGAAGCCATGTTGGATCGACTTGATGATGGTCCAATCTTATTTGTCTAGGAACAAGGTTTAGGCCACATTAGTCACGGTCCACATCCTGGTCCCACTGAAAAGTTCGGTGGATCTGGTTCAATCCTTACCCAACATCTTTCTTATGAGATGGATTTGAGTTGTGTTTATCCATGATCCTGCTGCATGATGTATTTGGAGCTGTGCTTGGACTGCTTAGGTCCTCCATTTAAATGGATTGAGGCCTCATTTCTGAGACATGATCGATTCTGAATTTTTTTGGAAACATTTTAGAAAATTTCCGTCATAACTTATTGTATCCTCACTGTGCAGTTTGGCTATATTGTGTTGACAACATCTGCGGGAATTATGGATCATGAAGAGGCCAGGAGGAAGAATGTGGGCGGAAAAGTCCTTGGCTTCTTTTATTAGATTTACTTTTTTACATGAATATCGTTGTTTGAGTTTTTCTTGAGTGGAGGAGTTTTCGATGCATTTGGAACTCCCATGAATTTGTTTTATGTTAGTCGTTTCTCATTTTGAGTATGGATTGGTAAGATTGCCCTTTTTAACAGTAATCACAAATCGGTTGGTTGTCAACTGCCATTTTGAGAGTATTTGACATCTATTTGCACATTGCTGCTGGCATTGGTATTTTGCACTTAATTTTTTTTTTTTTTTTAAATGCTGTGTGTTTCTCACAACAGGTTTTGATTTCACTTGGGTTTCAGTAGGAAGCAGTGCTGCATTTGAGATCCCTGATACTTAAACAGGCCATTGATCTCATGTACGGGAGGATATGGTCGTCTTTTGTCTTCCATATCTAAATTTTCACTCATGCATTTTGGTTAGATTTTGATTCGACCCAGATTGCTGGTAAAGCAGTACTTGGAAACGAATTGGTGTTCCGTCCACTGGCTGTAATTGAATTTCTTTATCTGGAGCTCCAAATGAAGCCTGATGGAATTTTTTTATCCCAACGATAGACCGAGCAAAGCCATATCCTTGTTAAAGTACATGGATTGGTGTGAAAGTTGTGAAATATTTTGGACTGCGCGCTAAGTAGTCAAGGGTCTCTGTGTTGTACAGGTCAATCTGTGCCTAGCTAAAAGGTGTGCTTTGCCATGGGCAGGAGAAAAAAAAGTGAGGAGAATCGTTCAAATATCAATCACTAGATTTTTTATGAAACCTCTTTTAATTGCTTCTAATCATGCACCCATATATATAGATCATAGTCGGTGCTGCCTTGTACAGATAACTCAATGGCCAGTAGTCAGAGCCACTGGCAATTGGACTAAAGTAGCAATATAGTAGGACAACTGTGTTTAAAGAGTATGATGGGCTCGTAGTTTCTTGCCCTCAACAGATCACTAGGTCCGTGCTTTGCTTATCGTGTATGGCTGCTGAGTTCACTGGAAAGCTGGTCAACTTGCATGCTAGACTAAATGTTGGAGGGAGAAGTTTTAAATGAACGCTTTCGTCTGGATGACAACATTCATCTGGTAGGTCCACACTTGTGTCCCCCTGTGGAAGTACGTTGGGTCCGGCGATCATCCGCCTAAAGAGAGGGCAATGACTACGTTGGGTCCGGCGATCATCCACCTAAAGAGAGGGCAATGACTGCTCCACATGATGCATTGTGCCTAGGACTTGTCTTGACTTGGTCATGCTTGCTTGCCTGATGACACGAACAGAACCTCTGTTGCACACTGATTGATGACATATTGAAAGGACGAGATAATGCTTAGGGGTCATCCTAAGATGGTGCGTCCAAATGGATGGCTATAAATGAGTAGTCAATATTTGATGTCCAAAACCAATTGCTTGGATGAATTACCGTCCCACTTAATACCATTATTGCCTTCAATTGTTTCTCCTGATTGAGTTGAGCTGATTAGGTGAATTAATGGGCTACCTTAGAACCCGCTCGTGGCCAGCCATTTTACTTGCTGGGCCTATATTTCAGGCTTGAACAGAGTGTATATATTATATTGACCGGGCCAAATCAGTACAAATGGGTTTCCATTCATCTGGAGTTCAATATTACAACTTGGTACCGAGTCCAACAGTATATGGTAGAGTCTGTAGATAAAAAATAATCCACAGTCAAGTCCATACCTACACACACTGGATTGAGCCTGATGCCCTGAAAGGAATCAAATAGCCCATTGCCCACTCCATTTCTGAAAACTGTATGAAGTGTTTATTTAATCAGTGGACCTTTGAATGCTGAGAATACTGGTACATAATAACCGTTTATATGAACCTACTTTCTATCAATTATTTGATGCTAATATTTTCAAGAGCTAAAAAATATCCTAGCGCAAACAGGATAATTATCCAAAGGAAGAAGAAGTGTACACAAACAAGTGGAGTGCCACTTCAACTAAATGGACAATTTTCAGAGGGGGATCAGGACATGCAGAATAGATGAGTATGGCATCCATGTATCCTACATTGGATCTGAGCACTGAGAAAAAAAAAAAAAAAAAATTTAAAATTAGGGCCTGTTTCTATGCATAAGAATACATTTTTTTCATAGCATGAGTAGTCATAAGTGAAGATGAAAACTCAATTTCTAAAAATGAGCATCAAACCACCTTCCCTTGTAAGGAAATACGATGAAAAGATGAAGGTGCATGAATACCCAGTCACAACCCTCGTAATCCGATATCTCATAAGAAATGAAAGTTTCTGTTAACATCTTCACCTTCTATCCTTTACCCCTCACCTCTTTAATAATCTTTTGGTTGAGTTCATTTCACCATCAATTCGCATGTATTCAATTCCTATGTATCTTATTCCAAACAAACAGGCCCTTGAGACTCATCACAAGGGAAGGAGGCTTCCTATAGAGGAGAAATCAAAGATGTCTTGAGAGAAGCTTTGGATGGAAAGACTTCCCTGTTTTCTTTTTTGGCGTGTGTAGCAGTTTATGTCAGCCTTTCCCCACAACTTATTTTTCCTTTGGTGTATAACTAGCATTATAAACTTGTGTATATAAAAAAAAGGCATAAATACACCAATTACATTAAGAAATCTTAAAATAATAAACTTCAATTATTAATTCATTTAAAAAAAAAACTTATAACCCATCGTACCAACCAAAACACAGTTTGTCACACAATGAAAATATCATCGTATTTTGCGACTGTATCTCAGACAGTACAACACGTGATCTCAGAGTTGAGATGAAAGCAATACTGCAATACACCTAACCTTTGTAAGTCCTTCATACTAGACAGGTGGGGGCAGCAATAAGTTGTTTCTGTAATGGCAATAAGTAGGCCTAAAATCTCATCTACTTATATGTAAATCACAGACCCCACATCCTGCATTCAGATCATTCTTTCACCAGATTTTAGGAATTCTCATTGTAGGAAGACAGTTTGATCCTCATCAAGCCAAAATAACCTAAATTTCTTTAATTGGGGTTCCAACTTCTCCAAACCATTTGCTAAACCAAAATTAGGCCAGACTGGTACATCTAAAAGAAGTTGGGACCGCAAGTAAAACCAAATGCTAAATGTGTAAAAGATTTAACCCACCTGCACTGCAAGGGAGGATACCTTTAGAACTGTTGAGCATCAATAACTATATATGCTCACTCCAAGTAAATGTGATAAAGGTTTAATGAAAATGAAATCCCTAGAGATCTTTTGCCCTTCAACTCAGTTCAAGACATCAGATTTTAAGGTTCGAAGTTCACAACCATCCTGTGCTATTCTGAGACAAGGCAAGACTCTGTTAAGGATGTTAAACTGTTCAGCCAAACAATACCCATGCAGCAAATGTTTAGTTTTTCTGTTAGTGAACGTGAGAGAGGTCTCTAACCAGGTTTTGGAGTGAGTTTTAAACGTCAAAACTATTTCTTTCTTTTTCGCGAGCTCCCATAATGCAAAGATCAAAATTACTATTCATCGAAACATAAATAATTAACCTCAAAATTAATTATGGCCACCCATCTCCACTTCGATTCATTAATAACAAAAACCAAATGAGCCCTCATTCTATAGTAACAGAAAAAAATTATTTTTCTTTTTCTTTCTTTCTTTTTTTTTTTATAATTTTTATGAAATCTTTGCATATTTAACATTGCTACAGGTTGATACAGCTCGGTCCAACTAGACCATGTCCCATGCAATAGCATGACTCAAGTGAATTGAATTAGAATGAGGTCGACCAAGTTTGATGTCCAAAAACTCAATTTGATCATCCTATCAAATTACTTGTGAGTTGTGCCTACCGAATTCTGGCAACCGTACATTTGTCAATGTCTTTTTCTTAACCACCAACTGAACAGTTATAATTGCTAACCTAGTATAGTTTTCACCCATGGGAACCAGGCCCACCTAATTCATATACTAAGTTACATTTCTTAAACAATAGGTTACTGAGAAAAAAAAGATTTTTTAAACAATAATCTCATGTGCGCACTAGCCATGCATCTATGGTCATAACTCTTGAATTCCATTCTATGAAAGAAAGAAACCTGCTTCAGAAGCAGGTCCCAACTGGGGTTAGAGGCTAACATAACGTGAACATATCAAAAGCATTACTTAACATCGATTGTAATCAGAAAACAGGCATTACAGTTGGAAATCTGCTTCCTCAGGTTGGATCCAGCAAATTTAAGTATCAATATCAAAAAAGCCTCCTCAGAATAGGAAGTTTATAGCCACAGCTTTTAAAGCAACACTGCCAATAGATTTTGATCAGAGCAATAGCATAAATACAGTTAGTACCTTTAAATTTGCATTCATCAGCCTTCCTCTCCAAACTCCTTGGTGAACTTTTCATGAACTTCGAGGTCGGCTATGCTAACAGTTGGCCTCTGTCTTGCAAGCACTTTATCAAAATCTGTCCTTGTGATTGGTGGTGGCAGAATCTGTTGTAGGCATCATAGCCATGTCATATTGTATTAGAAGTTTAGAATGAAAACGTTAGTAGATTAAATATACTTGGTGGAAATATATTGTATCATTATTTTGGAGAGGTAACTGATAAAGAAGAACAAATAAAAAAATACAGGAGGCAAGCAACATCTAGGGGACAATGCCCACAGCGGCAAGGAACCTGGAAAGTGATGCAAGCCAGAAATGTTGAAAACAAGGAAATTATAAATCAAACAATGCATTATAATAATTATTAAAGGTAACAAAAAGATCTGTCATATCTTCATTGTGACAGCTCAAAACTTTAATTAACAGAATTCAATTCATTTACACAACAAAAGTAAATCAACATTTACTATTAGAACACTAATAAAAAAACTAAATAAAAAATTTCTATTAGGATGTATTTTACCTAAACTTTCCTAATCAGGATGTACTTGACCTTCCAAGAAGTTTACTCTCAAATTCCATACTAAAAGATTAGAATTTATACACTGAGATACCTTGAAATGGATGGATGTGGTTTATGATTGACGATGAATAAGAAAGAAGCCCATGGCATAGTCAGAAGGTGCTCATCGTTGAAACCAGCAAACGCAGGTGCAAGTCATTACCAGAAAAAGAAAAGATTGTTGCTAAACAAGTAAATGTTTCTTTTTTCACCGGAAAGTAGAAAATAATAAATGTATAAGCTCATAGTAACTAGTAAAATATGATATGGGAGCACAACTCATAAGGCAAAATTGATTCTTAAGTACTAAAATTTCCCATATACCTTTGAGGCAAGGCCCTGTGCTGCAAGCTCCTGCATGGTGGTCTGAACAGCTCCTGGTTGCTTCGGTCCACATGGCATCCACATGTCATTAGATGTCTTTATAAAGAACATAGCATCTTGGGTTTTGCGAACAGGTTCGAAAAGAACATCCTTAACCTGTCACAGAAATAAACAACTGCCATTACCACTCAACAACTAAGGCTGCTTTCTTTCAGCATTGTTGACATCATCCACTAAGGGATGCCACTTACACAAACAGATATGTCTGAACCTGAAAACCCCTCTGTCCTGCGTGCTAACATCTCAAAGTCGCTTTCAATTAAGTTATGAGGGGTATCTCCCAGATGCACCTGATGAAAAAACCAAATGAAAAAATAAATAAATAAATAAATAAATAAATAAATAAATAAAACCATTTCCTACTGTATGAGTTCTCATGATTTGAAGCCAAAAATACAGTTGGTATGTGGATGGAATAGGATAGAAAAAATGAGCAACAGCAAAACCAAGAATAATATAAAATAAGAAAAAACAGACATCCAGAATGCTCATAGCAAAAGTCAAGGCATTAGAGATAATGCATAAAACTAGGACAGATCAGGTCTGAGCACAGTTTCCAGGTTCACAGGCCAATTTGATGTAGCTTCATAATTCCATTTTGTAGTTCATGGATTCCCATTAAATCTAATTCCTTAAGTCTTCATGATTACAGTCAATTTGTGTTATAAAATCACAAATTCATGGATTTGACAAGCTAAGTTCATGGCTTTGACTAGCTTTACTGGCAAAGACAATACAATCTATTCTTCAACTATTCTAATTCAAATATAGTCCCTTACGTCAACATGGTGGCACTCCATTTGTGGTATTAAATCACAAGTTCACAGATTTGATTGGCTGAGTTGATGGCATTAACTTGCTTTACCGGCAAAGCTAATTCAATCCCTGCTCTACTATTCTAATTCAAATCACCAATGAGAGAGAAAGCATACCATTTATTCAAATCCACAAGTCACCTTCAATGCATAACACAATTGAAGTATTTTAATTTTTCCTTTCCCCCTGTTTTAGGTAGGGATTAAATATTGATTAAGGGAGGATGAAACCAATACAGACGATAAGACTGGGACTTGGTTCAAGCCTCGATAAGAGCAAAGTGCCCAACCAAAGCACCAATTGCATAGTTGAATTGTTTTGAATAAATCAGGTGGGAGAATCCACACGTTTTGATGGTTTTCAATGGAATGGAGTACTGGACTGTACAAATGAACTTATCCGAGAGGCTCCTAGTTTGAAAATTACACTTTTCTAAATCCACGAGAAATGGTACTCTGATTTTTTTAATGGTAACTTTCATTAAAAGAAAAGCTTAGAAGTACCAGAGAGATATACTGACAAGCAAGCCCCAAATAGGAATATCACGAATAACTTCAAATACCTCAGTCCCAAACAAACAAGATGTTGTGAAACACCAGCTCACCAAGTTGGATACAAGATTTGATTTTATTCACAATCACAATGCATTATCAGATTTACAACAAAACAATATGAGCAAGCCTCAATACCTTGAACATGTGTTGCCTCGCTTTCAAATCAGGAAGAGGGATGTAAATACGCTTGTCAAAACGTCGCCTTATGGCCTACAACTCATGCACCATCTATTATCCATACAATGCAATAATTCTAAAATCATAAAGAAAGGAAACAGGTGAGCAGTGAAAAGGTTTCAAAGCTAGAACCTAATCAGAATAGCAAGAGCCAACTCAGGTGATACCTGATCCAGAGCATATGGTGTATTCGTTGCAGCAAGTACAAGAACTTTCTGGTCATTGTTTCCTACGCCCTGAGACAGAAATATTGGTCAGCCTAAGAATCTTAAGAAGTAAATTTCTTAAGAATCTTAAGAAATGTATCTTCATCATCATCATCATCATCATCATCATCATCATAGCCATGCTTGGGGTTGACTTATCTTAAAAACTATATAATTCAAAAGAAAAAAAAAATTCTTATGAAATAGGAAGGACCAGTCAATATCTATATGCTACATTTTGCACAATGAATATTTTATATTTATTCATAACTAAGATTTATAAACAGAACAGCAAGTTTAGATTAAAGGCTCAAGACAGAAGCAATGAATTGATTAAATTCGCCAATAATCTCAGAGTAAAACTAGACGAAAATATGCAATTTTGAAGAAAAAGGATAGTCTATATGCTCATAGAATTCCTAGTACTGCTATTTTATGCTTTGGTACCTATCATCTAAACTTGACGGTCACAGAATGTTGTTCAAGCATGCCTACCTTGACCTAGCTTATAGCAAGAAGTGGCATACATATTGTTATGAGAAAAACATAAAGCATATATGGGCCATCAAAAGTAGTGCCCACTCAGAAATCAGAGCCAATCATGAATGCATCTCTTATGGTCTAGATTATTGTAAAAACTCCTCTGAAATAAACGGAACAAATATACTAGATCATGCATATAAAATCCATTGTAAATGAATAACAAACATATGGGCACTAACGTTGGCTTGTAGAATATTCCATGTTGCATGTACCTAAATATATAGAGTAGACAAAAAATAAAACAACTCTCCTCATCATGATATGGCAATGATCATGCGAAAGATACTTCATAATAAAAAATAATAATTGCAAGTGCTTGTCACATCCAAACCCAAATATACAACACAAGTCGGTATCATGTTACAGAACTGTGTAGTAAAGAAAGCACCAGCACATCTCAAATGGCAGTGGCAAATTACTACTTCAGTGCATTCTAGTCAGTACTCGTAAAATCTTGGAACATGGCATATTATAACAAGACTTCTCCAAACTCATTTGGGATACCTGCATCTGTACAAGAAGTTCTGTTTTGATTCGCCGAGAAGCTTCACTTTCGTTGCCTTCGCCACGTTGACCACATAATGAATCTATTTCATCAATGAAGATGATAGATGGGGCACTCTCACGTGCCATTTGAAAAAGGTTTGAAACCAGCTTCTCACTTTCACCCATCCACTTTGAAACCAAGTCCGATGAAGAAATACTGTGGAAAAAACAGAACACTACTAAAATTTATCAACTCAGCTACTTACTGCAAATATAAGGAAATGCATCCACAGCTGATGCACTTCTATTCATAGATGTGATGCATGCATGATTTCAACAAATGAAAATAAAAAACCCCAATTAAATTGAACCACCCTAGAAAAGAATCCTGAAATTCTGTGCATTGAAGGATGACAATTTATAAACAAGAGGTTGGGAGTCAGAAAAGTGTGGTTAAGCATCTCTGTATCTTTAGAGTGAGACATATGCCTCTTTACACTACTCCACATGACTGTAAGATTTCTTTTACCAATGAGAAAAAAAGGACTAGATAGACTCTTACAGAGCCATAAAAGAAAAAAGGCACAAGTTAAATTGGATATTTATTACTCAATAAAAAGTTGTAGTACTGCCATTAAATTTTCAAATATTTTATACATGATTTTTACAGTATGCATGTTCAATTGGAAACTATCAAGAGACGTATGTTTTAAAGGTTTCCCAAAGCAGAGAAAATAAAACTAGAGAGATTGATCATCTAAAGGGCATTAATGATGATCACTGAAAGATCAGAAAGAGAAGACAAATACAAAGCATGTGAGGAAAGTAGATCATGAATCAATAAAAATCATATCAATACGTATGAACAGAAGAAATGGACAACCTTAGCAAAGATGGGGAAAAAGACTTCAGGAGTATGGGTTTTGAAGAGCAAGAGTAGACTTGATCATATAACCAAGTTGTTTATTTTATTTTTATTTTTTTTAATGCAACAAATAACTTGGAGAATGAAGAAAGAGAATTATAATCCCTTTTTATAAAGGAATTCCCTCCGTTGAGCACCAATGCTCATGAAGAGGTGAGCACCGAATGCCAAAACACCTTGTGGGGCCCATCTTATGATCCATCAGAGTGGGACCCCCACCCCCCCCCATCAAACACCTCACCTCTAATAATCACAGATCTTGGTTTGGCACCCGTCTGAATGGACTAGGCCTTTGCATTCATTTTGGATAGTGAAAAACTTGTTGGCCGTTGATCAAGTGGTTGGGATGATGACTCGAGCCTCCGTCATCATACACAGGTAAGTGGTGGGTGGGGGTTGTATCTTTCGATCCCCCTGGTCCAATCCCTATGTGGGGCCCATGGTGGGCAACACAAGAAAGCATCTCAGCAAAGGGGAACCCTTTTATAGAATATTAAGGAAATATATTGAATTAATCTACCAAGCTATCAAACTTCAACGAGTCATGCAATGAAATTTCGGGAAAGAGTCACTATAGATCATGAACCAAACAAAATTTTGAGAGGATGACAAAATATCTAACATGGAAATACAAAGAAAACCTTAGCAAAGAGAGAGAAAGGTGCTTCTCAGCAAAAGATACTACAATATATTGAGTTCTCTGAAGTAGTCTCGAGTCTGAAAGATGTTCATTGATTGATTTAATGGGGATCCTATACAACCTTAGAGTAGTAGTAATCCCATTTTGGTGTTTTAGAGATTACACCTTCTAATTAGAGATTATAAGTACTAATGAAGGATCATAAAGATATTGACTACACATCTTTCTAAATTTAAGTAAAATCAGTTACTCAAAATAGAATTTCCCAAAATATAGATTTGGCATGTGACATGACCACAATGGCCTTATTTAACATGTGATTCATTAATCACTTAAGTGATGGGCTCTCACAGTAGACTAGGCCTATGCTTGTCATCTCGGGCTTTCTTTGATAAGTCAATTTTGGCCTAAGACCTGCATCAGTAAAAAAAAAAAAAAAAAAGATACATATCTCCCTAAAAACACCTTTCACTGAAGCATCAGCAGCCTCATTTCCTTCAAATAGATTTTGAGAGAAAGAATTACCTGAAGAATGTTGATTCTGCCTCGGTGGCAACAGCCTTGGCCAAGTATGACTTTCCAGTTCCAGGTGGACCATATAAAAGGAATGCCCTCCATGGTCGTCGCTTGCCTAAATAATGACATTCCCAATTCGTTACACTTAAACAATTTTGTACTCAAAGACACAAGATCGTGAATACATTATCTCATAACCTAGTCTCAAACTAATAAGGACTCATCTCTTGTACTGCCTGTTTTTTTATTTTAATGTAAGTAACTATTCAAAAAAAAAAAGGTCTCAAACTAATAAGGTTTTCTAGAAAGCCAAGGATAAATGAAAATGGTGGATGAAAAACTGATGAAAATGCATGCTGTCATCTACTTATGGGTTTTTGGCCGCATGGGAAGTGCAATTACAAAAAAATGAGCACTTTTCGGGACAAAAAATATATTTAAATCATTTGGGTAGTCTTGTTACAACGAAAACCACCTTCCAAAATTTTGTAGATATCTTAAAATCCTTCATCCCTATCTTAATTAGTGAGAGGTCAGAATGTCAGATTCAACACATGGAAAGATTTGTTATATGATGGTGATTTTCAAATAAGTTGCAAAACATCCCCACCTGTAAGCACAAAATACACTCACCTGGCCATCTTGTAAAATGAAATGAAGGAAAAATAATTTAAATAGGTTTTTGAGAAGAACCATTGAGAAAAAAAAGGTTGTTGCAAAGATAATTTCTTTATTATAAATCTGAAATGATTTTCAATGAAAAATGAGTATAAAAAAGTGATCTAAGGTGTATAAATAATTTTACCTGTTAAACAATATAACAAGTATAATTTACAACAAAGCAAACGGACCACAAATTGCTGAAAAATGTTAAATTTTAAAGTCGTACAGTTTTTTATAGGTAGCAAAATTACAACACCACAAAATGTACCAAAATAAGTACAAAAAGGGATTATATTTATATGGTATAGGAGTTATCTACTGTATGTATGCACATTGCACAAAATACAAGAAAAGAGTGTGCTCAAAGAACTTCAGAAATTGGAAAAATAATCCATTTCAGTTAAGCAGATCTTATCAACACAGTCTCTCTAAGCACTTTTTTTTTTTTCCAATGAATTCACAACTGAATTAGCTTCCCTTTTTTGTATGTCTTTAAGCAACATGCACAATGGAGACTTCAGCAGCATAATCTCTCTAATTACCTAAAGAAAGTATACACTTTCTTTTTATCAGTAAGAAACCAGCACATTTTATCCACATGCTTTCCATTTAAGGGTACCAAATGGATTCATTGCCTGCATTTTCAAGTGTCTGGACAACACAACAACAGTAATATGAAATAGCCTGCACTCCAAAACAAGAATTCTTCATTTGTGCCAAAAAGGGTATAAAGGCTATGTTCCTCTTGCAATTAGAGCAGCCCATTATGTTCATTTGTGAAAATAAAACCATGTTAAACATTCTGTCATTTCTAAAACCACAAAGAAAAACATTAGAAAAACAAGTTAACCACTAATCACACCACAAACAAATTAACCCAAAACAAACATGAAGAAGTGAAGCCCACAAGCATACCAGTAAAGAACTGTGGGAACTTGACAGGCAATATCACAGCCTCCTGCAGTGCCTGCTTTGCACTCTCCAGCCCAGCCACATCACTCCACTTAACATTTGGCTTCTCCCTTATTATTGCAGAATTGAGCCCTGCTCGCAGCTTCGACTGCTCCGGATCCTCTCCATCTCCATCCCCATCCTTGGGCTTCGTCTTCGGCCGGGCGGCCACTGCCGCATCCCCATTTGCTGCAGGCCCAGGCCCTCCATCATCAAGAACAGCTCGGATCTCCTCAGCCCTCCGAAGATACTCCGTGAATTTCTGGGTTATCGCATCCTTAATCTTCGGGTTCTTCTCGTACTTCAAATGGGTCTTAAAGTACTCCAACGCGTTCATATACAGTGGAAATGCCTTGGCATAATTCCCTGCATTGTCTTCTTGAACTGCCTGCCTGACGTATTCAATTGCCTGCTCCTTGAAATTGCTATACATCTTCCGCTTCCCGCGAATCGCATAGAAAACAAAACCCAAGAGAATATCTACCCAATAATCCGATCAAATCTCCCGTTTCGCCATTAAATTCACCAAATCTCAGATTTCAATCTGGAAGGAACTTTTGAAATTTTGCGTGGGAAACACAACTAGAACGATCCAAGCCCCTTTTTCCACTCTATCGTCCGAAAATCATCCAATCGGAGATCCAGAAAAAGGGAGTTTTCCACAAAACACGAAATCGATGCACAAGTTCTCTCTTTTTCTCGTGATGGATCTAAGCTCTGGATATCCTGTTTCAAAACGGAGATCAAAAGAAAGCAAATTTTCTACAGGAGACAAGTTTGGCGTTGTTTTCACCAGTAATCGATCCAAACCCTAGAAGAACCTGACTCTAAACTCCTTTTCCTTCCGAAATGCAGCGATCAGGTATAAGAACTCGTGTTTTTGCTGCTCGATCATTCGATCAAGGGGTAAAAGAATGGCTTCGGATGGAAATCTAGAAATTCCAGGGAAAGAAAAAGCTTTTCCCACCTTCGCCTTCGTTGAAATTGCAACCTTCGATCAAAGCCCTAGGAAAGATTCCAAATGGCAAATGAGAAATTTGGATGAAAGATTATGGCGAAAATGAACGTACCTGATTCGTGCGCGTTTAGCAATGTCCCATTCCTGTTTGGAAATATGAAAAATGAGAGCGGCTGCTTATTGGGTACGCTTTGGAGGCTTGGAGCCATGTAGGCTAAACGGTGGTCGTGGTCGGCGAGACCACCTAAAATTGTACTCCATTCCACTCCCTCGTAGGATTGCAAACGGGTATCCGATTCTCCGATTACCAGGAAATTCCAACCAGTAAAAAATGGGTCTCGAACCTATTTTAGGTTTCGATTCATAAACGGATTCGGGTCCGGAACCCAATTTATGTTCCGATTGATAAACGGGTTCCTGTTCCAGGTCTATATAGGTTCCGACTCGTGGACCTTGGATCCGGCATATGAGTATTTGATATTGTAAATTGTACCTCAAAATTAAATTTTTCCTTGATATTCTTATATATAATATTGGAGGTAGTAGACTTGATACACGGTTATAAGTTGAATGATATGCTTATTTTAAGAAAAATGAAGAATAGAAAGAATTTAGAATTGATTTTGGAATTAGATTGCAATCCTCTAGATTCGGTTCCGAAACTGGATCTGAAACCAACAAAATAGGTTCTGAGTTAAAATCGGAACCGGAACCGTTATTTAAAAACGGGTCCGAGTCTGAGTCTGAGTCCGAGTCCACTATGGTTCTAATTCAGAATTGTTCCGTTTGCAGCCCTACCTCTAGGTGCATAGGCTTCAACTTGAACGTTACCATCATTTGGGTTGAAAAAGTGCTTAGCAGTCATGTTTTAATTGTTGTGTTCAATTTGACAGTAGGGGCATATTTCTATTAAAGTGAAATCTGAAAACCTGGCGTAGGAGGGGATGGGATCCATTTTGATGGTTCAAAGTCCGAAGACATTTCATTGGAGTGGATGTGATTCATTTTGAACGTTTCCTATTATCTTTAAATGGGTCTCATGATTGAAATCCCACCTTCCCACATGTGTTACAGGTTCCCATGTAATAGCTGCTGGAATCCAGACTCATCCTTCTGTGGGTCACATTGCTCTATGTCAGGATTCATTATATTAGTTGGGTTAAATAGCAACCATGGACTGAATCGAAACCAACGCATTTTTTATACAAGTCATGGGAACACTGACAGAACCCTAGAATTAAAAAAAAAAAAATGAAAAGTAAAGTAAAGTAAAAAAGGGTCAACTTCAACCTTGAATTACATTAATCATGTTTTTAAATAATATGGTTAGGGATGGCCAGCCTAGTCATGTCACGCTTTGCAACTTCGTTTTTTTAAGTCTTAAGTCTAGTCTTAATAGATCACTTTTAAATATTGGGTCATTTTGTTCCGGAGCTAAGCAGGGCCATCAGTTGGACTTGTTGCCATGCAATGAAAGACATTTATAAAGTTAACTATTGGTGATGATGCCAAAAGATATTCTCGGGTACCACCGGTCAAGTGATGAGTAATTAATATGAGACTTAATGGGGAGAGAGAGAATTTATAGTGGTTCGGTCAGTGTGACCTACGTTCACTTCAAACTGGTGATTTTATTTCTCCGAGGTAGTGATTACAAGTCAGAAAAGTACAATGATAGTGTAAAAATGGATCAGAATTGCTTATCCCCCAGTGCCGGTGGGACTCTGTGATTTATAGTCTTCCCCTAACAGATGGGGACGACTCTTCAGCAATGAGCGTTTCATTCTGGTGGAGTCTCCGAACCGCCCTCAACAGACGAGGCAGGTAGGATTTCCTCCGCAGGACTTGGTAAAAACAGGTTGAGGGAACGACGCGCTGACTTCGTCACTTCGTGGATCCGGACCCGACTTTCAACGAATGGATCTGGACCTGGGCTCATCACGGCCTCGGGTCACTTAGGCCTGACCCACCATCGTAAACTGAGTTTCTTGGGCCGGACCCGTCATTATTGACCGAGCCATTTGGGCCCGACCCATCATTTGCCCCTCAATGTCTCGCTCCAAAGGAAGCTTTGAAAGCGAGACATTTTGAATATCAGGCTTTCTTATTCCGAGAACTCCTAGCCTTCCCAGACACTGCCCGTCTCTTTATGCTCAGGTTCTTTCCCTCCTTGAATTTTACAGCAGAGTTCTTGAGGCTTAGGACTCTTTTCTGCTTTTAAAACCCTAGAGTAAAGGTTATAAATAGAGATTGCTTTTGCCCATTCTCCCTTACAAAAGTTTTTTTTTTTCTTTGGGGTTCTTGTTTTTCATCTTCCTCTTGTTTCAAGAAAAAGAAAGGAGGCAACTATGTCGGGAACCAGCGTTGGAATGGCAGAAGCTATGGGGGTCGATGCCGTGGAAGGAGCAGCAGCAACAGCGCCGGGCGCTCCTGGCGCCCGGCGTGGAGAGGTAGCATCAGCAGAACCGGCAGCAGCAGCAGGACCGGGCGCCAGCGTGGCGTGGAGACGCCACAACAGCGGAACCGGGCGCCAGCGTGGAGACGCCACAGCAGTGGGATCGGGCGCCCTTGGCGCCCCGCGTGGAGATGCCGCAGCAGTGGGACAGGGCGCCCCTGGCGCCCCGCGTGGAGACGCTGCAGCAGCGGGACCGGGCACCAGCGTGGAGACGCCTCAGCCGCAGGACTGGGCGCCCTTGGTGCTCGGCGTGGAGAGGTAGCAGGCGCTGAAGGCGCAGCGGGAGACGGACGGCGGGGCGCCCCCGCTGCTGCAGGCATGGCGCTGGTGGCCCCTGCTGCGCGCAATGGAGAACTGGGCAGGGGGGCCAGCCAAGGCGCCCCTACGGCTGCGCGCGATGGAGGACTGGGCAGGGGCGCCAGCCAAGGGCGCCCCTGTGGCTGCTGGTGCGGGCACCCTCGCCCGGGGCGCCCCCGCTGCTGCGAGAGTGGCTCTGCTGGACGCCGGATGGCGGGGCGCCCTCGCTGCATGCGATGGAGGACTGGCTGGCGCCCCTGCGGCTGCTGGAGCGGGCACTGCAGCCCGGGGCGCCCCCTTGGGCGCGGGCAGTGGACGGGGCGCCGCCCTGGTCTCCCCCTTGGGCACGGCTGCAAAGGGCGATGGTGGCGCAGGCAGCGAGGGCAGCGGTGCTGGCGCGGGCACCGGCGGATGGAGCAGCGCTGTGGGCACTATGGCTGCGGGTGCTGTATGTTCTCATCGCAAAAGATATCGAGGAAAAGTGGTTGTCGACGACGACGCATCGAAGGTGAGCACCATTTTTAGTGTGTTCAATACTAACAGTGACATTTTGAAGATGGTTTCTTCTTATCATATTCCTCCCACTGTGCTATGTCGCCGAGCTGAAACGGACGAGCCCGCTTGCGATGACTCCTCGGGCGATATTGCCATTTATGAAGAGATGCTCGAAGCCGGGCTGAGGTTCCCCATGCCTTTCCCCCATTTGCCGCATTCTCCATTACTTTTCATTGACCCCGGGGCGGTTAGCACCCAATGGCTGGACGATTCTGCTCGGCTTTCTTGTATTATGGAGGAGGGTTCATAACGAGGATGCTTCGCCTATGGAGTTCCATGCTGCTTACAGCCTGATTAAGTCTCCAGCCCCTAATAGGGGATGGTATTATCTTACCCCTATAGGTGGCAAGCTGCTTACGAGTCTGCGTTCCAACTGTCATAGTTGGAAATCTCGTTTCTTCTTTGTTGGTGGAGAGTGGGCTTCTGAGACAGACCGGGCCTTGGTGCCAACACGATGGAGTGACGCCAAGAAACTTGGTAAGTCATTCACTTGCTGCTCATTCTCTTTATTATTAATTTTTTTATGTGCTCATCCATTGCCCTTTTTTAGAGGCGCCAGTGCTCTCTACGAGTCAGGAATGGAAGTTGCAGGCCGTGAGGGCTTGTCCTGAGAAAGACTTAGGGGTTCTCTTACCTAAAGAGAGTAGTGGAGCTAGTGGCCCCACTCTGAGATCTCCTGTGAAAAGAAAAAGTACTTGACTTCTATTTTTTTTATTATTTATGTTTACCTGATATTCCATATCTAAGTAACACTTTTGCTTTTGCAGCAGTAGATAGAAAGGCGATTGGGGCTCGCCTTTCGAGTAGGAGTACTCCTCCTTCTGGGACTCGCCCTTCGAGTAGGAGTGCCCCTCCTTCCAAGGCGGCGAGGGTAGACAACACCTTAAGGGGGAACTCTCCATCAGTGACTTTCAGGGCGAGCTCTCTCGCATCCACCCCTTCAGCGGAGGCACAGCCGTGTTCCCATCGGGTGGCCTCTCCCGCAGCGTCTCCTCCGCCAGCGAGCTCTTCTGCTACGATTGCTGCTCCGGAGCCTTCTTCTCCGGCTGTACCTTCTGCTGCTCAGTCGTGTCCCTCAAGCTCGGGAGCTTCTGCAGGGGCACCGACTTGGGCTGGTCCTATGCTAGGCAATCCGCTGGTGATTCGGGAGAAGCTCGAGCGATTTGTGTTTCCTCATGAGGTTACGCAGATCAATGCTTTGGGTACTGAGAGGGTCATTGACACATTCTTAGAGGGTCTGGCTCAGGTAAAGGCTTACTGTTTCCTTTTCTCCAGACTTTCATTTTTTTTTATATGTGTACTCTCATTTTCTGTCTCTTACTGCTCCAGGCTTCTACTGCGTCTGTCTGCTTGCTGTCGAGGGCCCGACATAACACTCAGCTGAAGCAGGAGAATGATAGTATGCAACAGGAGCTCTCCGCTGCTCGAAGGGAGATTGCGGCTCTTGAAGCTGCTAGAGGAGTTTCCGAGGCTGATCTCACTGCGGCCCGTGAGACGGCGACCAAGTTTGAGACTGAGCTCTCAGTAGCCCGCGAGAGGGCGACCGGGGCAGAGGCTGAGCTTTCGGCGGCCCGCGAGAGGGCGACCAGGGCAGAGGCTAAGCTAGTGAAGGCCCGCGAGAGGGCTTCACTCAGTGATGCTGAGCTTGTGAAGGCCCGCGAGAGGGCTTCACTCAGTGAAGCTGAGATCGCACAGACCCGCGAAGGGGTGTTGCTCAGAGAGAGTGTCATGGCGACAGAGATAAAGGCAGTGCACGATAGAGCTTCTCAGGCTGAGAAGGAGTTATCGGATGGTCTTGCCGATGCCTTCATTGATGGCTACAAGGAGCTTCGAGGGAAGATTTCTGCTGCTTTTCCTGACCTCGACCTTTCAGGCTTTGTGCCAACCAAGGCGCCTGATGAAGGTGATGGAGGCTCTGATGACGCAGAGGATGGCGAGGATGATGAGGAGGATGGCGAGGATGGCGATGACGAGGAGGGGAGCCGTGAGAGTGATTAGGGTATAGGAGACTTTGATATGTTTCATTACACATAGTTTTTTTTTTTTTTTTTTTTTTTTTTTTTTTTTTTTTTTTTTGAGAAGGCAATTTTGTGGCCTAACTATTGTAATGAGTAACATATAGAAATTTTATTTATTTACTGCTCATGATAAAAGAACATTCCACAGGGTATTGAAAAAAATTAAACTCCCAATTTTCACTGCTTCTTTCCCCTTCATGTGTTACTGGTAGTACCTCTTCAGGTGCTCCGCATTCCATGGATGAGGTAGGGCCATCCCTTCAGAGTTCTGGATCTTATAAGTGCCTGGTCTTACCACCTCTGTTATGAGGTATGGACCTTCCTAATTCGGTCCCAGTTTGCCTTCGCGAGAATCCTTCGTGGTGAGGATCACCTTTTTAAGGACCAGATCTCCTGGTTGGAAGGAATGAGGCTTTACTCTCGAGTTATAGTATTTTGTCGTGCGTCGCTTATACTCTGCATTGCGGACGTTGGCCATCTCCCTTGCTTCTTCCACCAAATCGAGGTTGATGCGAAGTCCTTCTTCATTGGTGTCGGGGTCGTGGTGCTGGACCCTAGGAGAATGAACCCCAATCTCAACAGGGATGACTGCCTCAGTCCCAAAAGTGAGAGAAAAAGGGTTTCCCCGGTAGGAGCTCTTGTCGTGGTCCGATAGGCCCACAATACTCTAGGAAGCTCGTCGACCCAAAGGCCTTCGCTCTTTCGAGCCTTGTCTTCAGGTTACGCAGGACTGTTCTCACCATGACTTCTGCCTGCCTGTTGGCCTGTGGGTGTGCCGGGCTAGAATGGGGCTGCTTTATTTGAAGGTCGGAACAAAACAAATTGAAGAGTTTATTGTCGAATTGTTTTGCATTATCACTGATAATGACGTGAGGGATTCCAAAGCGACAGACCATGTTTTTCCAGACAAAGTCTTTACTCCTTACCGTTGTTGCGGTGCCTCTCGCCTGAAGAAGCTGATTACGCCCTGCGGGAAATCCACGAAAGAATTTGTGGGAACCATTCTGGAGGACGCTCCCTTGCCCACAAAGCACTTATGCAAGGTTTCTTTTGGCCCAGCATGCTAGTGGACGCCAAAGAATTTGCCAGAAAATGTGACAAATGCCAGCGCTTCGCCATTGTGCCAAGGCAGCCACCAGAAGAACTCACAGCCATGATGAGTCCGTGGCCTTTCTCTAAATGGGGAATTGATATCCTAGGCCCCCTTCCTTTGGAGTCTGTGATCCTTGCCAAGGGTTCCGCCTCCGCCCACTTTGTAAAGTAGTCGATGGCGACCACTACAAACTTGCATTGTCCCTTACCCAAAGGAAGGGGGCCTAGGATATCAATTCCTCATTTAGAGAAAGGCCACGGACTCATCATGGCTGTGAGTTCTTCTGGTGGCTGCCTTGGCACAATGGCGAAGCGCTGGCATTTGTCACATTTTCTGGCAAATTCTTTGGCGTCCGCTAGCATGCTAGGCCAAAAGAAACCTTGCCTAAGTGCTTTGTGGGCAAGGGAGTGTCCTCCAGAATAGTTTCCACAAATTCCTTCGTGGATTTCCCGTAGGGCGTAATCAGTTTCTTCAGGTGAGAGGCACTGCAACAACGGTAAGGAGTAGCCCTTCTTGTAGAGGATATCTTGTAAAATGGTGAATTTGGAAGATTTCATCCTTAGCTTTCTTGCCTCAAGGGGGTCCTCTGGCAGTGTGCCTTCTTGAAGATATGCCCTTATTGGGGTCATCCAGTTCGTTTCAGCTGTAGTACAGTTGATGCTTTCAGTGCTTTCATCCAACTGGCTTGGTGCGAACTGGTGCCCAAAGAATGCTGGTTCACCTGATGGGATCTCTAGGGATGAGGCGAGCCTGGCAAGTGCATCGGCGACAACGTTGCTCTCCCAAGGGATATGACAGATTTGAAAATATTGGAACCGCAGGATTAGTTTTTTCACCATGCTGAGATAATCCTGCATTCTTGTTTCCTTTGCTTCAAATTCGCCTTTTACTTGATTAACTATCAACTGAGAGTCGCTGTAAGTGGTGAGGCATCGGGCGTTCATTTCGAGCGCCAAATGTAGGCCAGAGAGGAGAGCTTCATACTCTGTTTCATTGTTAGAAGCAGTGAAGTGGAACTTTACCGCATACTTGAGGGGTGTGCCACCGGGGCTAATCAATACGAGACCCGCGCCACCTCCATCACTGGTCGCAGAGCCAACAACATAAAGCTTCCATAATGGTACCAAGGGACTCTGAGTGCCAGGCTAGGAAACAGGGAGCAACGGGGCGCCCGAGGCAGGAAGTGCTTGGGCGCCCTTGGCAGGAAGTGCCTGGGCGCTCAGGTCTTGGGCGCCCAGGCACTATAAATCACAGAGTCCCACCGGCACTGGGGGGCAAGCAATTCTGATCCATTTTTACACTATCATTGTACTTTTCTGACTTGTAATCTCTACCTCGGAGAAGTAAAATCACCAGTTTAAAGTGGACGTAGGTCACACTGACCAAACCACTATAAATTCTCTCTCCCCATTAAGTCTCGCATTAATTACTCATCACTTGACCGGTGGTGCCCGAGAATATCTTTTGGCATCATCAATTGGGCTAAAATCACAGGCCCATTATCCAGTCATATGGCCTAAAACGGCAGCAATATTAAGCAGAAAGAAGGATGGGATCTACTTCTCCATGAGCTACCCAGTGTCCCAGTCCATATGCAGCCTTCCAATCCATGCATGAACTTGGTGTGTCCATAGATAGAACAAAAAGGCAACCTTTGCATCCATTGACTTGGATTTGTGTTGTGGTTTTGGACCCGTTGTTAAGACTCCGTTTACTCAGGCCTGATATTTAAATGGGCTCGGCCAATGCAAATGTATGCTTAAAAATGCACAACTATAGGCCAGCCCTGGTTTGATATTGCACAAATGAACTAAAATTCTGCAAATGGACTTTGGCCTTGGCCCAAATCTTAAAGAAGGTTTTGGACTTTTTTAACATTGGCCCTCCAACATTTTTTATTAACATTGGCCCCCCTAAGGTATATGTTCTGGTTCCATTCAATTGTATAATTGTTGTGGTCATGTGTGTGCACGCTGATTTCTGTCATATCGGTCTCAATACTTGTACATGAGGGTGCATTTGTGCGGTGATGCATTGGAGAGGAAAATTGTTCTATGTTTTTGGTACAACTCCTCTTTCGAGACTCTTTAGTGTGATGTATTCTTTTGAAGTCTTCAATTCAATTTCATATGTGGGGTAAGGACAGTACGAATGTAAAGCTCTTCTCTCTTGTGGAAACGAAAATTTGCATGGAGCAAAATCCTCTTGCCATGCAAATGCACCATAAGTGTCTCCGACATAGGTAAAAAGAGTGGAACTTCTACGTATCACGAAATGTGATCGTATGAGGAGTTAGTCTTATCCTAAGATTAATTCTATGATTACGATAATCTTATGTATTATTAATTACATATTTAATTATATATTTAATCTTACGATGACACCAACTACTGCTTTCCTAAAATTTGAGGATATTTGATATTGAGAGAGGGAGTTTATTTTGAGCAACTTTATTTTCATCTACTGCTTTCCTTAAATCCTCTTGCCCTGAGAGTGCACCCTGAGTGTCTCCGACATAAGTAGAAAGAGTGAAACTTCCACTATGGGGCTCACCTGTTAAAATCCCGAGCCTCTCAAAATGAACTCATCAATGTGTACGTATCATGAAATATGATCATATGAGGAGTAAGCCTTATCCTAAGATTGATTATATGATTAAGAATGTAATTAAGATAATCTTATGCATTATTAATTACATCCATAATTGTATATTTAATCTTACAATGAGACCAATTTCCTAAAACGTGAGCATATTTGATATTAAGAGAGGTAGCTCATTTTGAGCGACTTTAATTTTCAATTAATGGGATCCACAATGGTGGGCTCCACTTCTACTGGCGGGACATGCAGGCGATCCCGACACGATGCCATGGTTTTGTTTATTGCAAGCAGGCGCGAGGGGCACGTTATCTTGTGATTTCTTTTATTGGATACGTCCCGCCATAAGGACTCCACCAGAGAACTGGCGTAGGCTGGGCACACCCACAGAAGTGAAAAAGATATGCCCTGGCCCGTTTTATGCATTAAGGTCCAGGCTTTATATTTTTAACATAAAACACATACACGATACATGTAACAAATGGCGAGAATCGCCTCTTACTTTAGTGGTAACATACGTCAATTTTTATCTATAGTTGTCTAGGATTCAAACTTTGAGCATGCCACCTTTCCTCATCCAAAAGGCTCTCCTACTAGTGTGGGTTCAATGGCTCCCCACCATGTAGCTGGATTACCGAAAAAACAAGGCACTCAAAACTGAGCCTAACTAGCAGGATGGTGGACTAGAAACACGCTTGAATATAAGGCTCAATAAAGAAACTAGCCGGGTTTGGTCTGCTTGTACTATTTTGCTGTGGCCTTTAAAACTATGTTTGGGAATGAGGTAAAATTAGAGGAAGGAAAAGAGGGAGAGAAAAATGGAGGAAAAGTTAAAATAGAGGGTGTTTGGAAAGGGAGAAGGGAAAGTGAGGGAAAGAAATTTGGGAGTAAATTTTTGAAATTTTACCCCCATTCAAAGGGAAAGAGGGTGGCAAAAATAGAATTTTCCCTCCCCTTCAAACTAAACAAACAAGATGAGGGAAAATTAAGTATCCCTCCCCTCCCCTCCCATCCCCCTTTCATTTTCCTTCCTCTAAAATTTTCCCTCCTCTCCCCTCCCCACCTCCCTTTCCCTTCTCAACACAGAATGGACCAACCTTGGTAACAACACGAGGATCAATTTGGGGTGTCAATGGGCAAGGCTACACCAAAGGCCAGATTGGCATGGCGCAGAATGGACCAACCTTGGACTTAATGGTGGCTCCATTAGATAGGCTGACGAATGAATTTTGCGCAGAATGCTAAGTGGATTGGACCAAGGTATTTATTTATTTATTTGTTTTTATTGTATTCTTTGTTTGAGTGAGGTAATTATAAAACTTAGCTCGTGTGTGTTGTACGAGTGTGAGTCTGAGTCCTTAACATAGCAAAAGAATAGTAGGAAATTTAGCTTGATCATCGGGTTGTGGATATAATCGGGTTGAGAAATTTGTTTTTAAGCCTTTACTAAAATGGATTAAATCTATATTTCAAAATGGATTAAATCTATATTTCTTATTTTATTTATTATATATATATATATATATATATTTATTTGAATATTTATCCGAAATGTAATTCCAAAAAATCTCGTCCAAAATCCCGAGTCGGATGAAACTTTTCATTTTGGAAGCCTGATCGAAATGTTATCCGAAACGATATTGACAACTATGGTTCTAGCCCTGTAGACCGAGATAAAATAAAAATGCCTAATTACCATGTACTTGATAACATCATTTATAAGTTAACTTGTTGCTTATTACTTGTTACTTGTTACTTTGAACATTATGCATCAATTAAATAAATGAAGTTGGACACGAGGAGCCCCTTCAACCTCCTCATTAGTGTGATAGGCCATACATTATGTACTAAAACTGTGAAAGAGTACTCATAAAAAAGATACTAGAATTGATCCATCATTATGTAAACAAGACCATGATGGAGATTAATCCATGCTATCATTGGGTCAATACTGCCCTATGATCATGTAGATAACCTATCTAGATCGGATCTTGTGGTTCTCTCATATGCTCGTCGGTTCACCGGATTTAAATTTGAAGGCATGTGCGAATAATTTTTCAAGCTCTTGGGCATTTTTCCATGCACTATTTACTGGAAAGAAAGAAAAGTTTACTGATGAAAATAATGACATTCTATTATACAAGATTAACAGAATGATCTGTTTTCACCTGCACAACCTCCAACATTGTAAATACAAAATAAAAAAAAACCTAGATTTATGTGAAAAAATCTTAAACATACACGATGAGAACATTCATTTTGAACTGTTAGATTTTCAATATATAGGTGAATTCTAACGTAGACTCTCTCTCTTTCATTACTGAAATTCTCGAGTCCTTTTTCTTGAGAGACACAAGGGGATCCCAACTCATCTAAGAATGCCTTTTTGGGTCTATGACAGGGCTCACTAGTACTCTTTCTTTTATTAATGCAAACATTTAATTCAGTAATATCCCACCCCATGAATTGAGATAGACCCCAAAAAATCACAATCTCAATCATATCTAAACACACACCAGTCAATCCTAAAACCGAATGGTAATTGTGGTTCATGCGATGGTGTGAATGTTCACCATTTTTCTTAATAAAAACATTCAGTTCAGTTATGCCTTATGAATCCACCTAGATTCCAAACATCACAATCTCAGTTATGGGATTTATAGTATCACTCTGAAGATCCGAATGGAAATTAGAATCTCAGCAGCATGCAGTATACTTGCTATATCTAGAAGCTTTCGAAATCATGTAGACTAAATTCACTTAACTGATTGGATTTAATGAAATGTGGGCCCATTATCACATAACGACAGGGAGCTTCAATGGAATCCGTATTTGCAATACATTTACTTGCACTGTTATGTGCTCTTGATGACAGATGATTCCAAATAATAATTGACACGTGGCTCGCATAACCACCCAGAGTGTGGATCCTCTAAGGATTTTCCCCACGGTGACCGTGAGTGGACCAATCAAGGCCTGCCACATCACCGCGGGCAGCCTATCATGCACGCGGGCAGCTTGGCATACATCCGGGCAGGGGCTGCCTACGATGACGTGGCGGACCATGATTTGTCCACTCACGGTCACCGTAGGGGAAATCCTTAGATGATCCAGATTCTAACCACCCACGAACCTCAAACCTGCCATTTTTGTATATATACATGTTAAGTAGGAATAGGAAATAAAATGGCAAATGATAATCTACATAAGCTTTATACCACATATATATATAATATGGCACGCTGGTGGATACCCGATCTCATGGGCTTAAATCTATCACAATGGTTTGGACCGTTGGAATGGATTGACGGAAATTTTTTTAATATGAAACTGGTAAAGTTGTAGACTATGGATTAAGGGGTTAGACGCGACCTCAATTTTTTATACATGGAGCCTACCTAGACAGATCTTTCCATCCCTTTATCCCATGATCAGTGGAGTCCCCTGTGGGGCCCCATGCAGCTACCGTCTACCGTATTACGATACATGCATCTCGTATTCGAGCAGGGCCCAACTAGAATAACATATTGTACATACATAACATCGGATCGGACTGCATACATGCACACGATTACGTATTTATACGAATCCATATGTATACATATCTACTGTTGAGAGAGAGAGAGAGAGAGAGAGAGAGAGAGAGTTACAAGACCTCTTGGTCTTCTCAGTTCCATGGATACAGAGAAGTACAGTAAAAAAGGAGAAACAATACTCAAACAAGATTACATCTAAATAGATCATTATTGAGGGACGTTACAGACATTGCCAAAGATTCAAAGTTGCCCTTAGTGGCATGATGAGACCACCATGATCACCAATCACAACAGTGTGTTGTAGCCATCCTTATCGTTGCCGGCGTACTCGCCTGAGTCGATCACCACCGTGGATATCATCAGGGTCTATACTAGAATTCAATCTGAGAATGAATTCCTTACGAAAGAGGGGAACTTCCATGGTTGAATGGAGATGGGCTTAAAGAGAAGGTATTAGTGGGTGGTGGGGCTTTTTGTAGGATTGATGGGAAAGGATCTTCTCAGCATATGCTTGAAGCACCTATCTTTTTCTTTTAGTTTATATTCTCTGCTTTTTGGATACTTTTCATGTGCTTCTGTTTTTGAATTATGAAATGTACCTAGCTTGAAGTGTCAACAATCAACATTGGTCGCTTTCCTCTCAGCACTCATGTGATTTGTTTGCATGCAATTGGATACATAACTAATGAAATTAATGGCGGTGTGAGGGTGGGTTGGGGAGCGGGGATATAAGGTGGAGATGACCTTGTAAGATGATTTGAACTAATAAGTTGGGTATTCATTTCTCATCTCCTGTTTTTCATTTTCTTGACATTGGGGATTATTGAAAGACAAGGGAGTGCACGATCCATAGAGGCTGATGCCATGAGGTACGTAATAGCTGGTGAGAAGGTTTTTTGCACGACCCCTTCCATTGTGGATTTACTCCATGTCACACAGATCTTGATTCCCATATAAATAGTATTTCAAGGAGCGTCGGATTTCACCACTAAGATGGGAAATTATGAGAAAACACGTGTCATAAAGGGCACTAATCCTGGTGCTTATCATCCAAACACAACCCTTGAGGCTTACTGTTCAAAAAAAAAAAAACAACCCTTGAGGCTTTTGTGGGATGGGCTCCCACAGCACAACAATTATTTGATGGTCTTTTTTTTATTTTTTTATTTATCTTGGTTCTTTTAATTTTAATCACTTTTAGAAATACAATTTTTAGAATTTTTAGGAATTCAATTACATAAAATGAGTAAAGTGTTGTCCTATGGGAAATGATAAGTTTTAAATTAATTTTTCTCTATCCAAAGAAGAATGTTTCATAAATATTGGGGGAGGGCGGGATTTTGGAAATGCTTTTCTATAATTCCAAAGCATGCCCTTGGAGATTGTTTGTAAAATGCTCTACCGATATGCATTCGTGCATGGACGAAAGAAAAAAAAAAAAAATTTTTGCTCGACAACCCCTCAACCCAACAGAAAAAGGTTTTCCATTAAAACAAAAGTTTTTCAAATCTTTTTTCTCATCTAAAAGAATTGCATCAAATTGTCGAAAATTTGAGTATTCAAAAAAGAGTATTTTCCAAAGCATCACAAAATCCTATGCCTACTTGTTTGCCTAGGATACATAGGAATCCATGATTGCATAAATTCCATGGAAGGTTTAGTAAAGAGGTGATGGGTGAATGTGGGTTGATCAGGGGTGAAAAATATAAGTCGGAGATGTAGATGCATGCAACCCTTAAATTCTTTCTAGGATTTGAATTACAGGGTGATGGCTAGGTATTCATTTTTCATCTCTGCTCGATTCATTTTCCATTAAGGGAGAGATAAGTTGATGACTATTTTTGAAAACCCACTTTTATTTTCTTTAATTTTAATCATTTTCAAAAATATAAATTGTATAGTTTTTGTGTACTCAATCACATGAAACAAACAGCCATTAATGTTACTCAAATGTAGCATTGCCAAAACGAATGCTGTAGGACATTTTTTTTCCACTCAAGACTCCTCCTATCCGGGATCCTTTCTTAAATGGCTGGGATTGAAAACCCCGCGAAAAGTAAATAAAAGTTTGTAGAGGAAAAGGCACCTGTACAAAATTCCATCTCATGTGGATATCATGCACACAAACTATTTGGGCAACTCATCTACATATAGCATACTTGATTGGACTGAACCATCCAAATCATGTGTCTATTGGCGGGTTATAGTATTATGGAAGGTTGTGTTTGATGAATGTTGCAATATAAGTGGGGAGCCGGGAGGTAATATGGGGTGTTTCAAGTTTCATTAGGAAAACATTTTAAATAAAAATAACATTTATAACTGTGAATAAATATAAAAGCATATTAATAATTTGAAATCTGAGGAAAACGATAAGGGAAAATCTATGACCAAAGTAAAAGGAGGGAAAAAGAGTTTGGATTCCCTGAGAGTTTGATAGTTTTCTAAAACGCATGTTATTCAGATTGACCAAGTTCAAGCAAGTCTGATTTTTTTTTTTTTGTTACTTAGCCTAGGAGTGGTGGATCTCATGAAAACCCAGCCGTAAGGAAAGAATCCTGCTCCCTCGAGAAAAAAGCCCTAGCCATAGAGAAAAAATGCTGCTCTTATAAAAAGAGAAAGAAAAAGAAGAAGTTTCAGGTCATTGCATTTGAATGCCTTCCAATTGTTAGTTTGGATCCCCTGCGGCTCATATACAAGGAAACTCAATAGCCTTCAAAGTAGACTCGCCTGCCAAAAAAACTAACTAGATCCTTGTTTTCAACATGGTCAATTTAACGCTCAGCTCATTTCCTTTTAAAATGACATGCATATTATACATGAATATGAAGTCTCATCCCTTCTAAGAGTATAGTTGGCTTGGCTCGGGCAAGCATAAGAGGAGACATTTATTTATATCATTAAACGATTTTTATTTTTAATAGGTGAGCATTACTGTGAAAATAGATAAAGAGCATTAAGGTTGGAAATAAATTTAAATAGACACCCACTACTGAGCTTCTTTAACTGATTGTGTAGATCACATGTGTTTGAAAATTTAAATAAATAAAGACCCACAAGAATGTTCTCTTGTCAAATGCTGGCAAACCAGAGTTAGCTCGACAGCTCAGCAACCATGGACTTTAATTGATTGACAATTTTTCTTTGTTGGGAGAAGATTGGCAAGTTATCTCAACCATTTGATTTTGCCACCTCTGGGGTTGTTCACCATTTTCAACCGGCCCACATGTGATCCATTATGAGAGTTCTCATCGCCATAGGGCCTTCGTGGGCCCACATTTGATCTGCGTATCACATTTCACACTCTATTTCCCATGATCTTGGTATCATGACTAATTTATGTTGATGAAATCGATCTTTACCGTTGTATTGAATCTAAAAAATAATTATGGTTAAAAGATTATTAAATTTTAAGGTTATTAAATAAAGGTATATACATGATATTTCGATGGGGCTGACTTTTTGGATGACCTTTAATCGTAAAGAGACATTTCCATTTCTTTTATCCCCAGAAGAAAAGCATCCAACTAGGCCCCATGATGCGCAATTTGCGGTCTGCTCTTGGGTGAAGATTTTCTTGATGCAAAAAGCCACATGAACCTCACACGCATCCAAATAATCAGATAACTGCAGTTCATAACAAATTTAATGGTGCAAACTTTCATCTGTTAGCTAAATAGGCCCCCCTTTGAACAGTAGGGGCCCTTCATTCGAAGGTCAAGATGACTAATTGGGCTTTCAAGCCATTCAACCTCACACCAAGTCAATTGACAATTTGACACAAACTAATTTGGATAGTTGGTGAACAATACAGCGAGTTCTAAGTTCCAGCTGTGAACAGGTGTTCTGAGCTTGCAATGTTTCCAACATTGTTGGGGACATGCTACGTTTCTTCGTAGCATATGTATGCTGAACATTCAAAAGCCGGCAATAGATAGTACTTAATAATACCATACGTTGTGGACCTTGACACTTTCGGCTTTGTGGGATTTTTTTCTTTGTTATGTATTTTTTTACGATGGATAAAATAGAGAGATCCTCACCATTCAACATGGGGAGATCTCACTGTAACCACCACCACCATCATCACCACATGATCTGATTCTATGGCGGCGTCCGACAGTGTGCGTACGTGGCCATCCTATGATTTGGACTTTGACCTATTTTGGACCCAGGCATCTAAGCAATGCATCCCACTGGGGTGAATATCCTAGGTTCCTCAAGTCGGCTGAAACTATTGCACTGGAGCTCATCCGTTAAAAACAAACGCAATTCATTTAAATATTTTTAAATTTACACTAGTACAATTTGATGCCATCATAAAATTAACCATTTGATATAAAACATGATTAATCAACATACAGTGCAGCCAACTCTTTTGAGTGAAACTTGGGTATGTCCTTCACTCATGGGGCATACATTTTGACCATCATGGATTTCATTAGATCGGCCTAGTGTGGAGTTTGACACTTCCAACTCCTTAAACTTAGGATTTTTCTCTTAATTAGTTACCCACCCGTCTCTCACCGAGGGTTTGTTCTATGAGTATGCTACATTCTCCCCCACATGTGCGGGCCCTCTCATGTGTGCCGGCTCTCTTATGGGCTCCGACCCTCTTAGCAGGAGTTAAAAAAAAAAAAAAAAAAGGCTAGGTTGGTAATTTTATTAAAAAGTAAAAAATAAAAGAAAGCATCAAATCAAGAAAGAATAAAATATAAGTGTGTTATAATTGCATTTTGTCTTTAATTGCTTCGTATGTAATCTTTTTAACTTTTTATATAAAAAGTCATCATTTTTTTGTTATTTAGTGTAGAAAAGAGATTGCTTTTTGACATTTTTTTTTTCTTTCTAAAAATAGAAAAAGGTAATTTTGAAGATATATACTTTTGATGTAATTTATTATTTAAAAAATGAAGACTTTACTTTATTTTTACTTTAATAGTAAATTTCCAAACGGGACACTGTAAGGCTCTTTTTAGAGAGAGGGTCCGGACTTAGTCTCATACGGCGTCTCCATGTGAATACGTACAAATTACAAAAATACGATCCCCCCTTTCTCTTCTCTGTTACCGGTTTTCGTTTATTTGTTTAGATTCATATATAGCATTGTTCGTTGATTTTATCTCTTGCGGAGACGAATCTATTCCTCCACCTAGGGTTATTTCTTGTTTGTCAATGGCCGCTCCACCAGCTAGGGCTCGAGCCGATTACGATTATCTCATCAAGCTTCTCTTGATCGGTGATAGCGGTATGAGATTTGATTTCTCTTATTGAATTTACATTGCTTTAATTAGACGTTATCGTTGGCATTGATCACGCTCTCGATCTCATTGCCTCGTTTCATGATCGTAGTTTTGGGCCTTTTTATCTAAGGATCGCTGCTCTTGTAGTCTTTATTTGTTGTTTTGATTGTTAGTGTTTGATCTAATTTGTGAGGTTGGGTGGGTGAAAATTGGGATTTTGTATGGGAGATTTGGAAAGATTGATGCATTTGGATTGAAATTGCACTCTGAATTGGTCTAATGGTGGGTTTGGGTGTCCACAATCACAAGTTGGGCGGATTGTGAATTTATTCATATTGCGAAGATTGATGTTTCAAGTAGTATTTGAGAGGTCACTGCTTGTATTTTTGGAAGGGAGGGCATCTGTTGACTGTTGTGCTCGATGGTGAACAAATGCTGAAATGCCCAGGAGCTTATGGATTGAGATGTCCTTGTCGAGACATCGTTTTACCAGTTTGAAGTGGATTTTGATGGATCGATCTTGGATATCTTAGATCTTAGCATTTTGTGCAACTTGATGCGCACCCAAACCTTTAATTCTTCTTAACCATTGAGGGTATAAGCTATTTAATAAGTGCATATTCTCTCACTTTCACATTTCCTTCATGTCTGTAGATTCATTCATCTACCTATGGCATTTATTTTATTCTTTGCTCTATTATCATGTGATTTTGAAATCTCTCTTTTTTCTTTCGATCCTAAATCAGTAGGCTTTGCTATTAATTTGATTGACTTGATCCTAATGTGTATCTCTGATCTTGATCCTGAATGCTACTTGTGCTTGGATTACCACAATCATAATATTGCACCTTTTACCTGTTGGGTGTTCCTATTACAGAGATATGAACTGACATAATTTAAAGTGGAGTCAGTGGCTAGCTGTAAGTAATTAAATATGGATCTGAAATTTGGTTTCTTTCACCTGGTTGAGCTGTTGACTTCAGTCAATTTACGTTGCAAAGATAGCATCTTTGTGCCAGATCCATTTTGAAAAGAAAATGGTTTAACTGTTAGCTAAATAAATACCTTTTTTTTTTATAACCTATAAATAACTTAGATTTGAAAAAGAGCATTTCTTCTCGTATGCGGGGAAACAGTTAAACCATGACGTAGATTGTGCCGCTGAAATCTCTAGAAAGCATAAGAGGGAAGGATATATTTTCGCAAAAGGAAAAGGAATAGCTTTTGTAGAGGTAAGTCTTGAGAAAACTGTCACTAGTTTTCAAGAAGAGAGTGTCATTTTCTCACTTGATTGAGACAAAGCACCGGGACGGAATAATTTATAATTTGTTATGTTTATGAGTAAATTTGGAATTCAATTGAGATGGACATTCTCTTAGTATTTAATGAGTTCTTTGAAAGGTGATGGTTGAATAATTTTTTAGACAATGCAACTTTTATTGGATATGCAACAGATCTATGGTGCAAATGACATTTTAGGATTCTGGCTGATTAGCCTTGCAGAGAGCTTGTATAAGATAGTATTGAAGGTTATGATAAACTGTTTCAAAAAGATGATGGTTATTATCATTGATTCTTTCCAAGTGCTTTTCTTCATGGTAAGAAGATCTTGGTTGAAGGTGGTTTCAGACTTCAGAGGATTTTCATTGGCATTTCATGTATGATTCAAATCATGTGTAGTCCAGACTTGTGGTTCAAATCCTCCTACATACAATAGGGAGAATTAATTAAATTTTAATATTGTAAACAAAAAAAAAAAAAAAAAACTCTATTGTCAAACCTGATCCAACCTGTACCCATCCTGCGGTGTGTTTGGTATTGCAAATTTTAAACTTATAATGGGCTGGGTCTGGTACGGGGCTGGGTAGGTATGAATTGGGTGTAGCCCGCTGTGTATAAACCCAAACTGTTGCCATCCCTACGTGAAGTGATATCTAATTGACACAAAAATCAGTTGCATTTAATCGGTTATTTGTTTACCTATCCAATGAGCCCAAGATTGTGCAATTTTGGGAAGTATTGAATCATTGATGAACCATTTAAGGGTAAACGATCATGTAGCTATGAGTTTTTACAATTCCTAGTTGTCATTGTATGTCAATTCAGTAAAGAGTCCAATACAAATGCAACTGTAGTTCATTAATATTAGTCCAAGTAGGAAGGTATCCCAAGTGGTCGACTCTTGGGTGTAAAGGGTATTTATCCTTGTTTCATGTGACAAAGCATCTCTATGTATATGTAAACACTAGACCAAGCATAATATATATATATATATATATATTTTATATATGGGAAATATTCAAGTGCATCCATCCCTCACCATTTGTGGTGAGGGACACCCCTTTTTGGGGTGTTTCAAGTACAAAAGGGCTTTTGTACTTGAAGGGAAGATCCCATTTTGTACTCGAAACACCCCAAAAAGGAGTGTCCCTCACCACAAATGGTGAGGGATAGATGCACTTGAATACCCCCTTTATATATAACTAGGGCGGTGCTCCTCTGCGGATGTCTTGAATTGGATACCGTGCAATACAACGAGTGGGGACCACTTAGGGCCCCATCGATCATGGCCGAGGTTGGGGAGGGAAAGATCTAGATGGGACCACCCCATATATAAAATCTCAAGTAAAACCTATCATCCTAACCCCTTGATCTGTGAGCCTCAAATTTAATGGTGTTAAAATGCACAATTTAGATTTATTTTGATCCAACAGTCAATCCATTTGGATCACGTAAAATCCATGGAATCCGTGACATACGGATTGATCATGTGGGGCCCCAGGTGGGACCCACAGGTTGTCTTGTGCTGTGCAAGACATCTGCACTGGCGCGAAGTCATTACTTCCTAGTGGGTGAAGTTTCTACTCCCTACTCATTACTCAAATTTGATGATGGCTAACTAACCCAGACAAGTGTGGCTCTACAGCACCTTGAAGAATCACGAAGGGAAGCTGGTTTTTGTATTTTTCTCATCATGCTGGAGTGAGCAATTGAACAAGCAGGCCTAGCTATAAGAGAGGGCTTGAGGATTTCTGTTGGGAGGTTTCACTGGCCTTCATTATAGAAGGGGATTTTGTGAGTGATTTAGCATGGGTGGAGGCAGGCCATGGAAAATTGCAGTCTGGGCTAAATGAAATCAAAGTGTTGTTGTCTTACTGAGTTGTAGAATGTGTAGAGGGAGATTGGGATTGATTTTGTGGCAAGTGTAATGACCTCTTTGGATAAAAAATGTAGGCTAATATAGTATTTATATAAAATTTAAAAAGTTTAATTTACAAATTGTTGTGCTTGTGACGTTGAACTTTTTGGAACTGTTTTGAATTTATATTTACACATTGTGGTTGCTCTCGTTCGCTACATGCTTAGTTGGAGAGGGTCCCACATAGGATTTTCCATGCTGTTATTCATAACTTTGGACAATGATAGTTCCTAACCATTTGATGATGATGGTTGGCATCATTTTTGAAAGAAAAGGCGTGCCATTTTTTAAATTAATAATTGTAACTTTATGTTGTCTGGCTATTCACAATACATGCAATAAAAGTGTTGCCTATTTACAAGTTAGCCATGGTATATCTATGTATTGCACGGGAACCCCTTTATGGATCCGTTCCCATGGTTGTGTGCACGTATAGGTGATTCTGAATTTTTCTTGAAATAGGCCCACTATTAATAGGCAATGCAGAAGACTCTTCTCCTTTATATGTGCCTCAATGGCCACATCATGATCTGCGTAAATTCTCTCATGTTATGGCAGGAGTACTCTCCTTTGATAATGATTTTTATTATATAGGTGTTTCCAGGTATTTTCACCCTCTTAAAGATCTTTTTATCATGCTTTGTGACTAGGCTAAAACCTATTTAGAATTTCTCAGGGACATACGTGTTAAAAACACATTTAAGTGTAGAGAAATTTTAAAATTCTCTATTAGGGGCACTATTCGCAAATTTTTTGACCTATGTGAGGGGTAGATTCGAATAGGGTTGAGGTTGTGGCTTAATTGGTTAGAGGTCGGGAGGTTTTATAGGTTGGGCATTGCATGCTATTATTGATGGTTTTTTTTTCTTTTCTTTTTTTTTTTTTATTTTTTTACATAAAGGGGCTTCGTGGGGAGGTATCTTTGTTTATGTTTTTTTGCAAATGATATAGTGTTGGTGGGTGGATTGAGTGATGGTGGGAGGCTTTAGAATTTAAAGGCATTAAAATAGATCGTACAAATACAAAAATTTATGAATTGCAGTTTCAGGATTTGCAAAGAGTTGAAACTCATGTGAGAGTTGAAGCTCAAGAGATACCACAAAGAGATTCATTACGATACCTTAGTAAAGATAGAAAGATTGAGGAAGATGTTGAACATAGGATAAGAGCTGGATGATTAAAGTGGATACTTGCTTTTGGAGTGCTTTGTGATCGGCCCATATTGACAAGAGTGAGGGGAAATTTTTATAGGACTACAATTAGACCAAGTATGACCTATGGAGCAGAATGTTGGCCACTTAGGAAGAAACGCATGTATAAAATAAGTGTCGCAGAGATGAGAAAGTTGAGATGAATGTGTGGTAAAACTAAGAAAGATAGAATTAGAAATGAGAGCATTTGGGAACCTTTAGGGGTAGCATCAAGCGGTGATAAATTAAGAGACTTGTTTGAGATGGTTTGGACATATCCAACGCAAGCCAACAATTGCGTCGTTGAGGAAAAGTTTTCAATGCAGATTGATGGCCCACCAAGGAAAATGGGTGGGCTGAAGAAGACATGGAGGGAAGTAGGAAGGATAGATCTAAAGAAGTCCAACCTATCTGAGGATTTGGATCAGGATAGACCGCATGGAGAAGCAAAATTTATGTAGCCACATCCTAACATAGTTAGGACAAGGCTTTGATAATGATGATGATGATGATGAAAGTGGTCTTCTGAGGGATTATGTTTTTCCATGGAGAATTGGATGGGTGAAATTAGGTCTTTAGCAAGCAACAAGGTTTTTTGCTTTAAGCATTTTCGTCTAATGCAGTGGTAAATTAGTTGGCCAGAGAGAGTGCCGACAGGGATTCTCTTTGTTTGATGTGTGATATAATTTTGATTTAATCCCCTTTGATTCTTTGTGAGTTCTTTTTTTCATCTTCAATGATTTTAGTGTTACCTTTTGAAAATTAAAAACTTAATATTGTTGTCATAATCACAACGAAAATTGGCTGTTGACTTTTTGTGCGATTGGCCCAATTGGCTTTTGCAGGTGTTGGTAAGAGTTGCCTTCTTTTGCGTTTCTCGGATGGGTCCTTCACAACCAGTTTTATTACTACCATTGGGTACACACTCCTCGTTCTTATTGTAACATTGTAGTTTTCAGTTTGTTTATTGTTCTTCTCTTATAAAGTCGTGCTTCTTTGTATTCAGCATTGACTTCAAAATAAGAACCATCGAGCTTGATGGAAAACGTATAAAATTGCAAATTTGGGATACAGCAGGTCAGGAGCGGTTTCGTACAATCACAACAGGTATATTGCTTATCATCATTGTTCCCATCATTCTTCTTATTCTTTGGGCCTGATCTTTATTGCTTACGTGAATGGCATCGTGTTTGGTTGCAGCTTACTACAGGGGAGCAATGGGTATTCTGCTGGTTTATGATGTTACTGATGAGTCGTCATTTAATAGTATTTTCACCTGAACTTGAGACAGCCAGATTGTCCATATCTTTTATGAGCTTTGTTGTGTCTACTCTTACCTCTTTACTGTGCACCTATGTACATGAATATATGCCAACATGTGACATGATCCAAACCTCGCATTGGGTTGGTCTAACGGCATAGTTACATGGCTTAGAAGTAGGCTGATCTACTCAACGGTTGGCCATGTGAATATTAAGTCCAGAGTATTGTCCCTGTTTGCCTTTGTTTTTGTTCATTTTTATCCCACCAGATGATTCACACATCCAATTTTTGGGTGGGGGTATCATCATAGTGGGCCTTGCTAATTTAGTGGCTTGGATCTGGCACATGTAGTGTTTTGTGCTTCTTGGAAAGGTGTGAATTTGAGGTATAAGTAGGTTTTGGCAAAGTTTGATCCTAATTACCTTTATACTGACTGAACATATTGTGCATAGACATAAGGAACTGGATCAGGAACATCGAACAGCATGCATCTGACAATGTCAACAAGATATTGGTGGGAAATAAGGCTGATATGGATGAAAGCAAGAGGGTAGGTTCAGCTGGGCTCCATCTTTTTGACATCATCATCATCTCTCTCTCTCTCTCTCTCTCTCTCTCTCTCTCTCTCTCTCTCTCTCTCTCTCTGTTGATTCATTATCTGATGATTGATAACCATTTAGAAAATGACGATGATGATCATCTTTTTGACACCATCTAGAAAAATGATGATTGAGAAAATTGCCTTTCCCTGGTTCAACCAATGATTTCAAGGGTTGGGCACACCATCATAGGTTCGTTTGCGTTCCATATGAAATAATTTTAATAGATTAGAGCTAGAGAGCCACATTTATTGAGGGCAAAGTTGGCGGCTACGAACAGATTAAAAAAAAAGGTTTGGTGGCTAGGATCATCCTATGTGGGAGATTTGAGGGTTACTTATATCCACACAAGGTCTATAAGATGGTTGATTTGGATCTCCAAAAGGTTGGCCGCACATCTTTTGTTGCGCCAACCAAATGCTACATTTAAGCATTTTATAGCTGTTTTATGTTTTTGGTGGGTTGGTTTACATTTGCCAGTGGCCTCAAAGCTGTGGTGCTTTCTTTGTCATTTTGCTACATTCCTTACCTTCTCATTTTTATGTTAATTAATGACACAAGACTAACAGTGGATCTCCTTTCCAGGCAGTGCCTACTTCAAAGGGCCAAGCTCTTGCTGATGAGTATGGCATCAAATTTTTTGAGACTGTAAGTCGCACCTGTCAATGCTGGTATTACTTTCTTTTTAGTGCTTGCATTTTATTTACCAAAAACTGTATGCTGCAGAGCGCAAAGACAAATTTAAACGTGGAGCAGGTTTTCTTTTCAATAGCCAAGGACATAATGCACAGGCTTGCAGAAACAGACTCCAAAGCTGAGGTAGGGTTTTCCCTTCAATCTCATTAAATGCTGAGAAATGAAAGCAATAAATTTTTTTGAGAAAACAAAAAACAATATTGCCTATGACATCTTTGCATTACATGTGCCAATGCTGAAAAATGCAAACCATACTTGTGTGTGGATCCCGCCATGAACTTGCCTTGGATCAAAGACAGACTGGTCCACTCATAGGGTGGGTCAAACGTGTTAGAAAAATCTGTTGCTTGAGAAAATATCAATGGTCTGTATATTAAATGTATATGCTAGGCTGACTAAGGAGTATACTTTACATTAAAAAAAAAATTAAAAAGGAGGAGCAACTCACCTTTTTAAAATAACTTTTAGGCAGGGCTTTATAGATGTAGTGTGGCCCACCTGAAAATGGCTCATATATTGCACAAGTGTCTGGGTATTCAGATAACTTCCTTGGAAATCTTCTAAAAGACTTGAGACCACTCTGTCCCACCTTAATTGTCATCTCTGTGCACTGAGAATCTTAATTGTTGACTGGTGGCAGCCTCAGACGATCAAGATTAACAGACCGGATCAGGGGGCTTCAGAAGGTCAATCTTCTGTTAAGTCATCCTGCTGTGGCTCCTGAAGAAAAAAGATCCTGTAGAGAGGAATGGAGGTGCCTCGATATGGATCTGTTGGCTACTAACTTGTTTCTATGAAGACGATGATATATGATGCTTTGTGTTGGTATTCGTCTTAGATCATTCTTTTAAATTACTTGTCTAGTGTGGGATGTAGTTCCTCGGTCTTTGATGAATTTATATTTATATTATATAACAATGAATGACAGTCTTTTGCTTTTGGTTCACAAATATAAAACCCTAAACCTGATATGCACATAAATTGATGGAAATGGTGCCCGTTAGGGTGGAAGGAAGAGATCTTCTATAAGTTGCCCTGCTAGAGTTTTGGGGCTTTATTGTATTTCATCACTTCAGTATTTTATTTAGAACTTGATTCCGGTAGGGCCGACTCAGTCAAGTCGACTTTTAGGGTCACTGAGGCAAAAAATGAGTCTGATGAGGTACTGGGTTACTCAACTCAATGCCTTCTCATGTTTCACAGGCCAGTTGGGTTTTAGAGCAATTGCTTACAAGCGCTTCTAAAGCAGGATCAAGTCAGGTTGACCAAAACTGATGGCTTGCAAGGGTTGTGGGGTTTTTTTTTTTCTTTCTTCCAGGTGTGTGCATGTGATATTGAACTTGATCACACAAGTCCAGGTCCCATCCTGCAGCATCAGACGAACGTATGAATATGCAGCATCTTAGTGGGAACAGATTATCAATCTCCCAAATGTCACTTTGTTAGACAGCAATTTTATTGTGATAAATTTGCATTTCTTACATTGCCTGGCAATGTTTCCAATTTTTCCAATATTCTGAAAATGCCACGTATCAGGAAATTCACATTTGCCTAATGTTATCATAATAAATAAATCCAACATCCTTAATGGATCGCCAATCTTTCACATAGGGATGAAAATTGGGTCGTGCTGCCCAGGCCCAGTATGACCCGGCATGCCAGTCAACACGCCAGCCTGTTTGGCAAGTGGCCAGGCCCGGGCATGGATGTGTGGGCCTATCTGTTTTGGTGGGTGGACCCATTTTTAATGGACTATGCATATCCTCTGCAGTTTATTATCAATGGTAGTGGGATAGTGAATGCATTTAAAAGGCATTAGGATTTGAACTTTGGTGGAATAGCGGTATTTAGGGCTTCGTATGAGTTTCAATGGGTGGTATTTATGACCTCATATAAGTTCTAATAGACGCATATCTCTAGATGGAAAGGGTTCTTACCTGAGTCGCCCCTAGCTGTTCCATGTCTTTCATCATTCAATCTTTAGCAGACAAACCTCTCAGCTCAGAAAGTGGGCCCCAATCAGTAAATGGTCAGGATTGCTGCTCAAATGAACTTCTGCCATGATACCCTGGACATGGATGGTTTTGATCACCATTGCATGATCTTGCTAATCATTAAGAAACTCAGCACAAACATCCAGTACGTGGAGCTTCAATCTTTATGATACACGTTTATATGACTAAACATTTTTTTGAACTTGCTAACATTAAATAAATAAAGAACAACTCTAGAGGGCATGCCCTCTCTTATTGTCTCACCTGATGAAAAGGAACTACCTACTGCTGAGATTGCAAAATCAGCACAATAAAACTAGATATTTGAACATCTAGCTAAGCGTGGAAAACTTAGGAGATATGAACATCTACACACTTACCGTTAATATTAGGAGAAAAAAAAAAAAAAAACAACAACAACAACAACAAAGAACTTGAACAAACTTCACATTGTAATGCTTCTCGTCTTATTGGATATATCTTCATGCTCAACCTAAAACAGAGAAGAATTGTGATATGTCAGTGAGCATAACTACAAAACCATGACATGCTACACTGGGATCTAAAAAACCTACATGCATTAAAAACTCAAATGTTCAAGTATAGTGTGTCATCATTTTGCAAATAGTATGATAATATTGTCCCTCAGATGTAGCTCAGCCAGATAGGGACATGGGTGCATGAGTCAAGCTCATAGGTTAAAATCTATGATGTAGCCAAAAAGAAAAAGGAAAAGGAGAACAACATTTTAGTTACAGTTTGATGAACCTTAGTTACAGTTTCAGATGAAGTAGCCTTTTTTTACAGTTATAAATATACAAATAAGTAGATAATGATGATATTACACAACAATATGCACATTGAATCTTCACATAACGTGAACAATACAGCAGCAAAATGCCCTCCACCATGAGAAATACGTTAACAGATTTTACCTCTACAAGTACTCTGGCTTTTCTTTTCAGCGTTGTCGAGGGATCATCTCTGCCGGTCTTGCCAAGATCTGATCCAGATCCTAGTTTCAGCTTCTTCACATTTGTCCGATCAACTGCGTTGATTTCTTCGTCTTCATCCGTGCCATCTGTGTTATAAAAAACGACTTCATCTTGTGAATTTTTTTCATAATCATGAAAAAGAAATGTGAGACGATGATTTCCAAACAAGAGATCAATAGAAAATCTGAATGAATTGTAAACAAGGGTCTAAGACATCTTTACCATAGTGATCACTTTTAAAAGATACGACATTTTTACCATGGTGATCGCTTTTAAAAGATTCATCCATATCAAAACCACCGAAATCTTCTCTGTCTTCTTCCTCTTCAAGTTCATCATAACCTTCAACATATTCTATTTCAGGTTCCTGCTGACCACAAACACAAATAAGGGATATATGAGAAAGAATACGCATCACTCTATAAGGATAAGATTCTAATAAGTCATAAGCAAACCTCCTCGTCTTCTTCCTCTTTTGTCACTAGCAGCCTGTAGTTCTTCCATGTCAAGAACTTTATTGTACTCCTTAACAGGATAGTTGTATATGTCACCATATACTCCTGTCCTTAAGCGCTCGAGAAGTTCTTTTTCAATACTCTACGAGAATCTACCAAAGTTAACAGCTGATGAAGGGTAGAATTGGGATAGTCAAAACTCAAATGTAACAAGACAGAAAGGAAAACCTTGTCCAAAATTGCAGCCATTTCAGCCTTCTCTTCTCTTCTAGCCTCTCTCTTTTCTTTTGCTTTTGTAGGCATTGTCATTATTTTGTCCCTGCCAACCAAAATATATATTAAAAATAAATAAATAATACACACACAAAATGAAAAAAAATGCATTTATCAACAGAAGTCTTCATTATGCATGCATTGGACTTGGGGGTGTGCTCTTTGTTCTTCTTGATGTATTGCAACTAATGTATCAAAGAAAATCAATATGCTCTGCACCCAAACCTATACCACAGATAGAGAAGAAGAAAAGAAAAACTTAAATGGAAACTAATTTGTAAATGGTGACTCCTGTGGACGCTAAGTTAGCTGAGATTTTAACTAGAAAGTGACAATGCCTACAACTGACTACCTTGTGGAGGACACATCCCCGGCACACTATAGGTAACTAAAACCAAGTTTAACTGTTAAGCCTACTCACTTTCAGTTCAAGCTTCCTCATGCGAATGCGATACTGAGTCATTTTGGTGAGACGCTGCTTCGTTTTGTGCACAAGAAATTTAGGCCAGTGCATCTGTCAGACCCAAAAACAAATGCCAAATGAGCTGCAGCACCTTTCAGACCAAATGTGACAAAAAATAAATGAATCCTCCATTTTGAGATAGTAGCAACATAAAGAAGCATACCAAATGCTTGTCTATTATTTCGAGTGCCTTCTCATAGTTTCTGGGAAGTTTAACTCTTTCCCACCATTTGTTAGTGCATATTAGCCCTTTCAATGGTTTTCATGTATAAGTAAAATACGCCTGCATCAGACACCAAATCCTTAGGTGCTAAAAAGCTCCAATGGGAAATGATTTTTTCTGAAATCATGTAGGTATCATTTTTGGATGCAAAAACTCTTTGGGTTCCTAGTTTCAACAATTCTTTGTACCGAGGCGGCCCTAGTCTCAGAATTATAATAATAATGATAAAAAACCAAAAGACTCTCTCTCTTTGATCTAGTGATTGAAGTGTCTTAATATTACACACTCAAAAAGACTAGTAATAGTAGTAGTTAATCACAACAACAGGTTATTTTCGGGGCAACTGAAAAGACAACAAGAAAGTTCAAGTACATCATATATGAGTTTTCCCTCTAACTTCTAAAATCATCCCAACAGAATGATGGTTATTCTAAGGCCATGTTCGTTTGCATTGTGGTTAAAAATGAAGATTAAAGGTGAATTCCAAAACGGAATTAAAAAAGATGTTATTTGATGCTATTTTTTAGAAACTCACTTTTGATCTTTCATTTTTAACCACTAACCACCACATATATGTATTCATTCAGTTCCTACTTGATATTTTAATGCAAACAAACAGGAGGTCTTAAGCGAAAGCATTTAAGCAAAACAACAACAAAAAAACAAAAAAAAATCCTTTAACAGCAGTCACTTTCCCTGAAAAAGTTTCATCACCACGATATTACAACAAATAAACATGAGAGAGTACAGGAGCACCATCATGGTCGCGAATGGTGGCATAGCGACTGTTGGCAAGAGGGCAGGAGCTTCGGTTGCATATGCCCGTCACGTTGTAGGGGTTGCGGCAGAAACTCCCAGTGGCAATCCTACAAAAAGAGATCATCATGCAAAACATGTGAGAAAGATAAAAAGAAGAAAAAGAAAGGAGGAGGAGAAGAGGAATTGGAGATAGTTTTTAGTGTTATATATATGTTTTGTTACTTGGTCATGAAACTGCAGTGGTTGTGTCTAAGGGTCTGCCATATGACTTCATCGTGCTGCATGACTCTGCACAGATAGATAAACAAGAGGCCTTCGAAAAATCTACGGTTGGAGAGTGTATGCAGCGAGAGAGGGTACTTTTAGGAAGGGAAGTCTCTCAAGTCGCTTTGGCAAAGTGTCGGTTGTAGGAAGGTTATGTGTTGGACGTGGCTCGAAATCACAAACCTCCATTTGGCAAGGGCAACACTTCGGGTTAAATTGTGACATCTCGGGGCTGGATCTATAACTTGCAAGTCAATTGGGGTTCATGCTGTTGTTTGGATGAAATAAAATTAAAGAGCGAAATCAAGAGAGATAGAGAGCAGGGAGTTGACGGTAAAAACATTAAAAGATAGAAAAGTACCGGTATCCCTTTTTATCTTCTAGTGACTTCTGTGAGTTACTTTTTTTTTTTTTTTTAATGTGTATTAGTTATTTTTTAGGAATTTTTACGGAAAAATATTTGTTCATATATTTAATGAGATGAATTGTTACTGAAAAATTGGAAATCAACAAATTAGATGTTGGTACAAGCATAAGGACGAAAATGCCCACTGAAGATATCGTTCGAAGCAAAGTTGAAGATAAGCCCTAATGACCCCTTGACGATATTATTGGAAGCGTTAGGCAGCTTTAGAAAGAAAAGCGAAGTTTAGCAACCAAAATTCGAAAGCCCACCTCAAATCCTTTCTCCTTAACAGCGTTCTTTCTTCCTTTCTCTGTTTCAAAAAACCCAAAATCGAGCCCCTCTACTTCTCTGCAGAGGAAATTAGAGGAGAGCCACCGAGTGTCTGCAATTTTGGAATGGAGAAAAAAGGGAAGATAGAAGACTGCAAGAAAACGGAAGGAAAATCGAGAAATTTTGAAGCTGCCAATCAGTATCATTAAGGCTTATGTTCAATCTCTGCTTTGAATGATATTGTTTGGGGGCATTAAGGCTTATCTTCAACTTTGCTTCAAATGATATCGTCAGAGGGAATTTTCATCCTTATGACTTGCACGAACACCTAATTTGATTATTATCAATTTCTTAGTAGCAATTCATCTAATTAAAGTTTATAAATAAATTTTTCATAAAAATCCCTATTTTCCAAGGATAGTTTTTTTTATTTTTATTTTGTGCATTTACTTTTAATCCGCTTTTCTTTCTTTTTTCTCTTAATTTGACCATTTACTTTTATTTCATTTCACCCCTCACGCAAACATATAGGTGAAAAGTGCTCTCATATTGTCGTTCGGAAAATACCGACTATAGCGAGTATATTATATCTCATGTGTAGGTTACTAATTATGATGCTCAAATACGGATATGGACACGGACAATAATACGAGGATTGAGGATACAATAATATACTTTTAAAAATCTAAGACACGAATACGGATATGATGTCCTAATTTTTTTTTCTTTAGATCACTTTTAAATCAATGTAATTATTATTGTTTTCTTCCCTTTTTGGCATTTTTATGGTAAGAAGTAAAAGCATTAAAAAAAACTATATAAAATAAAGAATATTATAAGTAAGATGTGTTAAACTTGTTCCCTAAAAGTATATCGGTGTAGTATTAGGTATAAATATAAGTGTCGTATCGATCTGATACAGATACATTGGGTTTGAACAAGTATCTTTTTCTTTTTCTTTTCTTTTTTTGCCATTGGAGGATTCCCAACCCTTTGAAATTGATTAATTCTTCCGGACTCAGAGGAAAGCCAGGTAAACTCCCCTTTAGCCCCACTGTGGTAGTGCAATTTCGAACCCACAACCTTCGGGTGCAAACCGTGATTATAGGCCAACTGGGCCCTTGGAGTTAAACAAGTATCTGGATACCATTGATTATTAATCTTAATCCAACTCATTAATATAAACGCTACAGAATGTGTTGGGAGATAAGGACATGCATCGGATAAGGATAAGATGTTATCATTATCCAGTAGTTACGTCCCTTAATTACAAAATATCAGAATAAGGTCCGATGAGACTCTACCTCGACAACTCAGGGTATGGTCTGATTAGACCTTACCTCCAACTATCAGGTAAGGTCCAATTGGACTTCCGTCTATATATATGCAAAGGAGCAAATCTAGAAGAGGTACGCATACTTATATGCTCACACACCCAAAATCTCTTCTCTTCCTCACTCACCCTCTATTGTGTTGTTGAACTAACTTAGGCGTCGAAGTGCCTTCAGCTGAGAGCAACCAGGGGCCCTGACCTTTGTTTCTCCTTCCCTTTTCAGATTTTAGGCATCCAATCATTCCCAAAAAGTTTAACATCTATCTAAGCAAGTTTCAGGCATCCAATCCTTTCCAAGAAGTTTAACATCTATCTAAACAAGTCCGTAATATTTAGGCATTTACAATATTATCTCCATAAGGTCTCTTATAATATGGTTCTCAGTCTCCTTGGTGGAGAGAGAAAAAAAAATTCTAACACTTTCAAAAATTGAATGTTGAACCAAATTCATGTGTACTGTATTACAATCCATGGAGAACAAACACATTCTAGACTGTTGTGAATAAAACCGTTGATTATGGGATTGTATAGCGATTTAAGTAACTTTACTTCAAAGTTTGACGTACCAATAGAAAACAATTTTTCACTTGCACTAGACTTAAGAAATAATAATAAAAAATGAGAAAATTTAAAAGGTCTATTTTTTTTTTTACTTGACAATTAAGTTTCAACTGCCAAACTTGATGATTAGCAAGTAAAACAAAATGAGGTCTTCCTCAGCCTGTATTGGTTTGTATCGTATGGTGTGAACTCGGTGTCAGACTGACACTAATGTCAGTTTCATGAAAATCAATATCATATAAAGCCATGTTGAAAACTATGAACCAAGAAAATTGGAAATTCCCAATCTTTTTACTTTGCTAAACTTGTAAAAAAATAAAATTACATATAGAAAAAGATAAGATTTTGATTTCATACTTTCTTTAGTTAATTGGTTTTCTTAATTGAAAGTATCAACAGCAATAAATGAAATATATGAAAAGTTTTAAAAAAAAAAATTTTCTTAAGAAGCAATTTTCCTTTATTTTTATTTTTTTTTATCTTTCCCTGATTAGGGAAACTAACTCCAATAATAGGAATGAATGATCAAACGAACGTCACCCCACATAAGTCCAACATGTGCCCAGAAAGAGTCCCACAAATTTCTAGCACTTCTTCCTCTGTGAGGCAAGCAGCAACTTATCATTATTTTGTAAAGCTAGAACCATCCATAAATGCAATCAATCTAACCAAATGTTTTTAAACAAATAAATACAGCTCATAGCAAGTAAACAGCAGGGGGGAAAAAAACAAATTACAACTCATGTATCAATGAACAATGGACATCATTGGGACCAATCCAACTCCAAATCCCAACTCAGGCTCCTCTGAAGCCGGTAAGTTCAAGTCAAAATAGACTTTCTTGCTCTGTTCTTTCTTCACCTCAGACACCACAGGAAACCCTTCAATAACATTCCTATGACGCCTCATGTGCCCACCCAAAGCCTGCCCGATTGCAAACTCCAACCCACAAATCGAACACTCATGCACCTTGGGCTTCACCTGCAAACTCTGCTTGCAATGACCATCAACGATCCGCGGCTTCTTATGGCTGGCCCGATGACCCCCCAGAGCTTGGAAAGAACCAAACTGTCTGTTGCATGTCTTACACTCGAACACCCGACCCGAAAGCCTGCCCGACAGCTCTCCCTCTTGGGCATCAGCGTCACTGTCTCCACGAGAGAGCTGCAACAGAAAATTTGCAGTTCTTTTACTGTCCTCGTCTATTTCACTCCCTTCCAAATCTCTCAATCTCTTTATTGCCATAGCTTAGCTTTATGTTATAGATGAAGAACACAGACCCAAATACAAATATATATACTTGGATATGAAGTAAGAAGAATGCGAACAAGATAGGTATGAGTTGAAGGTTTGCTTGCTTGCTTGCTTGTTGAGGATATATACTACGAGTGTTCCTAACTGAGAAGGCAAGATAGTATGATCCCTTGGTACTCTTGTTGCTTCATATATATAATAAGGTGGTTCTAGCTAGTGCTGGTGCGTACTACTCGGTTAGTAAATTAGAGGTGTTGGTCAAATGTCCAAAATGCCTTTCTTGTAGACGTGGGCGATGTTGTAACATGAGAGAATCATAAAAGGAAGAAATTTGCATTGACTTGCCGCCATGGGAACAAACGTAAGCGTGTGCGAGTAGTATCCAGGAATGAGTCAGGGGAGGGAGTTTCTGTGAAGCTTCTAGTTTTTACTAGAATGAAGGGAGGGATCTTACAGGGAAATATCTTCTTATTGAGTATGAAATGGAGTGAAAGGGGGGGACGGGAGTCAGCGGCGGAAGCTGCTGGTAGTACTAAGAGGAGACCGAGATGGGGAATTGCTTGACGTGGAAAGGAACGTGGAACACACGGTATGACGTGGTGACGCAGATATGATCCTTCGCCGAAATACTTGTCGTTTTTCACATTTGCTGTTTTCGGGTGGTATGTATTATTACTAAATTGATTCCTTGTAATTAAGGGTGGGTTCTCGATCTTCTATCGGATCACAGTTGATATATACTTACCGTGAGTGGACCAATAAAAAAAAAAATCCAAGTACAATTTTAAATGCCATGATTGAGATATGACCATAGAGGGCCCCAAAAAAAAAACCAAATGCAAGAAATGAGTATTTGATCAATCTATACATGACTTAAATTAGGGTCCAATGGCCGTTGGAGCAGGTTTCAAGGGATCCCAAAGAGTATCATAAGTGAAACTCACTCAAGTAACATTCTCTTGGAGACGTTGCTTGACCGAGCAAATCAGTCTTTTAATGGGCATCAAGAGATTAATGACATTCTATTCTGGCATGGTAACAACTGAGGACTCTGCAGATTTGAAAATCTCTCATGCCCTTCAGGTTTCTCAATGAGGATTCGCGTAAATGATAATATCACATCGATATAGCTAAGAGAAATTGTTACTGATGCATAAATCTACAAATTGGAGATTTTGAAATTATCCTAGAGAAGATGACCGGACTTCAAAATCCTCAAAAATGAGAGTTTTCACTTCTTAAATCATCAAAATATTTATAATAGTCAAATGTGAGTTTGTCACAAGTTCGTGAAAAATCGATGAAGAATCTCCAAAGACTTGATTGCCAAATGTGACCATGTTAGTGTTCGTGTCTTTGTAATTTTTCGGATCAAGGCAAGAATTTTGAGACATACATAAAAATAGATCTAATTCACTTTGCTTGCCTATTAAAGACTAATTAAATTTCAACAAGTTGTAATTATAGTTTAGGGCCTACTTTGATGCATGCAGATCAAGAGGTAAGAGATAATGGTGACTGTAATCATCAATTCGGGACCCTTTCCTCTATAACATCATTAGCATGCCAAAAAGGGGTATAACATGTGGAGTACGAATTCACCCCCAGTAGTCTGCGGACTATTCAACATTTTCCATCTTGGGTAGCTTCGGACTACACTTCGCGAGTGCTTTCAGCGTTGGGAAGGAGAGTGATTACAATGGACGGCAGGTTGGTTGCCAATCAAACATGGGGTCCACGTGGGTTGTCTATAGTATCACCGTCCATCTGGTAGGCTTTATGTTAATGTGATTTAAGTGGACGGTCTTGATTGATCTACTTTGCTAACGTTTGCGTAGAGGCGAAGCATCGATCCGCATAGTGGTCGTCTGTTTTTAAGACTGAGACGTGTACCGCGGGCGTCTGTACACGTCGTCTCCATGTATTGCTTTCGCGTGACAGAAACAAAGACAAACCAAGACTAGTGCAAGTCAACTAACTAACTTCTCTACGAATTAAGCACCGGGAGCATATGCATGTAAGGATCCCTACAACTTCTAGGAAAAAAACAGGCTCATAGGTTGAATGGTGTTGGCATCTTAATTTTAGATACATAATTATGATTGCGTACGTATCACTATAAGACTAATAGCTCAATGTAGCCAAAAAGAAGTAGAGAAAAAAAAAATTGAGAAAAATTAAAAAGATGATTCTCTCCAAATACCACTATAGGGAACAAGCATGATTGATCTGGACTTTGACTTATGTGTGAAGTGAGTGCATAAGTTTGAATCCCTTCTACCACAAAGATGATGATGAGGAGGAAGAGGAGGTATAAATCATAAATCATAGAGCTTGTTGATCCAAAAGGACTGGATTTAACCAGTGCGAAAAAACTTGATGTTTAATTCTAAAAATAGATCTAATGTAATAAAAATAAATGGTTATGGTTTTTGTGTAAAAGAAATATATGGTTATGGTTAGGAGACAAATTGTTTTTAATTACTGTTTTCGAGGATTTTTACATAAGATGGCCCCTGTATAGGCAAACTCAAAGAGGCCCACATATTCCTTATCTTTATTAAGAACTCCTTGGCCTGATGGTAAAACAAATAAATGTTAGTTTTAATGGCCCACAAACAAGATTGTCCTTTTCTTTTAAGCTTAGCAAGTCTCAATTGGATGTATGATGAGCAAGGAGGGTATGGCGATGAAAAGTCCTGGATTTTGATAAAAACAATGTGACATCAAGCAGATTAAATGATCATATTCCTTAGTTTTAAGTTCTCAAAAGCTTAATTACCATTATGCATTTTGTAGACTTCTTGTGACAGAATTAAATATTAAATAATGTCCAAGATAGGGTGGAAAGGGATTAGTTCCAATCAAGTGTACGTCCGGTATATGTAAATGGATTGGATTGATCAAAGAGAGTCTTTGTATAAGAAAGCTCAATCAGGAGTATATGATAGAAAAGTGATGTTTTGGTAAAATCATCATTTGGTTCATTTGAGTTTTTCTAGAGGATAAATCGGCCAAAGGTAAAAGATTGGAGACTATAGTACTTATTCTTTGTTAAGTCTGATTATTTATTAAAAGAGGTTTTGAAATATGGGGGCTTTTTAAGTTGCATAAAAATGTAGGGACATTTTTGTAAAAACTCTTCATTTTATAACAACAGTCAAGATGGTTATCAGTTAATATGTATTGGGCCTTATTTATTGTAAATTTGCTAACTAAAATACCTGTTTTATCTAGGAGGCTGATTAATCTTCAAAACTAACGTTTGTTGATATTTGTAAGAACCCTTTATCTAATTAGAGTCATAAGCATTATAAAACTCTAAAAATTATATTTTAAAAAGTGATTAAAATTAGAGAAACAAGATGAAAACAAGCAATCGTTTTAATTATATACTTCAGTGGTGAGATATCAACTATGAATTGATCCCTGATTATAGCTCTCTTAGTTAAGGGCTTGAGTATATGGGGAAAGTCATGTCCCTAGGTCGTTGCCCCGCGATAGATATACAAGAGGTTTTTATACGTTAACCATAGAAAAGTCTAAGATTCACTAGATGATAATAGCTGCACAGGGTAAGAACACAAAATTGATGGTCAAAATAAAATGTTTTTGTATTATTTATGGACCTTCTATTTTACGGCATTAGACCACACGCTAGAAAATCTCCAATTGAATTTATTTATTTTATTTTATTAATTATTTAAGATAAACATCAAAGTTCGCTTGTGTCTAGTGGACTATACAAACTTTACAGTCATATCTCATCTTAAATGGCATCAAAAAGGTTCCTTTTCCAATCCATGGAGAATTCCGATCCAATGCCATGTCAAAAATTGCCTTCTAGGAAAAGGGCTATATCATACTTTCTCTTCCTTCAAGAACGTGAATGCTGACTTCAGTGACTTTGACCAAAACTTCTGAAAATTAGGTTAATAATCGTATTTGGTTAGTGGCATTTAATAGAGAGACTATAAGTTGTTATTCATAAACAAGTACAATTGGATTGCTCTAAAAACTCTACTTATAGTCTTCGTATGTTGTTTACCTTGGTATGATACTCTTCTTTTTCTAGTTTATATTTGCTTGTAGTGACCGGCATCCTTAATCCTTGAATGAGGCTCTCGGCAGCTAACCTTCTAGCTTGTTGTCATTGACTGACTTATCCTAATGAGGTTGTCCTATAAACACAAGGAGGCCGGCAGCCTTGCATCTCAAGTCTCAACCCAAACCATTCAAAGTCATGGCAATGTGGTCTATTGATGACACTTTGTAAACTATATTCCAAATGTCATGATACGTATACAATAACAGTAGTTTGGTAAAGGAGAAATAAGTTAAAAAGAGCCCAATGTAAAGTCTCTGGTGGAAAAATGAGTTATAAAAATCCTTGCCAAAAGTGGACATAATAATAATAATAATAATAATAATAATAATAATAATAATAATAATAGAGAAAAGGAAAAACGAAATAGGAACATATTGTAATGGAAAATTTTGTTTCCTTAATGTTGTGTTTGTGCTCCTTAATATTGTGTTTGTGCAGTGAAAGGATTTAACACCATGCAGATTTTCATTTCTATGAGAGAGAGGAATCCAATATTGATCATATCTCTCACAAAGAAAATCAAAATTCTTTCTACCAAGAAATATTAATTTATTTTTTTCTTCTTTTGAATAAAAAAGGCTTAGTATCAAATGACCAAAAAATTGGGTGACAAAAAAATCATAATAGTTATTCATCCCAGTGCGAGCTCATTAATTGTCTTTGGATTAAAGAAAATAAATAAAAGTGGGAAGGCACCTTCGTCCTTTTCAATACAGCGTCAAATTTAATTTTGCATATTAAATGTATATTAAATGTTATATATATATATATATGGGCCAGTTCTCCTAAGCTGAAGTTTACCTTATCCTAAGCCGGAATAGTGCTGGTCCCACAAATCAAAGTCAATTATCGTTGGTTTTTTTGCATGATGATTGTCACCAAAATCAAGATAAATCCATTCAAAACTGGATTTTTCAGTTCCATCATGCAAAAAAAAAAAAAATGATATAATCAACTTTGATTTGTAAAACTAGCATTATTCCAGTTTAGAATAAGGTAAGTTTTAGCTTATGAGAGCCCTGCTCATATATATATATTTTTTAGCCAGTGGTGGAACAAAGAATTTTGCCTCGGGAGACACTTTTTTTTTTTGGGGGGGGGGTTCCTTTGCGGTTGAAAGAACAAAAATGATTCTCCCCAGATGCGATATGCCTGCAACCATGCCTGCCCTTAATAAGATGTGTAAGGGTCTATTATGAGTTAATATTTGCTATTATAACTATTCGGCCCATTTTCCACATAATATTGTCCGCTTTGGCTCATGGTATTCCAACCCGGTCTTGCCTTGCGATTTTAAAATGCCTCATGTGGAGTTAAGACCCAAGGGCGGCTCCAAGAATTCAAGTCAATGGGGTCAAACTTTTAAATTGAGTGGAATCAAAAGTTTTTTTTTAATAATCTCAGTGGGGTCAAACTTTTAAATTGAATGAGCTAATTTTTTTTTTTTAATATTATTTCATATCTCAGTGGGGTCAATTGACCCCACTGAGAAGCAGGTAGCGCCGCCCCTATTAAGACCAGGTCATATATACATACCCAGTTCTTTACAGTTTTCCCTATCCTCTCTTTCTAAGTGGATGCTCACCAGACCCAACATCTATTTTCTGGTAGGAGATTATGTCAAGCGTGTGGCTCCTATAGAAGGACGTCGGGTCCGACAAGCAACCACTTAGAGTGAGAGGACGAAGGAAATTCTAAAAACTGAATATGCAGTATACAGTGGTGTACAGGTCCCACACTGAAAATACGTCAATCCTGATTTTGAATATATACGTGTGATTAATCTGAACTTCACGTGAAGCCATTTTTCACTAATAAGGAAACATGGGATTAAAATCCCACCAGCCAAAATGAAAACCCGGGTCTTTATGGTCATAAAAATAAACAGCACACCGTTGCGTACGTACGTTTTTTCCCTGGTCAAAGTGAGATTAATGCCAGTACTATAACGATGATGGCAGATGACTAAAGATTTACTGGTCGATAGCCAATAATTGAAACATCAAAATGAAGTATTTGGACAGTTGAAAAATGTTGTATTTGGACAGTTCAACTTTATGGCAAACAAATGTCTCAAGTCTTGTATGGTCTCCACTTAACCTAGTTTTAAGGCGGTAATTCATCTACAGTGGGCCCCTCATTTTGAATGGTTTTATCTGATGTGCATGTGACCTGGCATTCTCTCACCATTTTCTGTCGTTTGTTTCATTGAATTTAAGAGTTTGGTTCGCACAGGTCGGGTCCCACCAGCAGGCGTATGGAAATGGTCCTTGTGGTGATATATGTACACGTCACTCTAACATCAGCTAGATCAAAAAGTTTCCAACGGTAGAATATGTATAGTTTCTAGGCAATTTAAAAAATAAATAAAAAGAGTAGGTGACCAGTGGACCGAAAAGATTATTTTAACTGATCTTACATCAGATCAGTCATTTTGTCTGAAAATGTGTTTTTTTTAGCACTTCCTACTAGTGTCTCTATGGACCTTAGTTTTATAACGTTGACCCTGCGGTTTATGTTTCTAAATGAACGGAACTCATCCTCATTCACTGTTCTTAGGTGAAAAAACGATGACACTCGACTTGCTTCCCCTCCATAGGTCATTCACAAATCTTGAAGACCAATAAGCACTTCTACTCAGCCTAAGAGAAGCAACAACCTTAGGCTTCTTCTCATGAACCAAAGCCCTAGACCCATCGAAAAACAGGGAGTTGGAGAGAATCAAAGAAGACCCATTTGAGCTAAGGGTCCAAAGACATCTAGAATCGAGGGAAAAGAAACCAAATTTGGATAGAAGATCAAAAGAATTAGTCGGTTCTTGAGCTACTATTGAAGTTTGCATTGTGTTTGGAGAAATGAGTCCATGGGGAGTCGTTTTCAATGAAAAAAAAAAAAAGAAAGAGATAGGTTATTCTAAGGGGAATATGAGAAAGGAGAATGGAAGAAAAAAAAAAAAAAAACAAGGCATGGATAAAATTGAAGTACAAAGATGGATAAATATTGGAAATCAAAGACACCCAAGTGAAGATAAGAGGAAGAAGTGTGAGTTTAAATAGAAGAAAATCGAGAGAAGCTGTTTGAGAGGTACAAATAGCAGAGAGAGAGAGAGAGAGAGTACAATGGCAGCCATAGAAAAGGAGATTGCTAAGAGGGAGAGCTTCCCCTCCATAGGTCATTCCCACATCTTGAAGACCATTAAAGCCACATGCAAGTCGAGTGTCATAGTCTTTTCACCAAAAACTGGGCATGAGATGAGTTTTGTTTATTTATAAATGTACCAGGGTCCCTTAGGATCGTTAACGTTATAAAACTATGGTCGATAGGGACGCTAGTAGAAAGTGCTAAAAAAAACACGTTTTCGGGTAAAATGATTGATCTGGCGCAAGGTTAGTTAAAATCATCTTTTCGGTCCACTGGTCACCTAATCTTTTTTTTTTTTTTTTTAATCCTCTAGTTTCTAATTTGCTGCTGAGTTCAATATATGCAAAAAAGAAAAAAGGAGGTCAACATGGATTACCATCGCAATCTAATTCTCACTTATTGAAACAATGGAGCTCTAGGCCTATTTATTGAAAATCTGAACCGCTCAAAATAATCGCCGTCACCTTTTAGGTGTTCCGAAGTTTTACTTTAGTAGGAGTTGGACCCATCTTAAGATTAAGCATACGATGAATATGATCTTTGCACTATTAAATATATTTATATATCATATTATTCATCACATAATTAATTAATCTTATGGTGCAATCAAGTTGTGTAAAGCAAAATGTTGGAACATCCCATACGGAGTGAGAGCGGTCATTTTCAGCGGCTTCGATTTTCAGTGTGCGCCCCCATTGCAGAGTTCTACTCCATTCTTTGTGAATTTCCAAGTTGTCTTGTGGATCTAAACTCTAGAAGGAAGTACACTTGGAAACATGCATTACACGTTTGTCTAAGCATCTATCCATCCGGATGACGTGCTTTAACACATTCAAACCTTCGAAGATAATCGTATCGGGATACCCCTAGAGCGCTCTTTAAAGGAGAAACTTTGACACTTGGCAGTTTCTTGGGGATTACAAACTTGACACTCTTTAAATGGTTCACACATACACAACTCCTTTATAGCGACTGATTATCATGAATTTGCATTGGTACGAATGAAATTGGATCGTTAATTTGATGGTCAATTTTTGTTATTTTATATAAAATTATTAAATTTATGGACCACATATGAAAGGATCAAAGGCATTAGGTTGATTTTAAATTTAATGTATAAGTTGACCCCACTATGATCTTTCGATCCCCCTCAGTCTCATAACCAATGGAGGTCCCAAGGTAGGCTCCACTAGTTGGTAAACACGGTAAGCTTGTAGGGACCGTCCTTACAGGACCGATTCTCTTAATTATATACAAAACCATGGTTGTTCACATTAAGTGTCCATTTCATAATATTAAATTGGACGGCCAACAACATTAAATGAATGTAAATTTTTGTAGATGACTAGATTCCAAAGTCGTGTTTGCATCTAATGGGCCAACAAACGTCATTAACTCCACTATCATTCTAATTTATAAATAAAATAAAATAAAACACAAGTATATATATAAAAAAAAACTCTATAGAGGATCTGACTGCCCAATGGTGAGAGTGTTTAGATGTTCTTTTTTCCATTATTTAATCCATAACGAGCATGACTGGCTTGCCCTCGAAAACAAAAGAGCATGACTCCAAATTGTATTTGATAATGGGAGAGGACTTTATCCAGGATAAGGGTGTCTCTAGATGGTCCATTATTGACAATCATGTATGATATTTTTGTAGCGAATTAGTTTGCCACCAAGTTCTGCTTGTGAAAAGGAACAAGACAGTGTGTGAAAGCCAGGAAGAAAAATGTTTCAGTGGCCCATCTTAGAACTTCAAGAAATTAAAAAAGGACATTCAGATAGGATTAACCTGATAAGTACATAGTCAATTCAATAGGAGTATCATTGAGGGAGAAGTTAGCCATCAGAAATTATAGAACCTGCATACGTGGACTTGGTAGTTGGTACATGGTATCACTTGAAAAGTTTACAACGAAAGCTCAGTTGCTTCTTCCATACAGACATTTTTCCTGCACCTACAGACATGTATTTTTCCTGCACCTTAAGTACAGGTAATTGGATAAAACTATATACATGGATTAGTGTTTGTAACCGGCATCTAGAAGTATGGTAAGTAAGTGACATGGAAAATATGAATACTGAAATGATTGCGTACGATATGACATGTAAAATATGAATACTGAAATGATTGCGTACGATATGACATGTGTCCCATGTCAGCATGTTGGCAGCCTTCATTGTGGTATTCGAGCCCTGCAGTGGACTTTCTTGGTTCTCTGGACCGATGCTCGGTAGAGACCACTCGGGTCGCATGGGGCGTGGAGGCTGGATGCATTGAATAGATTTCCATATAGCTATATATTTGGCCTATTTTGTGGGACTCATTTTGATAAAGATTTACATATAGGAGAAGGGCAGATGAAAAGGTTTATTCGTGAGAAATTTAATTTTATTAAATTATTTTAAATATTGATTTAATTTAATAGTTTTAAAAGAACTTTTCATTACTCTGGTGATAAGAGTTGCGAGTTATTCTCTATCTGTGTTGAGTATGAATTTAGGCAGACATTTTCCCTCATTTGAGGGTCTGTGCTATCTCACCCGAGGTCTTCTTCTCCACCCCTCCAAAAGGGCTTGGGTCCCAGCCCCCTAAGTTAGGTAGCAAAATAATAATAATAATAATAATAATAATAATAGTTTTAAAGTTTAATGACATCTTATTAGATTATCTTGAAACTCAATCTAGTGGTAAGTAAAGGTTTATTGAGCGTAAAATTGGGCATAATGTCAAATCAAAGATGAAAAGAATATCAAAGAGGCTGCACTTGTGAGAAACATGAGTAGGGGTGTTCATGGGCCGGGACATCTCAAGTCTGATCCTAGCCCAGCCCACTTTAGGCCAGACTTGGATGTGTAATTTGGGCCCATTTAATAATTAGGCTAGGCCAGATTAAGTGAAAGAAAGGTCAAAGCCCGACTTGTATAAGGAGTGCATATAATTTAATTTAATTAGGCAAAAGAATTGATACAAACCCCACAAAATTGATCCAAAGCCTAGGTCAAATTGTCCTGATTGACTAAATGGCTAGGCCTGAGCCTATGCTTCTAAAGTCAGGACAAGCCTGGATTATCCTCAACCCGACTCGACTTGGTCCATGAATACATCTAAACATGAGACACCCCTACTAGTCCAGTGGCAACGCGTCTCATCTCACGCAGCTGCATAGGGATTGATCCGTGGCAGATAGGTTCTCCCGGCCATAGGTTGTAATGTGTACCACTCATCCATCTTAGTAAAAAAAAAGGATAAAAGAGGCTCCATTGATGATTGATAAAAGGTGGGCCCAAGTGGGTCCACGGCGCTGGACTGCACTTACTGTTGCACATTGGAGAATATTTTACCTAAGAAAAGGAAAGATAAAAGGTGGGGCCCAAGTGGTCAAAATCTTAAAGGCGCTGAACTGCTGAATTACTGTTGCATGATACAAATGCTTAAGTACGATGATATTTTACCTTCAGAAATATAGGTCCAAAGATAAATTAACATTCATAGATTCGGAACACTCACTCATTAATGTCAGGCAATACTTTGAAAACTCACATAGAAGTTTGGCCCATAATCAAATAACTAGTGGGAGAGGGCTCGGGCCAAAAATGAAAAATATTAAAATTTATTTATTTTTTTAATGTTTTAAGAAAAAGATAGATATAAAAAAAAACAAATATATTATCTAATGGTAGGAATAAAGAATCCAAAATAGTTTAAATTGAATATATAATTAAGATTACAAATAAGTTATCGAGAGACCATCAAATCATATAAATAACAGTAAAAGAGAAAAAAAATATTGTGAGGTACATTATCCACAAAATAAGTGTGTCCCACCTCATGATCATATCCACAACAAGAGTTAGATGATTATGTCCAACAAATACTCATTAGAGAAGATTTACGAAAATTGTGTTGCAACGACTAAATGAATCCATGGATATTGCTTGGAGAAAAATATTAATCCTTCATTTTGCTTCTAAGGGCCACATTGTATCTACCAGTCCAATTAAGAAAAAAAAAAAAAAAAGACTCCAGAAATTAGAAATGACAAAAGAATAAGAAAAACAGAGTAAATCATATTATAATTTAAAAGAATCAAGAACAACTAGCTTCACAAAATTTGGCTCGTAAGTTTTTCATACCATCTCATTAAGAACACAGGTACATCAATATATCCATATGCTTCTACTCTTAAAGATCTCTAATGCATTAGAATTTTGATCATTCTTTGAAAAATAATTACTAAAACCTACACTTGAAGAAATAAGCTTTAACATCAAACGCACAATCCATGAGTTAATCCTTCACTTTATGATCTCTCATTCTCTCAAAAAAGGACAACTAAGATTTGGAAAGATAGGAAGTATAAAAAAAGAAAATGAAACCATAGGTTTGATACTTCCGAGATTTAAGAGGAAGAGGTTTTAGGAGGAGCACGTATCGCTAAAGCTAAGTAGGAAATTTAAATTATAAATTTAAGATTTTAAAGGGAGAGATTTTAGGAGATAAAAATCAATAGATAATTAAGTCTAACAATAAATTAAACCAATGGAGACGGATGGAGAGATGATAGCAAGAGAGAGAGAGGAAAAAGGAAAGATCGGTTCTACGATTCAAGAGAGATTTTAGGAGTTAAATAGGATTTGGAATCATAAGAACTAAAAAGAATAAAAAAATAAAACAATTAGTTAGAGAAAACCCAAAATTGAATGGGAAAGATATGATAAGGATTATGATTTACCGGGGTTATAAGAAATGAGATGGGTGTCACTTGTCATTCTGAAAATTCAAAAGCACCTTGTATCGTTCTCCCAAAAGGGTTGTTGTCATTATATGTAATTGGCATGTAGAACACATAAATAATATACAACACTTTTTAGATGTTTTATACATTATCAACTTGACAATAGGCCTAACTTTTATAAAGTTGAAATTTTAGCTAGTACATGAGACCAACATTTTTTTTTTTAAAGCAGTTCGGTTATCAATGAGTGAGGTGATTAGAGTCATATTACAAATCTGTTAGGTTTTTTTTAAGTGGTTCCTTAATTACAAATTAAATTTCCTAAAAAAGATGCTTTTTTTATAAGAGACCAATCTATTGGTGGTCCCAACTTTTACTGGAGCGTGATTTGGCCTAGGCCCATATATAAGAGAGTATTTACTTTGAACCATTTAGATTTTAACATATATAAGACCTAAATACAAAAAAACAAACAAAAGAAAAGAAAAGAAAAGAAAAGACAAACTGAGCCCAAGCCCATAATCCAACTTGGCTCTTCTTATAATTGACCTCAAGCTCTAGCTTAGCTCTAGCTTAGTGAGGAAAAATTCAATTCGAGCAACAGATCAGGCAGTCAAACCTGAGCTTAACCTGGGCCATGATCAGCCGAAATCGGCTCGTTTACACTTCTACAAATGACTTAGCAAGCCCACACCAAGGGATACACCCTGTGCACCTAAAGTGATCTTCTTCATAGCATTGAGCACACTATGGAGGTGCCGGCTTAATTCATTGGTTAATATCCCTTCTATGAGAGTTGTATTTGGGGCTTGACCAATCAAGGGGACTTAGATTTTTGAAAAGGTGGTGTTCACTGAAGGAATACTAGGCTGTGAGCAACCCAAGGTGAGTCCAACCCAGTCTGTTTATATTCAGATCGCCCTAAGATTTAAGAACTTCAGTGTAAGCTTGAGCTTCTGTAGCAAGTGCTAAAGCCTGGGCCTAATGCTGCTAACAATTCTCTCACTATGTTTTTCCATATTCAATGAAATGTGGGTCCATATCCATTTCTATATCAAACATGTATTTAAGTTTACTAATGATTATCAAGTGGAGTGGATTTTGGGACTCTACAAAAGATAAGGTTTAGATCACTTTGCATAAGTGGAAAATAGATTGTACTCCTCCAAAACTAGAGTAAGAGCTTAGAGGTCTCCAAAACAACTCGGATTGGGCTGGGCCATAGGCTTTGAAGTGGAAACCTTCAGCCCCGAGAAAGAAATATATTGCAAGTTACCATCGGGTCCTAGGTCCATGGCCCACCAAGATTAAGGTTTAAAGGGATTTGTGTCCAGAAGCTAATAAGGTAATTTCTTTGGCCCACGCTGTACAACCTTGAAATGCATTTCATGGACCCTTTGGCACCAAAATGTCAATAGCTATAATGGTCTATTTGGTTGGAGACATTTCTAATGAGAATTGCGCCCATTGGAGATTTCTAACATTGATTTTAGGTCTTATGCCATAGCATTTCAAATGCTCTATTTGATGCTTGCTTGACACGAAAATTATGAATACTATAGCCCACGTGAAAAGTCACTTTTAACCTTTTCAATTCTCAAGATTCCGGCATTCTAAATGCCCAAGTGGGCTTGAGCATTGAGAATTCTACTTACGAAACGACACTTGAAGAATACCAAAATCTCCTGGAAATGATCCCATAGTACAAGCATGCCAAATCAATCAAGAAAGGTTTAGTGGACTTGTACAGGCCTAATCCCATGCACGAGATGATAAGCCCACCACCTATGTCCTTGCTTTATTGGCACCATTCAAAACGTAGATTGGCACCAACATTAGCTAATGCAAGGTATAAATCATATATAAGATTGTGCTAATCACGTTATCAATCGTCTTATCAATTCTGAGATAACTCCAAGGGTAGCTTAGTTGGCTTTGTACCCAGAGGTTGTAGGTTCGAAATTGCATTATTACACTAGGGCTATAGGAGAGTTTACTCAAGAAAACCCTCAGATAGAAAAAGAAAAAACTATCAAATGCTAAGATCAAATCCAATGGAAATAGAACACTAGGTACAAGGATCAGGATCCCTTGGTTGATCCAATGGGAAGGTCATCTTATCCCCACGTGGCACGCCTGATTGGTCCAAACATAGAGTTTCCCTGTTTGGACGAAACAGGGATTCTGATTCTAAGGACAATACCAATGCAATTACATTGAATTCTAAAGGTTGGGACCATCAGCGGTGGGCCCCACGCTGAGTTCCACATATGCAACTCAACGGATCCGGACCAGTTTCGCACACTTCACGTTAATCCCCACACCTTCGCAGGAGGTATTAGTGTATTACTTCCTTGCATCCTTCAAAACCCATCTCATCTCTTCAACAAAGCCTCAGATCTGAGAAGCTTTTAATCTCATCTCTCTTTTGGTGTTTGCAGGATCTTCTCCTTTGTTCTTTCCTTCTCACTCGAAGAAGAAAAAAACAGGGCTCCAATGGTAATTGCTCAAGATCTCTATTCCAATTGTTCAATGTTTTCTTTTTCCTAATCTTCTACAGATTTCTCTCTTTTCCAATTGAGAACTGTGATTTAGGTCTCAGATCTGTCAAGTCTGTTTGTTTTTTGTTTATATTCTTTCTAAGTCTTTTGCGTTGGATTAGGGTTTTCAGATTTGTTTGTTTGTTAGAGGAGTTTAGATTGAATGGTAGACATTCTTCTCTTTAACATCAGGCAAGAGATCTGTCTGTGGAACTCTTTGATTGTATTGTCAGGATTGTGTGAGCTGAGCAATTTTTAGAATGTGGGATCTCTATATGGTAGGGCTCATTTGATGAACCATGTGGGGCTCATTTGATGAACCATGTGGATCTGATGCATGGATCCCATTTTTCTGTGCAATATTTTTTAACACTAGATTCTTTCTCATGGTTACAAGAATTGTGTGAAAGAATGCATGATTTGGAAAGGGTAGGAGAGATTGTCACTGTGGAGAAGTTAGCTTGATTTTTGATTTTGATTGCTTTGTTCTTGACAATAGTAAAAAGGTTGTAGATTGATGTAGTTGTGTAGAAGGTTAATTGGTGATTATGATCTGTGAGTATCCAATTTAATCAATGAGATTTACTCTAAATTCAATGATGATGCTATTTACAAGGCCAAATCTAGGAGATAGCTCTACAGTTTTTACAAATGCCTACAGGTAGATCTGATAACTTTCGTGGCTCACATTTTAGAATTTAATCTGTAAAATCTAGGAGGGCGTTACTCACATTTAACCTTTTATGGAGATGTTCTTTTCATCACATGCAAGATCTTGGTCATTCATTGTGTGGGAACTGCCTTTCACGTACCATGACCGAACGAGTAAGTCATGCCACTTACTGATGCACGTGAGTTTATATACTTTGGAGCAACTGGTCAATTTTTCATAGTCATGACAGTGTGGATCACCTGCTGAGTGGATTGGCTGGGTTTTTGGGATCCATCATGTTCAAATGGGTCCCATTAAAAGAACAGTTCATGTCCAAAAGGCATTTGTATGCCGCTTTGAAAGTCGGCAACAGGTGGACATTGGACCCTTACCTGGCTGAAAAACTCAGCTAGACCTACTCATCTTAGGAGTTGCACATGCATGTTGAGTGGTTGATTCTAAACTCCACAACCGGGTACTGGCCTTTTGGACATGAATAAGACATTTCTTTGTTGAACTTGAGCAATTGAATGATTATTTTTCATCTTAATCATCCATTTCAATATATTATTGAAGCCCAATCCTATCTATCTAGCTTGGTTTTGTGGATTGTACTTATCACTCAACCCTAATTAAGCCTTGTTCTCAGTGGAGTCATGATTCATCATGTCTTCCTTACTATTGTTGTCTCACGTCTTTATTGGTCTCCCCTTTCTTGTTCCTTGAATTTACATCCATACATTATATAGGAGTTGTTTTTTTTATCTTATGCACTTCTGCAAACCATCTAAAATGACATTCCAAGATTTTATCTTCTATTGGAGCTAACCATTAATTTCTTTGTATGTTCTCATTCCTAATTCGACCCTTTCTTGTAACTCCACACATCCATCTAGGTGCGGCGCATCTTAATCGTCCATCTATTGTTGCCAATTGGACAATTTGGATATTTTCCGTCATGATTCTAGATCACTCATTATCCATATAAAGTGGGGTCAAAGTCAAACTGAAAGGATTCTTGAAAATGGGGACTTGTGCAGAATAAAGGGCAAAAGTATCATTAAAATGTAGTGACATATACATACATACACAATACACAGATATAATGTAGCAACAAAACAGCCATTTGGATGTTTATATAAAGGCATGCATATATACATGCACATAGAGAGAAATTTTCTCCTATGAGCGGATTGCTTGTGCAGTCCAGCTCTATGGGCCTACTTGCCCCCCCCACCCTTCAATTTGTGCAGACCCTTCCACACTCTTATTCCCCCCATGACCTGGCACCATACTCAATTTTATGCTTATTGAACCTTTGCTTGCCGTTTAAATCAATTACAAGTCACAACTTCCAATTAAGTCAAACAAAGACCCAAAATTCTATTATAATACCCTAATATACCCAAACATTGAAAATAACCTTAGAAACTAATTTAACATAATTAAGACTATCTGAAACTTAGCAAGGGATGTCTGAAGGTTGTCCTTCTGTCAGTTTTAACATGGGTCGCACTGTTTTCGGGTGGGACTCAAAAGTCCCCTTGAACTATTCAACTGGTCTAAGCGGTTTTTCTGGGCCTGCATAATTCCTCGTTAGCCAGCAGTCTGTGCCTGTGTCTGCGCCTGGCGTGAGGGCTCCTGGTGCTTAGACTGGGTTGGCAGGGTCTGATGGCCTTGGCCTGTTCTGGAAGACATGGATGCACCAACACAATAAAAATGAAACAGTACCAAATGTCAGAGTTTTCTTCATTCTAATTACATTGTTTTTTCCCTTTTAATGTACATTTGTACTGTCTTGTGCAGGAATCTTGTCCTTCAATAAAAAACATCCTCCTTCTGGACTCTGAAGGGAAACGTGTAGCTGTCAAGTACTATTCGGATGACTGGCCAACACTTAGTTCAAAATTAGCCTTCGAGAAATCTGTGTTTACTAAAACTCAAAAGACAAATGCACGGACAGAAGGTGACATGCGTGAATTGTTTTATTTTATTTTATTTGTTAGTATTTTTGTTTGGTTCGTTGGTATTTTCATTCTCATGCGTTGATGTATTTAGAATGTTCTTTGAAATCTTCTCACATATTTTTAGACATTCCTGTTTGCTTTAGTCCTGCTATTATTGTCAATTAGAAATGAGTTATAATAATTTTGTTGAGAGTGGTGTGGAATTGGTTTATGTATATTGTTCAAAAGCCTGCAAATTGATGGGTGGACCTTTGTCCTTTATGGTGGAAAAACCCATGTTGCAGGCTTATTGTAGTGACTAGCATCAGCTGTTGTGTTAGGACTTACGAGTACAGGCTACAGCCACCAGTAGCATCTAGGAGAGAGGTTCGGAGATTCTTTTAGAATTCCACAAGAGGTGCAATATATTTAATGATATGGCTCAGTGATTAAATTGGAATGGCAAGCTGAAAATATCTTCTAATGATATGGATGAGTGATTAAAATTGGAATTGCCAACTGAAAAAATAGGAATATCTCTTCCAAGATTGGCATGATGTGTCTCAAGACTCGACCAATAAAAGATTGACACGGTCACACATTTAATACTGTATATAGGGCCCCACAATGTTGTGACATCTTAATGTGGCTTTGTTTTGAAATGAAGGATTCTCATGGTTTTGAGCCTGTTGCTTTAATATTTACTTATATTTGGCTGCTTTCACGTGTTGAATCATAATCGTTTCATTGCTTTTCATACAATTCATTCTGGTTCACTTCAAGGCACATGTTATGTATATTTATACAGTTACTTCCATATGACTCAGTGACTCCAAGTTCTTTGCTTATTGTCCCTATTGCTTTCTGGTAGGCTTACTCGACAATTTTTTATAACCTCTGGTGTAATATTGGATGTACTTCAAAAGCAGATGTGGGGCGTCAGTCTGAATGATAATGTTGTGAGAAAAAATGGAAATATATTTTCTTCCCTTGCTGCCATAGTGGCTAGCAAGGGAGTTAGTAGTGAAATCAAGGGAACCGATCACAAGCTTGAACAACCTCCCACCCACACTGAGCATAATGGTGGTATGCCTTCTTTCCATCAACCAAGCATAGGTTTGGCAAATAGCTCTTTTCATCACATTCTTATTCTTGATTCTGCAGATATGGCTGTCCATCACATTTCACAATCCTCAGTTCGCAGGGTGGGAGAAATTATCCCAATAGCCAAAGTGTCAATAGGTTTATGCACATACTGTCATGTTGACAATCCGGTCAGTCTCTACAAGAATATATATTTTCACCTTTGGTTGTTAACTTAGACGCTTTGAGATGCAATACGGTTTTTATACCATGGTTCGCATAGATCCCATAGTAGGAGATAAAAAGAAAGAAAATTAAATAAGACAGTATGGAGTTACTCACACAGCTTTCAAGTTTTGTATTTTATTTGATAGGAGGCTTGCTTTGTTTATTTGTCTTGGGAAGTTGCTTTAGGAGTCTGTGTTATTATGTGTTAGGCTGGATGACTAGGCTGGAATGCCATATTTTTCTTTACTTTTTTATCTATTAAACTTTGTAGGGTTATTTGCACAACATGCATTGATTTATTATCCAACTGATTTGTTTGGAGGGAAAAATATTGTGAAATCATGTTATTCCAAGTTGTGCCAGTTTGCACCAGTGCCAAGAGGCTATCGAGGGTCATGGTGGCCTTAAGCTTGGCATGAACCAGATTTCCATTATTGGATCAATGTTCTTGCCTTTTCCTTTCTGTTTGGTGGGTGATCAGTAACAACCTTTTGTCTCTCAAAACCAAACAAGGTTAGTGTAGCAATTTTATTTTAATTCTCTGTTGAACAGCTACTGATATACATCATCCTGCCATTCAATGGAGAGCTCAAACAGTGGGTTTTAGTTTTCTGTCTGTACCTTCTTACCACTGATCACACAAGAATTAACTGGCAATTCAGCTAACTATGTGGACCTTGAACTTGTATGAACAGAAGTAACAGACAGTCTGTACTTGCAAATTAAGGAAGTCGTACATCTACATGAGACTGCATATTGCTCATGGAAAGTACCTCTAGCACTTATTAGTAGGACTTTTCTTTGAATTGACAGTTTGGCACTATCGTGGTCTTGTAGTGCCTCTAATCTGCATGTTGGCATGTGAACAATGGCAACTTCTCAATTTAGTAGTGTATTTTCTTAACATGGATAGTGAGACTATGGCCAACAGCTTTAATGCACATTTACTATCTTGCGGATTGGAATGAGTTACTAAATTCTTGATTATTGGTTTAGTTATTAATGAGTTTACTAGATTGGTATTCAAAGGTTCTTTTTGGTCCCTTTCTAATTTGCATCACTTTGTCATCATTCACAGCTGAGATAACAATGTTTGATAATTACATTGTTGTCTATAAGTTCATCCAAGACCTTCACTTTTTTGTTACCGGGGGTGATGACGAGAACGAGCTTATCTTAGCAACGGTTCTTCAGGGATTCTTTGATGCAGTTGCTCTTCTCCTCAGGTCTTGTTAAAATTTATAATAATTATTATTATTATTTTAATGATTATTACTTAAAATTATTACTAATTGCATTAGACAATGGTTTCTTAATTGAAATCTTAAGTCTCTTTGTCTGCCACTAACATGTACTTCTATCTATGCTCTTCTCCAGGAACGATACAGACAAAAGGACAGCGCTAGAGAATTTGGATCTCATCCTTTTATGCATTGATGAAATTGTCGATGGAGGGTATGGACAAGATGGCTTTTAACTCATAAACTTTACACCTCTGCCACCATCTTTGTTGATGTTGAATATGTGATTCTTTTATTTCCAAATATATCTTCACATCCATTTGTTTTTGTTCTTGGGTTCTTAAGATAATTTAGGTGTGAGAAGATTGGTAAGCAATAACTTCTTATCAGAACTGATAATAAATGACTGAATAAACTTTTGTGATTATTCCTGTTCACATTGAGTTTGACCAGGAAGAGCCTATCTCATTGCTGTATTTCATCATGCTTGAGGATGATCATTCCATCCTAGCTTGCTAATAAGGAAGCAAAGTGTATCTTCTATTTCTTTGTTGAAGATGTCACCATCCTGATCATCAAACTTTATGTAAGAGGTTAGTGTAATTATCGACTGTGCCTTCTTGAAAGTGGAAGGACAATCAAGATGTGATGAGGCCACACGGAAGGCCCTATTGTGTACAGGAAGAGGCCAAAGGGGCCCTTAGTCAACCAGCCTGGTAGAGGGCCCCACCTTTTCACAAATGACAATCTGTCATATGTCAAATTAGAGCCGAACATCCAAGTTATTCTAAAATCTTTAATTTATATATTTATTTCCAAGTCAGATAGCTAGTACATAGTCTTAGTTGCAATCAAAATTAGAAATAGAGGTGTTAAAGAAGTTGGTGGAAGAATTCAATGTGAACTCAATTAAAGGGGAGGGGACGTCCAGACCCTCTATATACAATGTGATTCCTTGTACGAATTTTCTGATTTTTGGTGATTTTCTTCAAACTAGAGTTGAAGATTCCATTGGTGATTCTTTCAAATTAAAAATAATAATAATAATAATAATAATAATAAAGGATGAAACCATTGATGATGACTCCATTTCAGGTGCAAGATTTAAGCTTTGGCTGGGGGATTGAAGCAATTGCTTCAGCGCCCTGGTCCTCCACGCCCCACTTGTTACTTGATGATAGGACTGTACATAGGCCAATCATGGGCCCAGGTAAACCTGAGTTTTGAATAGGCATGGCCCAAGGAACCACTTCAATCAGTTCGAAATTGTCCGGTGGCCAAAACTCTCACTGAGTAGACATAGGGGAGACATCTATTGTAGATCCCTTATGGCCGTTTTCTCTCTTGATGCTTTCGCATTTCGTATATCCTCTCATTCTAATAGAAATTTTTCTCTTTGCTAATCCTTAAAAGGAAGGGTGATGCAAGTTTTCATGTTGGTAGGTGTTGGGCTCCAGCTTGTAATTTTTGGGGCAAACTTCTCTATTAATCAATCATCCGCTTGTGTGACATCAGATAGAGGCACAAAAATGTAAGAGGGTTAAGAGGTTCGTTAAGTTATTGGCCAACGTGATTTTTTAGACTGAGTCTCTTTAAGTATCCAAACGTCATCTAGTTTGTCATGCACCTGAATGAATTAGCATGGCCCTTTCAATGGTCCTGCTGTCCCTTCCAATGGTCCTTCTCGATGGCCCCTCATGGTTGCTCATTCATATGACTAATTAAGCATGGCCTCTTCTTAGATGATATCTTATCGCTGACCTTCTTAAAGAAATGACGCATTGTGCATTGTGAAGGATACTTCAATGCTCCAATTTTTATGACTTGTTCATGATTTGGCAAGTGTCATCAATACCGCCCCAATTTTTACAACTTGCCTCGTTTCGCTAGATCCTCCCTCTTTGTTTGAGCTTCCACAGATTTCTAGGGTTAGGGTTTTGTGTTTGTTCTTTCGTCAATAGGGGAAAGATGAATGTGGAGAAGTCTTAGCCTTTCAGGCATGGCAACTTTACAGCCCAAGTTGTAGTAGTGGAAGAAGAATGGTGAATTGGGGGCGATTTGGCTACAACCGAGTCCGAGTTGACTAAGACTTGGCTGAGTTTTTAAAACCTCAGTTTAGGGGACGATGTCAACTATTTGGGCAGTCTAGATTGATATGCTGCAACGTTTTGATTGATGGAAGATGATAACTCTAGCATAAGATGAGAACTCTACCACGCTAACTCTTTCCAAAGCTATGTTAATAGGTGGGCTGCTTTGGGTGTGGAACAGAATTGGTTCTATAATGGAGTTACATCTAGTTATGTACTTTGACAGGAAATTCATTTCCCTCTTGAAATAACTGGGTGTTGTGCTTAACATTTCCAACATTCTTTCATTCTTCTAAGTAATATCAATTTCTATTGTAGAATTAGATATTTCTTGCATCCATTTTTGCTATGTTCCCTGCTTTTCTTAGGCTCAGTGGTGACTAGGTTCATGAGATCCTTTTAGCGAGCCTTGAAGAAGGTAATGGGTGGGTGTGGGTCCTTTCATGGGATCCATACTAGTGTTGAACTGTGGTATCTGGATACTTCAAAGTAGGCAATATATCTGTGATGTGATTGTGGAACCAGAGCATTTGCTTTTACCCAGACAGAACGCATCTATGTCACTTAGTTAGTCATTAGAACCAGTTTGTATTTGATTCAAATTTATGCTATCCTATGGGCTTATAAGTTATAATTATATATAGTATTTGTTTTCTCGCCTGGTTGATACTTGATAATAAAACGGGAATGGGAAAAATGCTGCCATCTGGTCAAGGAGTTGAACTTTGAGGTTATCTTTTATTTTTGTGAGGAAATTAGCTTGAAGAAAATGTCTCCTTTAAAGGGTGGCAAATGAGCAGGGCTGGCACACTTTAAAATGTTCAAGTTCTGAAGAGTCGGATGCAAGATTTCCATGAAGGTTATTGTAAAAACGTGATTAATCTAGACTTGGGTGATTGAGGAAAGTTAGGATATGAATCTCTTGTTTTAGAACCTATAGTTTCTCTGGTGGGTTGTGCATGATGAGAAAAGCTGCATTTTAACCCTTATATATTCACTGGTGCACCTTAATTACATACAGCAAGTGAACGGGGGAGTCATATGCCTGTGTTGGGTCGGTCTTGTTTTGTATCTGGAGAAAATCTCATGGTTTTTTTTTTTTTTTTTTGGGGAGAATTCCTAGAATCAGTAGAAACTTCTCCATCAACATACATTCTTAATGATTATCAAAAGTTCAAAAATATCGCTATCTTATGACTAAGGGGACATCATTATGGTTGATCAAAGAAAATTAGAGGTATGCTATTGCAGCATAACTGATTGTCCAACTGCAGCATACTGATCTTTTAAATAACATCTAACGTTCTTCAGATAGGCTGATTCTTTCTTTTAGCGGATCATCTGAGACAATATTTCTTTGATATCTCTTTTATTGGAGCTGCCTGTGGATTTTCTCCTTTTTCACATTTGTTAAACTGTAACTATTATTAACAAAATATGCTTACAAAAAAAATATGGAAACAAAATGTACATTATATGAGAGCTATACAGGGGGGTCAAGGAGGACCTTAAACCAAAGCAAAATATGAAATGACACATGGGAGGAACTATATGAGAGCCATCCTTTGATTTCCTTTTATGTGCTGATTTCTGATTGTCTAGTTGCTTCACACCAATTTTATCATCTGCATCTTAAGTCACATGCATTTTGTCTCGACATTTCTACTACCTAAATGAAACGACCTAAGATGTTGCCAATTTTGCTTTGGGTATGGAAAGAGCAGAAAAGCAGTGCAATTCCTATTTACTTTGCTATTAACACAGCAGAATGGTTTACTATTCTTTTTGTAAAAAGCATAGGTTTGCTTGTGTTTTCATGATTAAGTGTTTAAGCAGTTCTAAGCTTTTGGTGTGGGAACTTCTGAATAGTACTCACACAAGCAATTCCTATTGACTGTGCTATTTAAGAACACAGCAGAATGGTTTACTATCCTTTCTGTCAAAAGTATAGGTTTGCTTATGTTTTCATGATTTAGTGTTTAAGCTGTTCTTAGCTTATGGTGTGAGTATTTCTGAATAGTTGGTGTTTGCAATATATAATGTGAATGGCTGACATATCTGAGTATGAAAAAATTTAGGGTTTATGCCAGTTCTAGATTTGGGTCTAACATGATGAAGGATGCCTTTAGATCCCAGATTATAGTTTAAATGCACATGGAACTAGATGACATCTTTTGATTGGATGGCAAGGATTATCTGCCCAGCTGGGGTGGTCTACCAGATGGACAGCCCAAAATAATCTCATCCGTTTATTACCTTGCAGGATTATTCTTGAAACAGAAGCAAGTGTTATAGCTGGAAAAGTTGCAACTCATGGCTTAGATGGGTCAGCACCGTTGTCTGAGCAGGTGATGTACCATTGTTTTATCTTTCAGGCTAGAGTTCATTTCTGTTCTGTTACGATTTAATATAGTCATATATGACCAACTTTTTCTTAACTTGTTTTTGTTGTTCTTTTCTTGCAGACACTTACAAACGTTATCGCCACAGCAAGGGAACACTTAGCTAGATCTCTTCTGAAGTGATTGCAGCCAATATTTCATGGGATTTGCCACCATGATTGCATCCGATACATCTCTTTGTTTCCCCTTTATTGTGAGTGGTTTGCCACCAATTTTTCATGCGATTTTTACTAAAATGCATACATTCAGTTTAAGGTACTTGTTCTAGTTAATCTAAGTTTTTTTAGCCAACCTGGGGTAATGTCAAATAAATTGATGATTAGGCGTCATGGTCCGAAATCTCTGGTATTGTGGTTGGGCAAGCATTATTTGTGCTCAGGCTGATTTTTGAGCCCCAGTAGTCGCAGTAAACAGTTAAATTTTCAAACCATCTTGTGTGGCCCACCTCCTCATGGAGATTGAAAGCACCCATCATGGATTAGGGTTGAGCCTGGAAAAGAAAAAAAAATGGCCCAATCAGATGGTCATAACCTGTATGGGTCCCACACTTGTCTCCCCTCTTGTATGAGATGAGGCGGATGCTGCAGTGCAGTGATGCCAATCCAATGGTGTATTAGATCTTTCTGGTGTGCATTTTATGGGGAGATCCTTGAGGTCACTATGTATCTCTGTGGCTCCTGTCCCTCTCGATGTTGCCCCATGTGCCTGGTGTTGAGCATGCTGGTCTAAGACTGTTAGAGTAGGGCTCCTTCGGGGTCCATGGTGTACTTAGATTCGATCTGTCCCAGCTGGAAGGTGGCTCCGCATGTAGCTTTGGTCATGGGAGGAAATGAGAACTAGATAAGGCTAAATCACGTCAAACACTCAGAGTTCGGAACAGGGGAATACTGTTCCTGTGAATGAGGATGTGCCACATGGACTGTCATAGGCTGGTCATAAAAAAGTTATTTTTTTTAGATCCAGCTCAGCACAATGTTTTGTATAGTTCCAAATCTACCTTTTCTCTATATTTATATATAGAGGGAGAAATACATTTCATCTTCCATGTTTTGCAGCGACGGAAAGAGAGAGATGGCTTTGCATTTATTGTTTCTAGTATTTTGGTTGCTAGCAGCAGCAGAAGAAATATGCCAAAAAAAAAAAAATATGGAGATGTTTTCATTCATTACCCATTTGGCATTGGAGATTCCAAATGTTTCAGAAACGAAAAGTTTCGGATAAATTGCACGGGCGATTCCACCACACCTTACATAAGTCATTTTATGTCTAGTGGACCACGACATGGAGGTCATGAACATATCAATGCTAGGACACATGAACATTAGATCTTCCATAGGAGGGTATCCGGGCAATGACAAACAAGCGCCTTATATCAGCTTGGTGACGGCCATATACATTATCAAACACCCGCAATAAGTTCACGGCCATATATTGCGACTTCTTTGGTATTTTGGAGGGATGGAAGGAGGACGAACGTTATTGGATCTCATCATGCCTTTCCTATTGAAGCTAGTGTCGGTATTGCCGAAGGGGCTTTCTTTGGCTTAGGTTGTTGCCAGTTCTTCATTTCTAATGGCCTCAAGATTATCGAGGGCTTTGCTTGGTGTTGGGATTCCGTGGAGAACAATAATTCAAGATACAATTCCTTGTGGACCATAACCAATTCAAGTTCTCCACATCAGATCTTCAAGGAACCAATTTCTGTAATAGAAGCAAAGACATGCAAGTGGTGGTCAACTGGGTGGCGAAGAGACAAACATGCGAAGAGGCTAAAACAAATAAGACTTTTGTATATGCTTGTCAAAATGAGCATAGCGACTGCTAGAATTCAATTAATGGTCGTATGAGTGCAGTTGCTCTAAGGGTTACGTAGGGAACTCATATATTGACCAAGGATGCAAATGTAAACTTTTGCTTTATTTACTTTTATATAGGGTGGGGGTGTTTGAGACTCATGATGTTTCTTTTGATTAGTCACGTAGATCAAATATTTTGTTCGTAGAGCAGGCTCCAAATTTCTATTTACATTGGGTATCACAGATATTGATGAATGCAAAGAGAGACAAAAATCTATTTGAAGCTATAACAACATGCAAAAACAGAGTAGGGGATTACTATTGTGTTTGCCCAGGGCTCCCATAGTGATGGTAAAAAAGACAGAAAAGGCTGCACCAAAAGAAACTCCGATACTGGATGTCTTTTTAAGTAATACCCCAATTTAAGTTGCAAAAAACAAAATGATAACTAATTTTTATTTACCATGATTGCCAAAAAATTACACACGATTGAAATGAAATTGTACGATGACACTCACATAAGAGAGATATTTGTATTCCACATTAGAGAAAATGAGAGTTTATAATGAAGTGGGAAGTCAGATGATCCACAATCCTATTAATCCCTTTACTCGTAACATATTATTGGATTAATTTTTGGACTATATCTTTTTGCATGGTGGACATTCCAAATGTTGATCTATCTGTTGAATACATGTATTCTATATATCTATTTTGAAAATTAATGTATTTAACTTCAACATAAATAACTACAAGGATTAGCTTAAGCTTCCAATTTTTACTCATATGAAGTACTTGGACATATTAGCTATGGAAAAAGAGAAAGATCAGCAAACTTAAAAAAAAAAATTCTTCCAACAGAATGGATGTATACTATTACTACAAAATATATCTTCTCATAGAGCTGAAGCATTCAAGATTTTTATTGCAGAAGAGTTGAAAAGGGCAACAGATAACTATAATGTGAACAAAGTACTCGGTCTAGGAGATTATAGTATAGTTTACAAAAAAATTCTATCGGACAATATGATAGTTGCCATTAAAAAATCCGAAGTTATAGATACGAGTCAAATTGAGCAATTTATAAATGAGGTAGACATTTTGTCCCAAATAAACCATATGAATGTGGTTAAGCTATTAGGATGCTGCCTAGAGGCAAAAGTCCCCTTGCTAGTATATGAATTTGTCTCTAATGGGATCCTTTCTCACCACATCCATAATGCGGTTGATGTGCCGTTGATATCATTAAGGATTGCTTAAGAAATAGCAGATGCACTTTCCCAGTTGCTTCAATGCCAATATTTCATAGGGATATCAAGTTTAATAACATACTCCTATACAGTAATTTCAATGCCTAAGTGTCGGACTTTGGAGCTTCAATATTGGTTCTATTGACCAAACTCAAATAGCAACATTGGTTTAAGGGACATTTGGATACTTAGATCCAGAGTACTTACAAACAGGTCAACTGACTTCTCAGAGCGATGTATATAGTTTTGGAGTGGTTCTGGCAGAGCTCTTAACTGGACAGAAGCCTATATATTTCAACAGAACCGAGGAAGATAGAAATCTTGCTATGTACTTTCTTTTGACAATGAAAGAGAATCACCTCTTCCAAATAGTAGACAACTGAATTCTAAAATAATGTCGAGAAGAACAATTCACTGCAATTGCTCGGCTTATGAAGCACTGCGTAAGACTTAAATGAGAGGAAATGCCTATAATGAAGAAAGTGATAGTGGAGCTCCGAGGGCTAGTTTAAGACCATCCCTTGGTTATCAACAATATAGAAGAGACTGAGAACTTGCTAGTGAAATACACGACTCATGATGAAGAACATGGACAAGAGTGCCGAAATCACAAAGCAAGACAACGAATAAAGACTTCTGTGCTAGCAAGACTTAAAATGTGCAAATCTGATATTACATGGGAGTCCTTGAAATGTAGATTACGATATTGCTTTTGATGGAAAAATAAAAAGATAGTAAGACTGCAACAATTATAGGGTTTAATGAGGTGATGTACAGAGCATGGAGCACATCATTCTAGTTCCATCCAGTTGTGTTGTGTCTATACTATGATTGCCACTGGTTTGGAATCACTAGTACCAACATGAAGATGGACAAGAGTGTCGAAATCACAAAGCAAGACAACAAATAAAGACTTTTGTGCTAGCAAGACTTAAAATGTGCAAATCTGATATTACATGGGAGTCCTTGAAATGTAGATTACGATGCTTTTGATGGAAAAATAAAAAGATAGCAAGACTGCAACAATTATGGGGTTTAATGAGGTGATGTATAGAGCATGGAGCACATCATTCTAGTTCCATCCAGTTGTGCCGTGTCTACACTATGATTGCCACTGGTTTGGAATCACAAGTACCAACGTCGGGATTTTTTACCAGTAAGTTTTTAGTCTCTTCTATATTGCTGATAACCCATGGATGTTCTTGAACTCTTAGCCCTCGGAGCTTCGCTACCACTTCCTTCATTGTAGGCCTTTCCTCTCCTTTAAGTCTTACGCAGTGCTTCACAAGCCGAGCAATTGCAGTGAATTGTTCTTCTTAACATTCTTTTAGAATTCGGTTGTCTACCACTTGGAGGAGGCGATTCTCTTTCATTGCCAAAAGAAAGTACATAGCAAGATTTCTCTCTTCCTCGGTTCTATTGAAACATACAGGTTTCTGTCCAGTTAAGAACTCTGCCAGGATCACTCCAAAGCTATATGCATCGCTCTTAGAAGTCAGTTGACCTGTTTGTAAGTACTCTGGATCCAAATGTCCCTTGAACAAATGTTGCTATTTGAGTTTGGTCGATATGGACCAATCTTGAAGCTCCGAAGTCGGACACTTTGGCATTGAAATTACTGTCTAGGAGTATGTTATTAGACTTGATATCCCTATAAAATATTGACATTGAAGCAGCAGAGTGTAAATAAGAAAGTGCATATGCTATTTCTTCAACAATCCTTAATGACATTAACGGCACATCGACCGCATCATGGATGTGGTGAGAAAGGGTCCCATTAGAGACAAATTCATATACTAGCAAGGGGACTTCTGCCTCTAGGCAACATCTCAATAGCTTCACTACATTCCTATTGTTGATTTGGGACAAAATGTCTACCTCATTTATAAATTGTTCAAATCTACAACTTTGGATTTTTTAATGGCAACTATCCTATTGTCCGGTAGAATTCCTTTATAAACTATACCATAACCTCCTTGACCGAATACTTTGTTCACATTATAGTTATCGGTTGCCATTTTCAACTCTTCTGTAGTAAAGATCTTGAATGCCACAGCTCTATAAGAAGATATATTTTGCCATAACAGCATATCTCCATTCTGTTGGAAGAACTTTTTTTTAAGTTTGCTGATCTTTCTTTCTCCATAGCAAATATGTCCAAGTACTTCCTATGAGTAAAAATAGGAAGCTTAAGCTAGTCCCTGCATTTATTTATGTTGAAGTTAAATGCATTAATTTTCAAAATAAATATATAGAATACATGTATTTAACAGATAGATCAACATTTGGAAAGTCCACAATGCATTAATCCAAGCATATGTTACGAATAAAGGGATTAATAGGATTGTGGATTGTGGATCATCTGACTTCCCACTTCATTATAAACTCTCGCTTCCTCTAATGCGGAGTACAAATATCTCTCTTACCTGATACTTGAGTGTGATTGTACAATTTCACTTCAATCGTGTGTAATTTTTTGGCAATCATGATAAATAGAAATTAATTATCTTTTTTATATTTTTGCAACTTAGATTGAGGTATTACCTAAAACGACCTCTAGTATAGAAGATTCTTTGGTGCAGCCATTTCTGTCTTTTTTACCATCACCATAAGTGCCCTTTGGGCAAGCGCAATAGTAATTCCCTGCTCTATTTTTGCATGTTGCTATAGCTTCACATAGATTTTTGTCTTTCTCTTTACATTCATCAATATCTGCATACCCAACATAAATAGGAACATGTTATGGTGCAACCCAACCATAATGCGAATTAAAGAGAAAGTTAATGAAACCAGTATCAAAAAAATATGCTATAAAAGGCTTAGTACTGTAACATACATGATATGAGGTTGATAACAACTCCATACATGAAATCAGGCTTGAAATTGGAGTCCCCAATACCAATGATGTGAAAAAAAAATTCATTAGAGGTTGCTTAATGTCTAATCAAAGATGGTGGTTCATCATTATCATAGTTGTGAAATTTGGAGCCTGCCTGCTTAAAGCATTGTAGTCTAAAGTTCTATGAACAAAAGATCTTATTTACGTGACTAATGAAAAGAAATATTATGAGCTTCAACCACCCCCACCCCATATAAAAGTAAATAAAGCAGAAGTCTACCTTTGCATCCTTGATCAAGATATGAGTTCCCTTCGTAACCCTTGGAGCAACTGCACCCGTACCCATGACCATTAGTTGAATTATAACAGTCGATATGCTCATCGCGACAAGCATATACAATAGTCTTATTTGTTTTAGCCTCTTCGTATGTCTGTCTCTCCGCCACTCAGTCGACCACCAGTTGCATGTCTTTGCTTCTGAATTGCTTTTGGTCCACAAGGAATGTGTATCTTGAATTATTGTTCTCTACAGAATCCCAGTGCCGGGCAAAGCCCTCAATAGTCTTGAGGCAATCAAGATGGAGAACTGGCAACAGCCCGAGCCAAAGCAAGCCCCTTCGGCAATACCGGCACTGCCACCACCTCTGCAGTAGGAAAGGCATGATGAGATCCGTCCTCCTTACATCCCTCCAAAATACCGAAGAAGTTGCATCCTATGGCCGTGAGCTTGTTGCTGGTGTTTGATAATGTATATGGGCCGTCACCCAAACTAATATAAGGTGCCTGTTTGTCATTGTCCGGACACCCTCTTATGGAATATCTGATGCTCATGTGTCCTAGCACTGATATGTTTATGACCTCCACGTCGTGGTCCACCAAATGGAAGCTGGCATTGTAAGGTGTGGTGGAATTACTCGTGAAATTTATCCGAAACTTTTTATTTTTGAAAATGCCAAATGGGTAAGGGATGAAAAACATCTCCACATTTTTCTTGGCATGTTTCTGCTGCTGCTAGGAACCAAAATACTAGAAGTAATAAATGCAAAGCCATGTCTCGCTGCAAAACATGAAAGATGAAATGTATATTTCTTCCTCTATATATAAATATAAAGGAAAGGTAGACTTGGAACTATAGAAAACATTTTGCTGAGCTGGATCTAGAAAAATAACTACTTTATGTATAGCCTATAAGACAGTTCATGTGGCACATCCTGATTCGTTGGAACAGTGAAACAGGGGATCAGGACTCCTGATATTGTGGTTGGGCAAGCATTATTTGTGGTCAGGCTGATTTTTGAGCCCCAGGAGTCGCAGTAAACAGTTAAATTTTCAAACCATCTCGCGTGGCCCACCTCCTCAATGACGGATGGAGATTGAAAGCACCCATCATGGATTAGGGTTGAGCCTTGGAAAGAAAAAAAAATGGCCCAATCAGATGGTCATAACCAGTATGGGTCCCACACTCGTCTCCCCTTTTATATGAGTTAAGGCAGATGCCGCAGGGTAGTGATGTCAATCCAATGGTGTATTAGATCTTTTTGGTGTGCATTTTAAGGGGAGATCTTTGAGGTCACTATGTAGGGAAATGATCGGGTGAGAACACCAGCTATAGCTATGTGAGAAGTCTGATCTGGACCGTCTACTAGATGCAAGCACTGCACATGAACAGATGATTTGCCTTTATAATCAGCCGTCGTCAAAAGATCCAAGTCTTCAACACTACAATGAACTAGAACAGCACAAGTTCGGTATATTTTCGTAACTTCATACAACAAAGCAAACACAACGTAATTTTTAATTTCTTTTTACAGATTGAATGCTACTTCCTATATGGATAGTAGTACTAGTAGCAGTAAGTGTCATCGTTGGGGAGGATTAGAGGTTTATGTTTCAAACAAATCTGAGGCTATGGTAGTGCGGGCTTCAGCGGAGCAAATCTGGGGAGAGAAACAAAAGCTGCGGGAAAAGGGGGAAGAGAGACGAGCGAGAGATTGAGCATCGGAGATTAGGCGGGGAGGTTGGGTCTGGACTTGCAGCGGAGCAGATCTGAGGTGGGGAGGTCCCGGGTTCGCAACGGAGCAAATCTGAGATGGGGAGGATCCAGGCTAGCGGTGGCGTTGTAGATCCAAGGTGTGGAGGATCCAATCTCGCAGCAAAGCAGATCTGAGGTCAGGAGGACCCGGGCTCGCGGCGTAGCAGATCTGAGGGGGAAGAAGACTACTCTCGGTAGATCTGAGGTGAGAAGGATCAGGGCTTACGGCAGAGCAGATCTGTGGGGAAGAAGACTGCCTCCGAAGAGGGGGTATTGTGTCGTCGGACCGGACCTGATAGCGTTTCCCTTTTTTTTCATAGAAGAAGGGAGGAGAGGAAGATGGAGAGGGGTTTTCTCTCTTCTTTCGTCATTCAAAAGAAAGAAGCGGGAGACAAATCTGATTTTGGTGGGTTTTTTTCCTTTTGGGAGCCCTATATATTAATTACCAGGACTGTCGGATGGGCCTGGCAATCCAACGGTCCTAATCAGACTTCTCACGTAGCTGGTTCTCACTAGGAGTGTAAAAAAAAACCGAGAAACCGTCTAACCGAACCGAACCGCGGTTAATAACCGTATTCCACGGTTACGGTTACGATTACGGTTAATGAAATTCAAAAACCACATGGTTCGGTTCGGTTACGGTTTTCCATAAAAATTCACTGCGGTTAACCGAACCGAGTGTAAAATGCGGTTTGGTTAACCGCACACGGTTAACCGTACCGTTATAAAATAAAAGAAAAAAAAGGGGGGGCTGAATGAAAATTTTCGCAATACATAAGTAAAAATTTTCGCAAAATTGACTGGACTTAAGAAGTCATTGTATACTAAATCAAAAAAGAAAATACAAATTGAGAAATTAATATTCAAATTTTTCCACGGTTATTAACCGTAATCGAATCGTCTTATACGGTTAACCGCGGTTCGATTTTCTACAGTTTTTGTCTGCATGGTTACGGTTACGGTTTTCAAATATAGAAAACCGCGGTTACGGTTCGGTTAACGATTTTTCCAAAATAACCGATTAACCGAACCGTTACACTCCTAGTTCTCACCGGATCATTTCCCCACTATGTATCTCTGTGGCTCTTGTCCCTCTAGATGTTGCCCCATGTGCCTGGTGTTGAGCATGCTGGTCTAAGACTGTTAGAGTAGGGCTCCTTCGGGGTCCATGGTGTACTTAGATTCGATCTGTCCCAGCTGGAGGTGGCTCCGCATGTAGCTTTGGTCATGGGAGGAAACGAGCAGGCTCTAAAATCACGTCAAACACTCCAAAATCCCACTCACAATGATCTTTTGACTTCTAACCAAAAAAAAAAAAAGAAAGATCATATAACTAGGGACGTTGCCGTGTACATTTGCCGTTATAAATGAGCAGTCAAAAATTTGTTTCCACGATATCATATGGCTGCGTGATTTTGTATGCATCGTGATCAGTGAGTCGCCAATATCGCACCGCTATTATATAAACAATTTTGCAAAAAGCGATTAAAATTTTATTATTCCGCAACAAACGTGAAGGTTTTTAAGAGTACTTGTAAAGTTAAAATCCCATATAATAAAATCCCATATAACAACTAGGATAGATGATCAAGACTCATCCACAAGAGTTGTACTCTTTTGGGCACCTTGAGTTACCCTCACATTGATTTAATCTTTTTTTTCTTCCCGCTTGGCTTGAAACATCAGTGTGATCCTTTTCTTTCAGAGAGCTTAGAACATTATTCGTGATAGCTGATACTTTTACATACAGATTGTCAATCTTGCGGTGATAATAACTTAAATTAGTGTAAAAATCGCTATAGCCTCTACAAATAGAATGCATTTATTTTGGGGTAATTAAATTTTAAAGTCCACACTCCACATGATTTGTTTTAAACAAAATTCCACAAGATTAGAGTATTCTAAATGCAATATTTTCAAATTATCGGCAAGGCAAAATAAAAAATCTCGCGATAAAATGGCGTTTCGGTCTTCGCGCGAACATCATCCCTAGTCCCCAACAGGCATCTGATAAAGTTCATTACACAAAGAGGCGCGCTTTTTAAAAATGTAGGAACCGTTTGACTGATTTTGAATTCAAATTAAATGCAACCCGACATCCGTTGACTACGTACAACCAAACCATGCCACGTGTAATCTAAGAGGGTAAGATATCAGAAGAAGTCTACCATGGAGTGGGCCACACTTTGACCAAATCACCACCAGCGGGGCCCACTAACTCCGCTTTTCCATGGGGCTCGTACCAGACAACACCAAGAAAAAAATGATGGGTGGTCCGCGTGAGAATGAGAAAAATAAAGGCTTACGACCGAATGAGAGAGAAAGAGGACGATCTTCTCCTCAAATCCGGCAACTCCCGACGACCACACTCAGCATCTTTCTTCTTCGAATCCAACAGCCTCCCGCTAAAACAGTATTTGTCCCCCAACTCCTCCGTATCCCTCGATACCACCTGATTCTGTGCTCCACTCGGTATTGCCACTGCTAGTCTCGAGATCATCGAAACCCCGTGCTCCTCCCTAGCCGACACCGATCCGCACGAAATGAGCTGTTTCAGCACCGCAGAAGCCCTAATCCTCCCGCTCGGATGATTCCTAGCCGTCCGATCTGAGATCCTCGCATCTTCACCACCGTCGATCGCGTGGTTCTCCTCTTTGGCTACCGATTCTAGCGTTTCCGTACTGCAGGAGGAATCCGGCGGCGGCGAGATCTCTCCTCCGCTCAGCTCCGCCTTGTGATCTTCATCTTCCTCAGATCTCCTCTGCCGCGGCGACTGATCGTCCGTCTGCGTCGATGCATCAGAGATCTCAGCCGTTAGTTCCGCCTTGTAGACTTTATACTCGTTCAGATCTACCGCTCTCCTACTTCCATCAGCGAAATCCACACCGTCGATTAGCTTCGGTAGTTCCATTGGCTTTTGAGAGCAGATCGACACGTCCTTTTGCGATCGAGAAGGTTCGAGAAGCTCGGATCCTTTGAGAACATACTCCTGACCATGCGTCGGATATATGAAATCGCTCTCGAACAGATCCTGCCACACGAATCCGTTCTTGTAGCTCCTGCATCAACAGATTCCAGTCAGATTCGGAGAAATAGAAGCTTTGATACCAAAACCTGTAAGAGGAAACTTTTTGTGTGTGAAAAATCTGTAAAATGTACCGCTTGGAAGACCATGAGTACATGGCGGCAATCGATTTCCCTCGGAGAAAGTTGAGGCGGTTGATGAAATCTGAGAAATGGACGGTTGGATTGTCATTTGAAAAGCAGATCACGAAACTTGGAAGGATTTTGATTTCTTTACCTTTGAGATAGAGGCCGTTAGGGGAAGAGAGAGGGACTTCGATGAAATGAGGATGTTCGAGAAGTCCGTTTCTGCAGAGGTAGTAGACGACTGCAACTTTTCGGTTCGTCTTTGGCATCGGCTCTATCCATATCTTAGTTCGTTCTGGACTCGTTTCTCTGTAGTTTAGTTGCTTTGGCTGTGGAAGCTCTGCTCTTTCTCTCGAAGTGAGTGCCATTGATCTCAAGAAGAAGAAGAAGAAGAAGGAGAGAGAAGGTTTTGAAAGAGAAGAAGAAGGAAAAGGAGGAGAGAAGGTTTTGAAAGAGAGGGAGTTGGAAACTTGAGTAGGAAGAAAACAAAAAGGGGGCTGAGACTTGAGAGCAGTGTATTTTGGAGCTTTCTGGATAGAAGAGGAGACACGACGATGCTTTGATGTCTTTTTGTGAGGGAGAGAACAATAGGGACTTAGGAGGGACCGACTGGCGACTGCTCTGATCTTTCTTTCTCACGGATTGCAAACGGGTAGCCAATTCCCCGGTCAACAAGGCGTACGTTGTGACTTGGGCCCTCCTTGACATGAACCTGCTTGGCCCGGCCCACATGCTAATGATGGTAACAATACAAGATCTGGTTGAAGGAAGCAGGAATTCAAGGTGTGAATTATACTTGAGGCTGATTTGGACTGATTACAGCAATTTTTCATGGGTAAACAAAGAATGCAGTACAAAAATTTTAGGGCCCTGACTATTTGCATTAGAATATATAGGAAATGGGCATTATAATTTGCTTCAGAATACACACAGTGTATTAAGTTAAAAATGAAGTTCAAATGTGAATTTTAATAAATGAGCATCAAATGATCTTTTTAATTTTTTTTATTTATAAAAATAGAATAAAAAGAAGATTGAAGATGAATATCCAATTAAAAGTAATTATCTTCTCTTTATATCATTTACTCCTCGCCCTTTAATAATCTTTTGGTTGATTTCATTTCACTACCAATTTCTTGGTATTGAACTCATATATATTTTAATGCAATCAAGGAGGCTTATAAGTGCTTTGAGAGAATCTGATATATTAACACTCTGACAAGTTCGAGCTTCCAGGGGTAGTTTTCGAACCTAACTCAGACCGATCAAAGTAAACCTTCGCAAATAGATTGCAATGTCGGATAGGATTGACATCAATATCTCGCAACATGCACCTATTTCAGTCAAGTTATGCCCAAGGCCCACCGAGGTCGTTAACCCACATGCTTTTAAGTGGGGTGTATGAAACTCCACTATAAGGCTCACCTATTTATAATTAGACATTCAATATGAATGTCTTCTCTTCCAACAATATATCCTCAGATTCTATTTCAATATAGATGTGGTTTCCACCGGCTAATGATGTCATTAATACAATCGTGTGCATTATATATTATTTGCATCAACGCTTTATCAATAATCTATTCAATCCTAGAATAGGTAAAATAAGGATATATCATTAGATGGGATGAAATTCATGTTGAATTATTCGGATTATCAATAGGTGGGCCTCAAGGTAGAGTTTCGTACATTCCATTCTCTGGAAGTGTGTGGGAGACCACTCAAGGAAGGATCTAAACTCTAGCTTTCCCACGTAATAACTACGGATGGCAATGAGTCGGGAGCAAATGGGGACCCACCCCACCCTGCTCCTATTAGAGTCAGATTTGGTAGCGTGTTGGTAGGGTTCGGGTAAGGTATGGCTTTTCATGCATTAACCCGAGTCAAGTTCAGGAAGGGTTTAGATTTTTGGGTGCATCAACCCACCCCGCACTATATATTTTTTAGTGCATTTCATTTCTTATAAGAGCTCAATAGTGCACTGGCAATGAGGATGGAGATCCACCTAGATGTATTTTTTCATACTTTTCAAAAATTATTAAATAAACCACTAACTAACCCGACCCGTGGCTGCTATGGGGCAGGTTTGGTATGACAACCATCAAACTCATCACGGATTGGGGCAGGTGGTACAGTAGAAATACCAATCGGGTCGGGTTCGGATTTACCTAAACTCAAACCCGACCCGCCCCATTGCCATCCTTAATAATAACGTATTTGATAATAAAAAAAAAAAAAACTCACAGCCAACAACTCATTTGAGATTTCCTTATATGACAAAGGAACAACAACGACAGTTATATACCTAATAAGGGGAATATATTCTCCTACAAGCAATGCAAGTGTTGTCCAATGTTGTGGGGCCCACTTGAGACCATTTTCCATCTATGTAGCCCCTTTGATGGTCTTTGCATTCATGATCTAACATCAGCCCAATTTTACACTCATTGGTCCTTCACTCACCGTTGGATTTGAATCTCAAGAAAATCAACGGGTAAGATGCCACTTAACTTTAAGGTCGTTGAATAAATGTCTAGAATGATCCGATGGGAATAATATTTTGGGTTCCCCTTGTTCATGAGTGTTCATGAGGGGACCTTTCAAACCGCCCTCCTCCCATTGGTAAGCTTGCATGTAAGTGGTTCCCATGAGTTGGGCTGCATATAATATATATGTTGTATGCTTGTAGGTAAACATTTCCCCTTAATCAGTACATTAAAGCATGTTTGAATAATTTACGAAGAATGTATTATAAAGTAAATATCAAGTTAGTGGAAAAGGTGATGGTATTCAATAAGGAAAGAAAAGGAAAATACAATGTTATCCTCCAACATATGACTCCCTACCGTAAGCAGGCCCATTGAAGAGCCTCACCAATTTCACATGAGCCCAATGGTGTATGGTTTATCCTCAACTTTCGACTCCCTTTAAAATGGAAAAAATCTCGCCATATATTTCAGTGCTATTCTCTTTGCCCCTTCTCCATGTTTTTTATTTTCTTTAAAATAGGAGAAAATCTCTCATGTGTATTTTAGTATTGTCCTCTTTAACCTTCCCCTCCTTCATCAAATTCTTTTTAGCCTTTGGCAAAGAATAGAGGTGCTTACGGGTTTCCTGCACTAATTAGTTATATGCCCTATACACAATAAATCCATGCTTAAATACAGAATTGCACTAAAATTCATCATATACAATTTTTCCTTCATTTAATGGGAGGTTTTACATTCAATTTGTGGTTATATCATACTTTCAATCGTGAGAATTCATCGACCGTCAATTACATCCTCAATGAAAAACCTTTGATTATCAGGACATATGATTCAATAAAGATTACAAAGAAAATATGAAAAACTAAATATTAAAAAACCTGACAGGTAAATGTTCCTGCTCCTCGCATTTGCTGTCAAAAGCCATCCTTTGTGTTCACTTGGATCTTCATGAGCATTACTCAATTGAATTTAGGAATTGATGAAATTGATGATGATTTTTTGTTAATGGGTCATTCCTTATATTTTATTGGCTCATTAGAATTATATGCATTATATCAATAAATGGGCTGAATTTGGTACGTTGACCCATGCCTTTGGTTTGATGGGCAATTCTTGACATAAATTTAAAATGTTGGCTTTGAGCTCCCTTGATCAAGGAGGATTTCTTAACTCTCTCTTGTCCCTTTTAACTTATCATATACATTCTTCAAGGAGTTAGCTACAAAACTCGGTTTTTCAAAAAAAAAAAAAAAAAAAACGTCCCTCTTTTAGCTAATGAAAGTGTGACACTTGTCATCAATAGTACACTTATTCATTCTCTCACCTAAATATTCTCCTAAAATTGTGGATCTCTTAGATTCCTTTAAATCATTGGCTTGATAGGGGGCATAAACTCCCCTTTTGAGATAATACGAGAGATAAGGTGGGGTCCTCACATTTAAGTTATTGGCATTGGATATGGATGTGAGGGTCTCCACCTTATCTCTCATAATATGGGGAGTGATGGTCTCATAAGAGCACCTCTTATATATATATATATATATATATAACATTTTATTATTATTTTTTAATCAAATTTGAGAATATGCTTGCACTAGACTCATTTCTAGGCTTGTATTTGAATTTGTGCCAGAGAAATAATTAGGTCTATTTATAAGCCATAGCCATGTTTAAACCGCATTATGGATATGCCTCAAATTACCTTTCAATTCATAAAACTGGCTAAATGGCATATAAAATAGATTAGACTGCACAAAGTAGGTTCTGAAATATATATATATATATATATATATATATATATATATATATATATATATAGTGACCTGATTTAGGCCACATTCTGCCTTACAACCATCAATTTGAGTTAGGTCTCAAATTCATGATTTTGGTTTAGCTTTCTAACCGATAAAATTGGGCTAATATTGACCCATTGTTCTAGACTAGTTTTGACTCATAATTCGAGCCTGATTTAAGCTGTATTTGAAACCATTTGCAAGAGCCCAACCCATGAGTTTAGCAGATCCATGTTTTGGGGCTAGTTTTGTAACGCCTACTTAGTCTTTGCTTGGGCTTAGTTTTTTAAACCTCAAACATGCACTCATCTTGTTGCTTATTTGGGTAGATGTACTGCATCACTGTTGGATTGTTTCTCCATCATTTTTATTTTTATTTTAGAGTTGTGTAGAAGGTGGGCCGACATTCAGATATACATTAGTTATCGCATATGATGATCATTTGAATTAAAGGAACCATCATCATTGATATATGAAATTGAGTATCCAACTCTTCACTTCTGATGGTAGATCCCTTTTTTTAGGCATGGGTTATGGCCGGGGATTGCTTGTTTCTGCAGGTGGCTCCGCAAAAGGACCCAAAAAGTGCTCTGTTAAAGAGGCTGAAGCGAGGCAGCTCTCTTTGTGTTAAATTATATTACTAGTAGCCAGTCATTAGTAATTTTGTGTTTGGATGCTGTTACACCCCAACCCGAACTAATCATGATTAAGGCTAATTAATTATGATTAATGCTAATTAAGCATGAATAATAGGATTAACTAAGGTTAATGACCCAAGAGGGATGAATCAGTCTCAAATGATATATTAAGCCTAATGAAATGGATTTGAAGGGAATTGAATGGATTAAAATGAATTTAGACTCAAACATGATAAACTAAGGACTTTTTCGTAAATACGGGTTTTCACGTATTTCGTCAAATACGGAAATTCTTGATACCAACGTGTGTATCTCGAAGAGTACGTCAACTTTCATAATAAACGCGATTCCATTTGACATCAAATGGGCCAAGTAAGGAGTCATTAGACTCAAAATGAAAATAGAGTAAATGAGAGGGGGTTTTGTTGTGAAAGCTCTTGTATTAGAATCAAATGAGTGAAGAGGAGCTCATTTCTCATTTCCATTGCAAGAGAAAGCCCTAGAGCTCTCCATTTCTCCTCTTCCTCTTCCATTTCTCTCCATCAAGGGTGAAGTTAAGAGTGATTCAAGGGGATTTTGAGGAGTTCATCTCCATCTTCATCTTCTTCCTCAAGAGTTTCCTCCATTATGGAAGTATAGAGCTTGAGAGAAAGCTTGGGAACCCATTTCTTTGGAGTTACAAGTAAGTAAATGACCTTCTTTGTGATTTCCCAAGTCCATTAGTGATTAAGTAGTGATTGCTAGCACCAATGACTCATGGGAGTTCATTTGGGTGTTTTTCTTGATTAGGGTTTAAAAAGGGGTTTTTAATCTCAAGCCAAACCAAGACAAAAGAGGAGTTTGGCTAATAGCTTCCAATAAGGCAAGTATAAACCTTGCTTGTGATTAATATTAATCATTGTAATTGTTCATGGTAGTTGTTCATAGATTTGCTATGGTTTTATGCATTTTACATTGGATTTTGGATTGCTTATGAATGTTTAATGAAGTGATTAAGGGATGATTAGAGATGTGATTATGGATGAATGTGAATGGATGATGCATGAGGGGGGAACAGGAGGTTCCAATTTTACCATGCAAGTTGTAGAATGTGATTAAGAAAAGAGAGGAGAAGAAGAGAGTGAACTGCACAGAATTCGGACAGAAATTCTGCACAGTTCGCTCGAGCGAACCGGGGGTTCGCTCGAGCGAACCAGGCTCTGTCTGGGCGAAATAAAATTTTTTTTTGCAGTTCGCTCGAGCGAACATTTGGTTCGCTCGAGCGAACATGTTGCTGTGTGAGTTCGCTCGAGCGAACAGCGTTCTGCCTGGGGTCCGCTCGAGCGAACAGTGGGGTCCGCTCGAGCCAACCTGTTGCTGGCCCAGGAACATTATTTAGTGAAAATTTTGGATTTCGAGTTTTGGATTTTTACGAGAATTTGGAGTACGACTCTTAAGGAAAAATGCGTTCCGATTAATTTCAAAGACTAATCGTGGTTAAACTAGATTATTGAGAATTAGTAAGGTTTCAAAGGGGTTCATTGAGCGAACCACAATTGGACATTGCCTAAGCTCCATGGGTGTTAATTAAGGGGACTTGAAATGCACATATTAAATGTAAATGTGATGTCCATCAAGAATAACACGTGTATTTGGGAACCAATGATTACACCCGAATGGTTGTTTAGAATTGAGATAGGATTGAGATGGGATTGAGTAAAACCATATGTGGTTAATGTTACTCTCCTTGTGTCATTGTGATCAGTCTAATGAGATTGATATCATTGTTATTCCTTTCCTTTGTCATGAAAGGAATCATTGAGTTGAGTTGGATCCATAAGTGGATTTCTTACTGACTGTTATTGATTATTGAGTCTGGCACTACCTAGCGATTGTATTAGAACTCCAAGTGAGTTCAATGGATAATGAATGACTAATCATGCTGCAGCAGATGGTATTGGGGGTGTTCCGGAGCTCCGTGGTGATGCTAGTGTCCCTGGCCCGGGCACTGGTAAGTCCCACTTATATATCCGATCATACCTTCGGGTAGTGATTGAAGCCTCCCTTTGAGGGGAGATGGTAAATGAATAAATCCCGATCATATCTTAGGATATTGATTGAAGCCTTCCTTTTAGGGAAGATGGTAATGAATTGAATGAAATACAATTTAAGAATGCTATGGTAGTTGTCAATTGGTACACGTATACTGATTGTTACTGTCTATTACTGTCATTGTCTATTATGGTCATTGTAGAATTGTCTAGATTACTCTAGCATTGAAATTGTCATTATTGCAATATGGATGTATTGATATACTTTATTGCAAGAATTGTTTATACATTGTTGAACCGTCGTGTTCATTAGTGTTATTGATGGCATTACAGGCCAGGTTGCCCCTGCCGGTGCTGCAGCGCCCCCGGCGCCAGCGGAGGAGACCGCTCCGGTTCCTCCAGGAGGACTGATAGAGTGGAATCGGCGGGATACCATTTAACTTGGTATTCGAGTGCGATAGGAATATTTTGATAAATATTTTGAGAAAGGTTTTGATAACTGTTTATAAATTCGTTTTGGAAATGTAATTAACATTTGGACTGTAATTAATGGTTGTCTACATAATAATTTTGTATATGCAGCAATTTGGCAAACGTATATTGAAAGCAATACATGTATAAGGACTGTATTTTGTATACATGTAATTGGTGAATTGTTGATGTCAAATATATATTGTTTTCCGCAAAAGTTTTATATTTGGCAGGTTCTTGTGATTGATATCCCTTGTGGATCTCGCTTTAACTTCGGTTAATTCGGGGTTTACGGGAGTAAGTATGGGTTTCACGGCTCGGCTCGGGCCCGGGTCGTGACAGATGCTTAGGATGTAGTTAGAGCAATCAATAGTGACCCTGACTTTTCATCCGATCATTAGCTACACTCAAGGGGAAGAGATTTTGTGTATTTTGAAGCGATCCAAATTCCCAGTCCCTTATAAAATAATAATAATAATAATAATAAATTCGGGGGTATTGAGTGTTTGACTCTGAGAATTATAGACTTTTTTTTTTTTTTTTGGGTTGTTGTTGTTGGCTCAGTTTCTAAGGCCACTATTCAGATGGGATGTTTAGATGGGTTTGGATCTGTTTGGTAGGATTTTTATAGGCATAGTTGCTATTGGGCTGATTTCCAACCCATTTGCATCTATGGCTTGGGCTGAGTTTGCAAATCATCCTTAGCAGTATCAATAGCATCAGTCATTGATTCTTCCATTAAATGGGAGGTCTCATGTCTCTTCAGAATCTCATTTAAGAAATAAATTGGAAACTGCTTCTTGTGGTGAAATGCAACCAAGTGAGCCTGGAAGACAGCATAAACCAGATCCATCAAATGGAAAGGTCTTGTTTTTCCTACGAAACCCCAATTAATTTCTGCCGGACACCTTTCAGTACATCAACTGAAGTCTGAAGGACGTAGGTTCAGAGTATACTCCAAATTATTGGTATGCACTTAAAACACGTGGTTAATGGAGGATATCCCGATAGAGGATCCGGATCCGCTGATGAATCAGGGGTCGCCCGTGGCGGGGGAAAGAGAAATAATATTTTTCTTTCCTCAGCCCCCACGTGTGGGGACCCCTGATTTGTCCAAACAAGGTTTCTCCCTATAGATTGAGTCCGAATCTCGGATCTCTGTTTGGACCAATTCACATGAGCCACGTTGGCAACTTGCCAACTCTGTATATTCCAAATCATTGGTTGGAGATCCCTGATTGGACCAATCCACATAAGCCATGTTGGCAACTTACCAACTCAGCTTGCATACTCCAAATCATTGGGCCTTGTTGGGAGAGAAGTTTTAATTTCTTGCAAGACCACAATTGAATTTTCAGTTTTGGGCTCTCAAAATGATGAATTTCTTGCATCATTTTAACTAGTTTATTGGTTAAGTTAAATGCATAATTCCAAAAATTTTATATTATGTTAACACGTTAGTTTTTCTTATTCTTTCTCAAATATCTAGCATAGAAAAATCTTTAGCCCCTCCTGTGAGAAAACCCCGACTCCGCCACTGCATGAGTCCAAGCCCTAGCAAAACCAAGAGATTTGAATTATATGTTAACACTATGTTTTTTTAGGTAGAAATGTCAACACTATGTTAAAATCATTTTGGTTTTATAGACTCAAACCTTCACTGTTTTTTTTTTTTTTTTTTTTTAACCCTAGCTTAGAGAGTTGGGAAGAGAGCCAATACTGGTGGGAAGAGGAATCCATTATCCATCACCGTGAGAACGATAGCAACACATGTGGGAAGGATGCCACACCCTCCCAGGATAAGTCAGGTCACATATGGGGTTGCCAACCAACTGAGAGCAATCCCCTTCTTGTCCCCATTCTCAATCTAGTTAACGACCCCTTATAGACATTGTTGCGTACAAGCACCAAAGATCCAAATATGAGACGTAACACCAAAGAACCAAATATGAGAAGTAAAACAAAAAATCCAGAAGGGGCTGACAAAGAAGTGTCTCTAGACTCTCTACCACAGACTTTCTATCCCCAAAAGAAACGTATGCAACCATCCAATCCAACAATCATTGTCATGCATTGGTGGAATGGATTAAAATGGACACACGAGAGAGAGAGAGAGAGAGAGAAGAGATGGGAGGTATGGGAGAGGTGTGTTTGAGCAGCGGGATCAGAATGCCATTGGTAGGTATGGGAACGGCCACATTCCCCTTCTCCCCATCGGTGGAGATGAAAGAGGCAATCCTCAATGCCATGGAGCTTGGGTACCGCCACTTCGACGCAGCAGCTGTCTACAACTCAGAGCAGATCCTGGGAGAAGCAATTGAGGAAGCCATTGGGAGAGGCATCATACACACACGACAGCAACTCTTCATCACGTCCAAGCTCTGGTGTACAGATGCCCACCCACACCTTGTCCTCCCTGCCCTCCACAGGAGTCTCCAGTTGAGTAACTATCCTCTTGCCCAAGCATTAGTAGGAAAAAAAATGGCTGTAACGTTTTTACATATCACGTATTCTATTGAAAGTAGGCGGGCTTCGTAAATCGATATTCAGAACTTTTGACCCACTTAAAGCAGGAATCAAATAACCATAAGAACAAAAACCCAATCCTAAGATCTAAAGTCCTAATTTCATGCATTAATATCAAAGATCCATCAAGAAGACAGATCATAAATCAAACAGCTATAAAAGATCTACTAAAATAAATAGGTTGTAGATTTATATCTTTGGAACTTGGTTGTGCTCAAATCGAGAACTTAAAAACTATCTTTTTACAAAAACCCCTTTTGGCAGATTTGATCTTCTTTGCTTTTGTGTCCTTCCACGCTTTGACTATCTTGTAAAGAACTTATCAAGAAGAATGGTGGGATCTCTAAAGAGAAGAAAACCTTAGCACTCTAGATGGAAACAGAGGAGAGAGAGGGGAGCTTATGAGATTATGTGTGTAGAGATCTCTAACCGTCTCCTCTTATTTATAATTTATGGAGCACTTCTATTCTTATTATATGTTCTACTCATTTTTCCTTGAAAGAGTTTCAACTGGATTAGTAACCTTTTTTTTATAAAGGCTGGCATGTGCACTACTAGGAATTCCTTAAAATCTGGCTCCAACTGGAAATTTGAACCCCATATCTCATGTGAACTCCAGACCCGCAGTTAATTACAAGTAAGTCCACTATATAGATGTAATTGAACTCCCGTCTTAGGAATAATTACAAGAAGACCACAATATTCCCAATTACTGTAAGTATGCCCCTCCATTAATTATATCCATAGATCTATTGGAATAAATCTGTCCATTAAAATTTGATCAACGTCTTATTATCTTTGTGACCCAATTAATCACAGTAACCATTAGTACCATTCAATTAACTCTTAATCGAGATGGGTGCACACTTGCTAATGATAAAATCTATTAATTGGTATAAGGAGATATTTAGGTGATGAATTCCATGTTGAGAATTGTTGTTGCACTTCTTCATATCATTGCTACTACTTCATCGTCGTCCTCTTTAGGCAACTCAAAACCCTTGGTGGGCCATCAACCTGCATGGAGAAACTTTTCATCACTAGCATTGCTACTGCCCTTCATTAGACATATCGAAACCATATCAAACAAGTATCTTTTATTTTATTACCTATTGTCGATACCTCTAAATGCTTTACCAAACGCTCATTTTTTATTGTGTCCTTAATCATACCATACATCCAACCCCACATTCACTCATTTTGTGCATCAGGTATTTGTTATTTGGTCTACATTCTTATCCATAGATTATAGCTAGTCTAACCGCTATCCTTTAAATTTTTTTCCATCAATATTTATAAATACAATTAAAAAAATATTGACTCAACCTAGGAACCTAATCACACCTCTAATAGGAAATTTGAACAGACAAGGACATTAGCTCATTTGACCTAAATCTAATTTAACATAGTATGAGATGAATTGATCATCTTTCTGTAGCCAACATTGTTTAGAAAATTCTCTATTATAGACTACATATGAATGCTATGGGGTTCTCTCTTAGGTTAACATTTCTGCTATAAAACAATATCATTTTTTTAGATAATGGAAAAACTTTTTGTAAAAAAAAAAAAAAAAAAAAAAAAAAAAAAAAAAAAGGAAAAAACAGACAAAGGAAAGGGAACTGGTATGATGGTTGGAGAAGTTAAAAATCAGTTTTGCTCTGACTAGGACTAATCTGATTTTTGAGTTGTACCTTCATTGTCTTTCCATGTACAAATTAATATTATAAAGACTCGTTCTGTCTCTATTGTTGTAGGAATCTTCGGTTGGAGTACATTGATCTCTATCTCATTCATTTTCCTGTAAGTGCAAAGCCTGGAGAGATCAGAATAACCTTTGACAAGGATGAGATCATCCCCTTTGATATGGAGTCCGTATGGGAGGCCATGGAAGAGTGCCAAAGACTTGGCCTAACGAAATCCATAGGTGTTAGCAATTTCTCTTGCAAAAAGCTAAGCAGGTTGCTGTCGACAGCGAAGATCCCACCTGCCGTCAATCAGGTAAGTCAATTTGCTAGCAAAGGATTATATTTTAGTTTAAAACTCAGCTGAGTTTGAGTCGATCGACTTGGCCAAATTGTATGTACCTATTGAGTTGTGCCTGGCTTGGACTTGATGGAGAGTCTACTGCATATTGGCCTTGTCTTGATGCAACTCAGCTGAGTTGTTTGTGAAAAAACATCAAGTTTTACAGCCAGTTCTGAAGGTGATGAGAGGGTGATTTTTTGTCGGTTTAAGGTGGAAATGCACCCGCTTTGGCAGCAGCACAAGTTGAGGGAATTCTGCATGGAAAAGGGTATTCATGTGAGCGCTTTCTCTCCACTGGGAGGAAGAAACACTCCCTGGGGCACCAACAAGGTCATGGAGTGTGAGGTGTTGAATGAGATAGCTAAGGCTAAAGGAAAGACTGTTGCTCAGGTATCATTCTCTTCTTTCTTATCGCGCGTTTGTGTGACAAGAGGATTTTGTGCATGATAAACGGCAAATTATTCCCAGTTTCCATTCGGCTCACGGTTTTCTTGTTTGGTCTGATATACATTTTCATTGCAGAAAAGGGGGAAAAAAATATATATATATATATATATATAAACTGATTTTCCTTGATACAGAGGGCTTAGATTTCCCAGGATCATGTTTGATGATAGGTAGTGGCGGACCAGGATTTTTGTTTGAGAGGTGCAGACCCAAATACTCAATTGGGTTTTGCGAACTAACTTAGGATTTTTATGTGGGTTTTAGGATGAACGAACGTAGGATTTTTGTGTGAATTTTTATTATGGTTTTAGAAGCGGACTAAAGTCCAATGGGTGCAACTGCCACCAGTTGGATGTACTTGGGTCTGCCCATGATGATGACAGCTGAGAATTCCGTAAATTTGAAGATTATGGCTGTCCATTGAATCGGGATTTCCTCATTGAGGATTTGTATGGCTGAGTATTCAGTATAAGAGTTAGACAATTAGGATTCCACTCTCCCATGAAAACAAAGGAATTCTTTGATTGCACAAACGAGTCCCTAAAATTATTTCATCTTTGTTTTATTAAATGGTGGCATGGATCAAGCAAAAGTGAGCCCAATGGGTCAATGGAAGCTGGCAAGAGGGAAACTCGATATTATCTTCAGCATAGGATCATTTAATTTGATATAAATGTGGATAGAAATCATGGCAATAGTGAAATCATCAGAATTTCATAATTTTTACTTTTCACATCATCACAACTGACCAAGTTACATTTAAGTTCCTCTTTTTTTAACTTGTTTTTATTATATTGAAAACATTACAGAAATTGATAAGAAACAATTATATTATATATTCAGCTCTTTTTTTGTTTATTTACTTATTTATTTTTCTTTGTTTTTCTTTCTTGAATGTGTAGATTTGTTTAAGATGGGTGTATGAGCAAGGGGTGAGTCTGTTGGTGAAGAGCTTCAACAAGGAGAGGCTGAGGGAAAATCTATTGATCTTTGATTGGGCATTGACAGAGGAAGAGTCCCACAAGATTAGTCTAATTCCACAAGCCAAAGCTGCTCTAGCTGAATCGTTTGTCTCGGATAGTGGGCCCTACAAGTCGATCGAGGAGTTATGGGATGGTGAAGTCTAGGAAACTAGAAAGGTCAGGCAACTGTGCCATTAGGAGGTAAAGACGACCGAATTATCTTGTCTTAGATCATACGGCTAATAATGTCTAATTATATTTATTTTTAGCAGATACCTCGTCCAGAAACTCTACTTAGTGTGATGGGCAAATGAGCCGCACCAACATATCAAGTGTTCTCTTTGACAGATTGGTCCCAATCTTCTCTGAGAGCCACTCGTCACCCTAGCAACTATCTATATATTGTCTTAGAACTATTTTAATATTGAGTCCTGTGCTGTGGGGTGTGCCCCATTTTCTTAATTTGTCATGTCAGAAAAATAAAATGGAATGTTATGATTACATTTCAATCTACAATGGGGCCAATTATATGAACACTAGAGTGACTAGACAAGGAAAATTTGTTGGTTTCTCTTCTCACTCTGTTGCCACTGGGCTACAAAGCCATTCTCTCCTCAACACCCTATTCTCTAGTATGAATGTTGAAAATTTTACTACTCTGTTGGGAGTACATAAGCTAATCAGCTTAGGCTAACAGATCACTGGCCCCATAGTTGATGGATTAAGCAATCCAATGGCATTGCCATTGATGTATTAAGCAGCCAATTGCTAACCTCTACATGTAGGTGAGCCTGCCAGTGCCTACCTCTTCAATCCTCACGTTCCACATTATGTAATGTAGCATAGGCCAGCCCCATATATCAGGAACAAACAAGAAGCATGAGGAAAGTTTCAAGTTCTTCACAACCTAATGGTTCCCTTTCAATCATTGGGACAAAAAATATGAACACGCCCCTTGAGATGTCATGGCAATGTCCAACTTGAGCACCCTTTACTACTGATTTCTACTTTACTCGAAAGAAAATTCACAGTAGGAAATGACTTCTTCAACTACTTTTTGCATGAAAATGTGCCCTATTCTAATTAATCAAAGGGGCAAATTCCACACATAACTTCAGCATCCAACACAAATACTAAATCTAGTATTTTGGCACACAGTAAGAAATGCATTGATTCAAACACATCTCATGAAATTTAAATAGGTATGGTGGATCTGGAAAATAGGCTTCATCAAAAAGCACCTTCTCTCAAAATGGATCTCATGTAATGGCTTGTCCCCAAAAAGAATCAAAATCCAAGTCCAGAAACAGCAATTAGACCCAACAAGAAGCAATAATATTACTCAAAACCATCATCACCTGACGGGACAATGAGTGGGCTTGACTGGGAATTGTCACCTTCTACTTCCACTTTAGACTTCTTACTCTTCATAGCCTTCTTCACATCTTTCTTCAACAAACAGCCTCCACTTCTAGTTTTCCGCTTGAAACTCTCATCAGTCTCGCTTTCAGTGATAGGAACCTTACTGTTCTTGAGTGGGCTTACTCAAAATCATCATCATCTGATGGGACAATGAGTGGGCTTGACGGGGAATTGTCACCCTCTACTTCCACTTTAGACTTTTTACTCTTCATAGCCTTCTTCACATCTGTCTTTAACAAACAGCCTCCACTTCTAGTTTTCCGCTTGCAACTCCCATCAGTCTTGCTTTCAGTGATAGGAACCTTACTGTTCTTGTTACCAGATTTCAGCATTTTAGGATTTTCAGGTCCAGCTTCTTTAGACATTTCGGTACCCTTGTCCACCTTCACTTCTGTCTTTAGCAAGCAGAGACTATTTCTAGTTTGTTGCTTGGAAGTCTCGGTATGTTTGCATTGAGTGATAGGATCCTCACCCTCCTTGCTACCAGATTTCAGCTTTTCAGGTTCCACTTCTTCAGACATCTTGCTATTCTTAGCCTTCTTCACATCTGTACTCGACGAGCAGCCCCCACTTCTAGTTATCCTCTTGTAAGTCTGTGTAGGCTTGCTTTCAATGATAGGAACCTCACCATCCTTATCACCAGATTTTGGCATTTCAGGATTTTTAGGTTCAACTCCTTCAGACGTCTTGCTATTCTTCACCTCCTTCACATCTGTACTCAAATCTGTACTCAAGGAGCAGCCGCCATTTCTAGCTTTCCGCTTGTATGTCTCCCTAGGCTTGCTTTCAGTAGGAACCTCATTGTCCTTGTCACCAGATTTTGGCATTTCGGGATTCCCAGGTTCCACTTCTTCAGACTTCTTGCTACTCATAGCCACATCCGTCCTTGATGAGTAGCTTCCATTTCTAGTTTTCCGCTTGTAGGTCTCAGTAGGCTTGCTTTCAGTGATGGGAGCCTCATCATCCTCGTCACTAGATTTTGACACATCAGGATACCCAGGTCCTGCTTCTTCAGACTCCTTGAAATTCTTAGGCTCCACGTCTGTGCTTGACGAGCAGACCCCATTTCTAGTTTTCCGCTTGTAAGTCACTGTAGTCATACTTTCAGTGACAGGAACCTCACCATCACTGGATGTTGGCACTTCAGGAATTTCAGGTCCACCTTCCTCACCATCACCAGTGGTCTCAGACTTCTCAATGGAATCATCACCATCCCCACTTGCCTCAATGCTCTCCTCAGTCTTACGTTGGAGCGATTCAATCACATCCATCAGTTCTCTGTTAACCTGTTACAACAATCAACTGCATTTAAAAGAAGGAAAGAAGCATTGGCAAATTTGGTGTTTACTGCATTTCTGGTCAATGTGGCACCACTAATGCCATTGCCAGTCAAATAAACACGTGTTTTTTTTTTACAATTTAGTTACACATAAAATAATAATTTCAATTCGTACCTGAGGGTTTTGAAGGAAATCAGAGATGTCATTTGGACAACAAGGACAATTCATGATATTTTTCTGTGCTCTCAGCATCCGGCCTCCTTCACGGGTCCTTTCTCGGACAAATGTCATACCAGCAAATTCACCCTCCAAACAGGGCTTGCAAAAGTTATGAGCACAAGGAGTTGTGAGCGGAAAAGTCATCACTTTACGACAAAGTTGGCAGCTAAACTCTGCATGAATAAGAAGCCCAATGCCACGTATTAAAAAAAATTCATGCCACCAGAAATTGGATTAAGAATTTCTAACTGCATTACCTGATTCTGTCAATAAAACTCAGAATCAGTATGCAGTGAACTGCATATGTTGTGAACACCCCACCACCCCCCAAACCAAAAATAAAAAAAACAGGGAGGGAGAACGGCCATCAGCCTGCAGTGTCAGCCTCCCTCTTCTTCTTGAGGTAGAGGACTGGGGCTGCCGCCGCAGGCTGACGGCCGTTCTCCCACCCTGCCGGCGACTGGGCCGGGTTGTGGGGGCGGGGCGGGGGTAGGGTAGTTTGGGGAAGTTTTTTCTTTTTGTCTCCTAGTGCAGTGGGAAGAGTAAAATCCCCAGTGCCAATAGAAGCTCCCAAAATAAATTCCATGTCTGTGTACACAAAACACATCTAAGTAGGACATTCTGATTTGTGTGTAAGAGTCCAACTTCAAATCAAGGCTCATTTTTCTTTTAATTCCACTTAAATGCGCAATGAAACAATCCAAATAGTACCTTGAAAAGTTAACAAATAATTTAGCCTTAGGTAACATTTCAATCACACCTAACATCTAAAGTAGATTATCATTCCCTAAAAATAAAGGCCATCACCGCATGATGCAGTCCATCCTAGTACTGATTTAAGATCTAATGCAGTTTATACTTATTGTCTATTCAGATTAAAAGCAACATCTTTCCTTCATACTAGGATAAAGGATAAAGAATAAAGGCATATTCTGATTGAAGTAGGCCACCATATTCCAAATTTTCTTTCAACATCGAACTTTTTAATACAGTCACCCTTGCATTTAAACCTCTTAAATTCGGCAAATGCAGCGATTCAAGTATTGTTTTGAAAACCCAATTGGTGTTTTGGGTAAAATATGGAGAAACAAATAACTCAAGTGGATTTGAACAGAAACTAACATCATCCTTCCAAGGCCTAATTTATGCAGTTCTAGTTACTAGATATTCAGTTCCAAAGTAAGATATGTTCTTTCAGTTTCAGGTAGGACCTGACTGAAAGGAAATTTGTCAAAAAGAATCCCACAACTTTAGTAACAGCTAGTACATGACTTGATACAAACTAATGGAAGGAAGATTAAAGTATTGGCCCTTTGGAAGTGAGGACAAAAATGTGACTGGGTAAATGGGAGTACAATGAGAAATGGAAAGCACAAGCCTAACCTTTCAGGAGCCTGTATCTGACAGAGTGGTTCTGAGCTTGTCTTATAGCCACCCTTGCTCTTTTCCTCTCTTCTGGGTCTACAGTGTTAACCTGTTTCCTGCTCACCGGTGGAGGCTTTGTCCATTTCCATCCATGCTCTTCCTGAGAGAGAAACAGAGGCACTACACCTAAGTATGCAAAGAAGCCTAAAGAATGCACCAATGAAAATCCTTTATAATGAAACTAGAAACTCAAACATTCTGAAAACACAAAGCATTCTTTATTGTAATTAATGAATTCGAAGATTTCTTTGTTAGAGAATGTTCATACAATTTATGTGCTGGTGATCAGCATGAATGCTGTTGCAAATTAGAAAGGAATCTAGGAAGACCAGGACCACACAAAAAGAAGTCTGATCTGAGTAGATGAAGGCATGCATAGGTGCAAGGCTCGAGTATTATGTTCTTTTGTGCCTAGAACTTGGTTCTAAATTCCAGCCGGCCAAGTCAACCCGGTGCTGGCTGGGTCCAAAACAGGTCCGGAATCGGCACTAGTAACGTGCTATGTCGGACCATAAAAAGTTTGTTTTATATAATATACCACACAAAACAACAGAAACCATGTTGCAGCTCAGTGACAGGACGTGGTGAGTGTTCTGGATTTGCACAAGTACAAATCCCATGTTGCACTAAATTATTAATTTTCTCTTTCTAAGACATCTTTACATATAGGGCCCTTTATTTTTACATATTTCTCAGAAAGGACCGTTGCATTTTGTGTCTTTATTAAAATCTCCCTTGACTCATAGTCAAGGAACAAAAATTAATGGGACCCTCAATTTTTTTTATTTTTGACCAATTTATCCTTAAAAGGCAACTCAAATGATTTATTCCTTGAGATAAATAGATGATTTTACCCATTAAAAGCTATGATCATTTGAATATTCCAAATCCACATCCAAGCCTTTCAGTTGATATGTTATCTTAGTCTTTATACATTTAGGCAGGGCCCTCATTGAAAGTAACTTCAGTTAGTGTACTTTGTAGACTTAAATAAAAGTTATTTATTTCATATATAAAAATTAAACTGGTTATATGCTCCTATAGTCCATTTTTTTTTTTTTTTTTTTTTTTTTTTGACCGATTTGCCTTTACGAAAATGATTTCTCTAAATTAAAAGATTACAAAAAGGTAATTTTTCCTCTTAAAAACTACTAGTTATATGTTATACTATCAACGACTCAGTGTTCAACAAACAACACTAAATATCACTAAATTTGGATTAAATACTTTAATAACTCACTTTTCATATTTTTACTAGTTGTCTATTATTTTCTATTTTTCAAATTTAAAAAAAAATGATACTTTTTAGGACCAGCGCCACCATACCAGTCTGGCACGGTCGGCACAAACTCGTACCAATCCCAACCAGCACAAAGACTGGCACAGGAATTTAATGCCATGGCCTAGACACAGCCTAAGGCAGGCAAGTGCAAAAACACAGACCGAAGTGGGTCTTTAGGCCTAGGCACACAGCATGCAACCCAATCATGCCATATTAAAATTACATATTGAGAGGGGAAATGGAGAAATTAGATAGTTTGAGGGCTTCAATATATGTTTCCATTTAATGGAAAACATTTGAACCTCTTCTCATATTAAATGAAAAAATATGGAAAGGGAAGAGGTAAAGTGAAGGAAGCTGCTTACGGGTCAAATCCAAACAGGCAAACACACTCAGTAGTCAAGCACTTCCAACAGCCCTTCATATGATAATGATATTGATTTAATTAAGACCTTTTGGAAAGAAATTGTGTGAACCATAAATAACAACAGTTTCAAAAGATTAGGACTACGGAACTTTTTTTGCTGTGCGATATCTTCTTTTTTAAAATGATGCAAAGATTTAGACTCCGTATATTCATACTTTCATCTTAAACATGCTCCAACCAGCTTTTGCCCCTCAGATGTGCTTTGTGCCTTGATTACCTTGGGCCTAAGAGTGTCAAAGTGCTCTTATTATGGCCACATGCGGAAGTGGCAATGTCCAAGCCATACATCTACTGAAGCCAACCATCCATGGCCCAGAAATAAGGGAAGTCCCATCAATTGGTAAGCCTCACATTTAGGAAATCAATGTAAAGATTCAACAAACCTTGGCCAGCAGTCCACAATCAGCTCATATGAGAAGATCGCTGATCTACTAAATATTTTGGCCAGTTGATCTGCACAGTAGGCCTTCATCATGCATTGATTATGTAATTAGCAGCCTATAAGGCTAAAATTCCATAGACACGTGAATTCACTCTCAATAATAAGAAAAAAAATAATAGTAATGCAACTAGAAGAATTGCAAAGAAGGGATGTGCATACAATGTAATCCCATGCTGGGCTCTCCTTCCTTTCTGTAATATCAGTAGCTTTCTTTAGCTCTTTAATAATAGGCAAAGGTCTTGGCCGGTCACCATGTTCATCACTGTCGTCCAAATTCCAAATGGAGTTCCATTAGCTTGAAAGAAACAAACATTATCAAAACACAACTGACAAAAACAATACATAAATGATATTTTTTTTTTTAAATATCCAACCTCGTCCATGGTGCAGGTTCATTGTCACATCGAACAAACAGATACCTGCATACCTTGAAGCCCTGCAACAAGTTCGGTAAAGTTTAACACATACCCCTAAGCAATTGCATCAGGTCAGTCTCAAGGCCAAGCCAAAATTTTCATAAGTAATAGCTAGTGTTGGAAACAAGTATACATACTAGTAATGCAACGAAACCAATAGCTAGCTCAAAGTTGAGCCCGTATTTACTTCGAGCAAGCCCTTGGCTAATAAAACATAGTTCAAAGATTCTCTCAACCCGTCGAGGAAAACAAAATACTGAATGAGGTTTAAGCCTACTAAAATTTCAAAGATTCTAAAGTAATACACTGAAAATTAGATAAGAAAAAGGATCTTTTAAAACAAGAAATAGATTTTATAGACTATCACAATTAAGAGCAATAAGCATACCTGCATTCCAACTTTGCGCCAGCATTTCTCAATCCTGTAAATTCCATCATATCGAACACCAGTTTCAGGTGCATATGAAGATCGCTTCTCTTTGTGAGACCTGCTTATGAAAAGGCACATTATTGAGAAATCAGCATGAATGTAGTATCCGGGCAAACAAAAAAACAGCAACTCTTATCATCAAATGAGGCAAATACATACATACATACATATATATATATAGATAGATAGATAGATAGATAGATAGATAGATAGATATAGAGAGAGAGAGAGACACCCATCCAATGAAAATAAGTTTTGACCAAAGACCAAAAACAAATTATACAAAAAATGTAAAGATTTCAACAAGCTAATTCAATCAAAGATTTTGAAAAACATGACCAACAGCCCAAAAAGGATATATGCAAAACACTCCCTGTTCTGCTACATTTCACCAGCTCGTGATGCCAATTCTGTTTAATAACATAGTGGTCATGAATACCAAGAGTCGCATGTGCATCGTGGCCCTTACAGGCATATGAATCAATTCTAAAGGCAAATGATTTTATATCAGAAATAGGGTTGGAGTCTCGGGCTTGCCAACACTTCATAGAAATGATATTTTCTAAATTAGTAACAGCCAGGCTGTGCCTAATACAAGAACACAAATGAACCTACAGAGTTTTCTGATATTGATTCGAAGGGCAAATGAATCAGTTGAAGGGTGGATTGAAGACAAAGGCGGGAAGGGAAGCTTATTAAAGTCTCTTTCCTCAGTTGCTTTAAAAGCTAGAAGCCTAGAACCATAATTCCCCTCTAACGATCCATGACTGAAATCCTTGTAGAATGGATATTAAGAAGGCAAAGTTGAACTAATGTCTTAACCGAGTATTTGGCTAAAATAATAGAAAGATAGTGCAGGTTGTAACAAAAAAAAAAGAAACTCTTGTCATGCAGCCAACATGAACTCATGTCAAACGCCATGTGCATAAACAATTTGTCCACTATGTCCATTATCAAGTATAACGCAATTTTTCAAGACCAGTTTATGGACCTCAGTACAACATTGGTTTAGGAAGACCAAAACTTTAACATATAAGTATGACTTCATCATATCAACTATAAGCTCCATTTTTCTCTGCTCCATGCTCCTCAATTTGCTCCATACAAAAGCGGACGCCTATAATTTTTTCATATACCATTTCAAACAAGCATCTGCAAACGAACATTGTAGCAGCCTCAATCAACCTGCTTAATAGCATGTATAAGACACCTCACTTTCATCTGTTGTTGGAAACAGCAAACTCATTCAAGAACAAAGGCATCCACATTTCAGTGATGTATACAATAAACTAATTCAATCCATGGAGAACGGATTACATACCTCACCACTCGAACTGGGTAGCCTTTCTTGCAGCTGACTCGCAGTGCCTCATTCAACTTTTCAAACTTCTGGTCAAAGGACTGCTCTTTGTTTGTGCGCTTGTTCCCACTTAAGTCTCTCCCACCACTTCCAATTGAAATATACAAATAAATAAATTTAAAGAAAAAAAGAATCAGCCACTTGGTCACATCTACATATACATGTACAATCAATCAGCTAATATTAGGAACTATGATAATCTTACTCGACAACCAAATCAGCTAGAGAGCAACAGGAACCACTAAGGTGGATGAACAAACCTTCCAGTGTAGAGAAACCACTCTCCATGATCTTCATCATCTTCATATCCCCCTGAGAGTGCCACCGATTGTGCGCCATGCTCTGACTGCCCAGCAATGCCTGCAACATGTGGGAGGTGAGCACCCCATTGCCTGCATTCCATGCGGTCCTCCCAAGACTCCCCTACCAGCACACCCTGCTTCCTGACAGGGTCATTTTCAGCAAGGATTGGACCAAAGTGATCAGGTGGGACTGTGACAAAAATCTTTCCACTACACGCGTTGGCTTTCCCAGCCTTCTTGGCTCTCTCTGTTGTAAACGCCTTGTCAGGTCTGTTCTGGTTCTGCACAAAGTGGTAAACTTTCAGAGGGCCATCCTTGGTGACCGACTTTGCAGTCCTTGCCATTCGAATTGCAACAACGAGTGCTGAATTGATTCTTGGCTGGCTCGCCATCTTTGAGGGTATTGGGTGCCGGCATTTTGCGCACGAGCGCTTGCCTTGACCAACCCATTTCTGAAAGCATTTGAGGCAGAAGTTGTGCCCACAGGGCGTCTGCAACAGGAAGAAGATTAAAGTTAGAACACCACACTTCTTTCCAATGAATACACAGCCAATCAAGTTAAACTGTCCAATACCAGAATGGCTGAAGAACTAAAGAATTAATACAGGAAAATATCTAAAAAGCAACAAGAGGACCCAAACTTCGAAAAGATAACCCTGAAAATGGGGTGTGTGTGGGTGAGTGGGTGGGTGGGGGGCGCAGGGGAGGAATGGATAGAACAATCAAATAATGAAACTTGCAGTACACCAAGCTGTAGACATGGATCATACATAGGACCAGTCTTTAGTGATCATAACCATTAAGCGGGCCACACTGGACTACCCCACAAAGCATATATCATGTTCATTGGACAGTACAATTCAGTGGGACCGTACCTTGTTCTTTAAATCACATGTGGAATGGAGAAGGCCAATAATCAAGGGGGGCCAGGATCATCTAACATGCAGTTTTCACAATAGGAGTCACATGGATCGGCCAAAAATATGCATACACCATTATGGTACAGTTTGGCTTAAACTCTATCATCCAAATTGCCAATATCAGCGTTCCACCATTGATGGCCACTGCCCATGCACGATAGACCCTTTATTGGAAATCCAAATCACACAATCTATGGATTTCATTTTAATGTTAATTTGCTGCACACTGGTTTTGAAGGTTTGTGATTCTCCCAACATGGATATTTTGGTCCAATGGAACAACATATCAACAGTTCAGACACTTCAATTGTGGGCTCTATTATAGAAACATGGAAACACCAACAATCCATACATTTTCTAACCTAAATTCTGTATATTCTTAAAAAAATCTGATTTAAAAACACAGCCTCAACTGACAGTAAATCAACAGCACAGATGACATAATAGATAGGCAGAGCAGACCATGTAGCACAATAATGATGTAGATGCAGCAACGGAGATGCCTAACAGTCCAGATAAAGAGGTCAAGAGAAAAAAAGTATCAAAATCAAAGCATTAGATTAGCAACATCACCAAAACAACAATATAATGCAGATCCAACAAAGCATAGCCAAGTTAATTATCAGATCTAGGGACAAATGCTCAAATTGGAGAAACATCTCCAGGCAAAGAATCAAATTGGTATATTAGCATACAAAAGATTCAATCTAAAAATCAAATAAACAAGTTCTAAGATCAAATGCAGAGACAAAGACAGATGTGCAATCCATGAACAGGAAGACGAAGGCCAAAAAAAATCCATAGTCGTAAGGTCAAGGATAATGAACATAAAAACCAACCTTAAACAGATGAATAGAACTTTGACAAAGATAATTAACATAAAATGAATTATATGTGTATTAGTTTCATTTGTAGACATGTTACATATTTTAAGGTCCACGAGTTTCCAAACAACCACGTATTTTGTTTTAGAATGTATGTTATATAGAATTCCAAGTTTAGCTTATACATAGATATTTCCTAATTAATACCAAACTCCACAAGGAACATCTATGGATTTGATAACCTTAAGTGATTAAGTAACCTTAAGGAAACTGAATAAATAAGACTAGTCATTCCTTCTGTTCCTCTCAACGCAGCAAGTCAGCATCCTTGGAATTAGAGAAAAATGCATAGAAGAAGATTAAGCCATCATCGAAAAGATCCGTCCAGCTCGATTTCAAGCATGACTGACATGTTACATATTTTAAGGTCCACGAGTTTCCAAACAACCACGTATTTTGTTTTAGAATGTATGTTATATAGAATTCCAAGTTTAGCTTATACATAGATATTTCCTAATTAATACCAAACTCCACAAGGAACATCTATGGATTTGATAACCTTAAGTGATTAAGTAACCTTAAGGAAACTAAATAAATAAGACTAGTCATTCCTTCTGTTCCTCTCAACACAGCAAGTCAGCATCCTTGAAATTAGAGAAAAATGCATAGAAGAAGATTAAGCCATCATCGAAAAGATCCGTCCAGCTCGATTTCAAGCATGACTATAGGTATGATGCCTAAACCTTGTTCTAATATTAGTGAGGATTCAAAACAAACAAAGATCATTCATCTTCATAGACTATCTTTGAATGCTCCAACCCAATCGTAATACAAACACGTCATACATCTTTAATTTGTCCAAAATCATAGTACGACATTAATATTCATTTCCTTCAAATCAATGAATCCAAAACCACATAATTAGTGATGTTCGCATAAAATTTAAATATTGCCTGCGCTTTAAGACATTTTCTAAAAGTGGTTGACACAGGGAACCGCTTTTGGAAAATGTCTTAAAACGTGGCAATATTTCAATTTTATGCGAACATCACTAATTATGTGGTTTTGGATTCATTGATGCGAACGAAATGGATATTAATGGTCGACCAGATTCATCAATCATCCAACTCATTTTCAGCCATAATGTTCTTCCTTTTTCAATAAATAAACAGTGGTACAATCATTTCACTTTTAGGGCCTTGCTTGATACCTAACAATGCTCATAAATAACTTTCAAGTAACCTAGAGAACCAAATTCATCTTTTTTGACCTAAAACAGTGAAAAGGGATCAATTAAAGGTCCAGTTCACCCAGCATAATCAGTATAAAATAACATAATAAGTATAAAGGACCAGAGCCTGATTTTCAAAATCGCACGAGTCGAGCTCTAACTCAGTCTGATATTGCTTGACTAAGCTCGAGCATGAGTCGAAATGCTAGCGAGTCTGATAACGAGTCAATCTCAAGCCGAACTCATTGCGAGTCAGAGCCCTGAAAGCTGCAAGTTAGCTGGTTCACATTGCTGAGAGCCCTAAAAGGGGTAAAAATAGAAGAACTCACAGTGACAGGTCTGTCTGGCAACTGCATGCAGAAGGAGCATTTGAAGCTCTCATCGAGAATATCCAGAACGTCATCGCTCTCGTCATTCGTATTCTTCCTCCTGCCGTTCTTCTCCGGCGACGGCGTCGCTGCCACAGCGCCTCCATCCGATCCGCCGCCGGACATCAGCCTCTGCCGCTTCCTCGCCTTCTCCGCCTCAGTCAGAGTTCCGTCCGCCTCGATCGCCCGGATCGCGGCGATCAGGCCGCCGTCAACCGACGGAGCGGAGGAGGGACCGGCGGCGGGATCATCGCCGGCGGGTGAGCAGTCCGGGCACTCCCATTGGAGGGCGGAGGAGAGGGTCGGCGGTGGCGAGGAGAGGCAGGCACGGCACGTGCCAGGGGGTGGCGCACGTGCCGCAGATGAGCTTCTCCTCCTCGGAGGGCGTGGCGTTGCAGGCCATGCACGCGCCCTCAGCATCGCAGGGAAGATTGCTATCGTGCGCCATGAGGAGAGCGATGTGTGTGAGAGAGATCGCAAGCAGAGGAAAGTGAGAGTGGAAATAGGGAGAAAATGAGAGGGAAACGGGGTTTTGTGGGAAAAGGAAATGAAGGAGGAGGCGGGTTTTTGAAAATGTGGGACTGAAAGTTTTGAATTTTGGGTTTTTGGATTTCTCCTGCTTTGAAAGTGAAATGCAAGATCAGGTAGGAATTCTTGGGAATCCGGATCCCCTCTTTTGATTGAGTAAAAAAACACAATCTCTTCTCACAGCGTCAATACCTGAAATCGATCAGTGGACCCGTGATTTTATATTTGAGATCGTGCTCTCCACGGTTAGACCAAATAGACACCAATCGTCATTATTTTCATCAAAGTCTTCTCCCTTTTATGTTCCGGTGGACTAGGGCTTCATATATATATATATATATATATATATATAAAATAATTATATATTTTCTCTTAATGATCAATCTAACGGTAGATCAACTTTGATCCACATAAAATATGGTGAAATGCCATTTGAAATACTCTAATTTGGAAGCATCAGGAATATTTTTAAGGTGAGTGGCTCCTATTAGAGTCAGAGGTTTGGTACATCAACCTTCTTCCACCGGAGAATTCGGAGTAGAATGTAGATGTTGCGCACCACCCTTCCACATAAATAACTAGAGTTTAAATCTCCAATTACAGCGATAGCGTTGATGGTAAGAGACTTGTGTGAGTGTCCGACTTTTATTAAGGGGGAATTTTTTCAAAGTAGAGGACTTGGTATGCATTCCGACCCTATGAGGTCCACTTGGCTCATCTTCAGTGTCACTTCAGACTGTTACATGTTGGTTGAGATAATTTGAGGTGACGAATTTATCACCTAATTCTTAGGGGGTGTTTGTGCAACGAGAAATTACACGTCCTTTCAATTTAAAAAATACCAGAGGAATGACCATTTCTACCTTTCACGAGAAATAGAAATCCTCTCCATTTGAAAAAAAAAAAAAGGAAAAATAACTTACTTATTTTCCCTATTTCTGACAATGCAGTGTTTCAAAAGGGGACTGGCTGCATAAAGTATTGGTGAAAATTCAATAATAAATCTCCTCTCCATCATGCCAGTGCCCTCGTTGCACAAATATAACCCTTGAACGACGTTTTTACCCATTTCTGCTTGCCCAGATAAAGATTTGGCCCTCAGATGTCAAACTTGAATTACAACTGTGATCACATGAGACATGTAGCATGGAGGTAAAGCCCTTGGCACTGCCATAAATGATTTTTACTAGATTAATCATTTATAAAACACCAGCCTTAATTATTTGACAAAACCAAATAACATAGATGATGAATAAAAGAGACAATGGTCAATTCAAAATCATAAATTTCCCTAACAAAAAAACAGAGATAGAGTAAGGATTTGGGGAAAGAAGAGAAAATTAAGAGAAGAGACGAGCAAGACTTTCTTTACCAAAACCAAATATGGAGATGGAGATGAGACATGGAAATGGAGATGGGTGATACTTGAGAGAGATGGAAAGGTTTTTTTTGTAAGAGTGGAAGGTGACGAGGGCCCTGCAAACATGTATAGATGCATTTGTTTAAGTGGGCATATAGATGTCCCTCACCAGATGAGCCACTTGGAATTGCATGCATGTGGGCTTCATTCGGAGTGTGTAGTGAATTTGATGAGCATGTAACTTCTTCCCTTTTATATAAGGGTAATAGATATCAAGCAGCATTCAAGGAGAGATATCATTAATATGGCTAATACAAATCAAGTTCATATCCCCCGTTATGTTAAAATTGGGAGATAATGTTTGATCCTATCAACATTTGTCACCTATATAAAATCTCATGCCAGCTAATGCAATCCCTCAATTGCTTTCTTCGAATAAAAAATATAAAAGAAGATATTTTATACAGCTAGTCGAGATACATTGTCGCTAATTTATCGCCTGATTTTTATGACGTATTTGTGTGACAAGAAGATTACAGCTGCAAGATTTTGACTTCCATTATAAAAAGAGGAATGACGCATTTGTATCTCTTTCGCAACAAAATCAAAATCCAATTTTTTTAAAAAATATATTAAAATTGGTTTTTCGTTTTCTCACAAAAGACAATATATATATATATATATATATATATGAAATATTGGAGAAAATTCATAATAATTTTCCTCTGTATCCTGATGTGCTCTCCTTGTACAAATGTAACCCCTTATGCATCCCCTGCTTAGGGGTTCACACTTGGATGAAAACTTAAGCATCAGATGTCGAACTTGAATTCTAACCACCATTACATAGGACATGTGGCTGGGAGGTAAACCCCGTGGCCTTGCCATGGTAATTGGGTTTTGCTAGATTAATCATAACACCAGACTTTTCAAATGTTAATATTTAGTTGGCATATCATAACAAAATGGATGTTAAGTATAAAAGAAACAATGATCAATTCAAAATCATTGTTTTAAATCAAATACCAGCAATTTCAATGAGAGACAGACTTTACATAGCCAATGCATAAAAATCTTTTATTTTTTAGATTTTAGTTTCAGTGACTATTGCAGTTCTAGTATCATTTTATGTTTTGCTCCTGTTAGATTAAAGCAAAAGTCTAAATGGATAGAATTTTTGGGACCGGTCTTTGGACCGATCCCAAATTCTGTCCATGTAGCACAGCTCTAGATTAAAATAGAGTGGAAAAGTCGTTGGGGATAGGAAAGTTGGCACGCCAACTTGTTTTAGACTGCAGGAGATGAAGTCTTTACCTGACATGTGGCAAAATATTTGCCACACTTCTATGTTATTATTAATTTTTTTAGGATTTTATAAAAAAAAAAAAGAGATTATGTGACCGCTGTATGAAAATAGTAAATTTAAGTGTCCTCGTAGCAAACCAGTCATATTGCCTGGAAAACTTTTTCTTTCTTTCTTTTGTAGGGTAGACCTTCATTTGCAATGTTAATGGTCAATTGAAACCCTACGGTTGTCCTCCCATTTACTTTCTTTGTAGGGTCTCGTGGACATTTATTTCTATTCTTGAGATGCCGTGAAAACCTCTTGGCTCTTGGAGACCATTAAAGCCACATGCCGTTGTTTGGTGTAAAACATTAAAGGATACATGCTATTGTTTGGGACCGACCAATGGAAAAATGGAGTTTGTGATTGATGCATACCCTTTGTAAGGATCTAGGACCTTTGCAACTTTGGTGACCGTTGCATACCCTTGACACTATACCCTAGTGAAAAAATAGTAATATATATATAAATGGACCTTCTGGATAATTTTTAGATTTCTCGTGACCAAATATAAATTCACACCACAACAGCCATGCACAGTGTCACAGAGCACACATGCTCAACAGTAACTGCTATTTTCAACCATGCTCATGGTCAATCCCAATATTTTATCCTTCCACAGGTATACCTATCCATCCATTGTGGGACCTAATAGATAGATACCCCATAAACCTTACCTTACGAAATGGATCGATATCTACTTATCCATTAGTGCATTTGTGCATCTGCATTGGGCCGATCTCGTTAGGACCCACTGGATAGTAGATGGGATCTTGGGACCCATCACATCCCTCCGAGATCCCATCACATCCCACCGATTAAGTCCTAATACACGAGATTGTGTTGATCATGTTATTCATTATTTTCCTTAGCAAATGGATCCACAATAGCTAACCTGGTTACCATGTGCATCTACATATAGTTTGGGGCAGAACATGGTTCTAGGATAAAGTATAAACTCCACATTTTTTATTGGTCTACCCAAATAATAGCATATGTCCTTTAATATTCTCCACCAAACAACCGCATATGCCTTTAATGGTTTCCAAGAGGTGAGAAAAATCTAAGAAGGGAAAGCAAGTCGAGAATGGTTGTTACATGGGAAGCAAAGGGATGAGTTCAGTGCATTTATAAATACACACAACAGGGTTGATAAAGACCCTCAATAGTAGAAATAAAGGTTGACTGAAACCCTACAAAGAAAGTAAATAGGAGTTCTGTGAATGTTACGATGAACCCTAAGGTCTCTATCGACCCTATAAAAAAATAAAAAAATAAAATTGCCGGGCAATATGACTTTCTTGGTGTAAGGCTATTTAAAATTATCTTTTTTGTATAGTGGTGTCATATAATCTGTTCCTTCTGATAAAGCTCTCTAAATTTTTTTATTATCCCAATTGACCCAAGAGAGCTCATCAGCCCACATATACTAAAATAATTAGTACCTACAGATCGATCACCACCGGGTAAATTTGTTGATTTACGGGGTTGTCAACCAACTCCCCAATCCCTTCTCGTGAATTATTTGGCAGACTTGAGAAAGTACCTGGCATCTAGGGTTGAGTGGTCGCATGATATACAAGAGAGTAGGGGGTGTCTTTCATTTATTAAAGGTAGGCATGGAATGAGACTATTAGCTGCTATGATCAAAAGGTTGACAGTAAAATTAAAACTCACTTGACATCTCGTCCTCGCCGTAATAAATGAATTTAAATGCCTGACGTCTTATGGATGGCTCATTAAAATGACACTCTTCGTGGGCAATTAGATGGAGTGTATTTTGATATGTTGGACTAATGAATCAATGGGTCAAGAAATTTAAAATGCCCCATAGACTATGCGTCCTAATTATTCAAAATCATCTCAAGAAAACTAGATGCAATAAAAAACCACCAAATATGTTGAAAGAATGCTCTAAATTCTAATTTCTCAAAGCGTTCTATAAAATGAAAATCTATGAGATTCCATAGCAAAGTTTCTAAAAAAAATTTAAAGTGTATTTGTCTAACATGATTTTGCATAAAACCCACGTAAAAGGATTTAAATTTTTACGCTTTCTACTTATTTGGCATTAGAGTTTTAACAAAAACTCTTAGGGCATGTTTTTCTGCTAGATTTTTTTACACATTGTCACATGACATTTGTGAATGTCGTATTTTTTCATATGCATTTTAAAATTTCAGCAACTTGAAATGTCTCAAATAGCCTTTGAGAATTTATGAATATCAATTCCTTTATTTTTTATGTGAAATTTCTAGATGCTCAATTTTAAGGTAGCATCCAAGAATCTCACTATATTTAGGAATTCAAAAATTCTCCATACAGGAATTCATTGAACTCTAGCAAATAAATAGGCCTTTGTTTCTTTATAAAACTATTTAATAAGAATTTGTAATGTTTGGGCTCTTTGGACTTTACGTGACATCTTGTCCACTGTAATTTGCAAGTAACATGTTTCTTGACAAGCATTTCAAGATTTCAATCACTTAAAATGTCCTAAATGACCTTAAAGATTCCAGGAATTTCATCCATTTGCTTTCTTATAGAAGTTTTGGGTGCTCAAGCACAAGGGATCATTTAAGAATTTTACCATGTTTGAAAATTTTAAAATTCTCCAAACAACAATTCCATGAATTCTAGCAAAGAAATAAATATTTTAAAATGCATTTGAGCAACATCGACTTAGTGGAGAGAGAGAGAGAGAGAGAGAGAGAGGGGGGTATTCACTTTCTCGTGATTGCTACCGTGCGGCAATTAAAGCATCAATTTTAAAATGAAAATAATAATAAAAAAGCATTTTCCTCGAGTTGGGAAAATGTTTGGAAGATAACTAGGATTGTTTGAAGTATCGTGGATTGCCATCATAAAATCCAATGGTGCCTAATGTGTGAATCGTTTGCTTTTCATTGACCAAAGGAGGTAACTTTATGAGCCTTTTGCTGTCTTTAAAACTTTTACCTTGATGGTGGTTATATGCAGTCCGGCTGGCAGAACATGCCTATCATAGGGGTAAGGTGGAGGGAAAAAATCAACTATGTGAGTTATCCTAATCTTTGATTTAATCGTCTTAATTTCGAGTGTATTTGAATTAATGGCCTTTTTTTTTCTTTCTTTCTTTTTCTCTTATATCAAATCCAATGGTGAGTGACTTTGGATGAATCTCAAACTGGGGCATGAGCATCTTCCCAGTCATGGGGTTGCTAGACCCAAGTGGACTCCATAGTCTCTGCATGGGAGAGAATTGCTCTTTTCCTATGTCACCCTCCTTTCCCCTTTTGCCCTTTAGTCCCTATTTATTTCTACTTTACATCCAAAATCCCCAAATTCTTCTACCTGCATGTAAATAGAGTTAATTGCACAAACCCTAATCTAATTGGTCCTTTGTTGGGTCACCAAAGATTGACCCAATCAATTGCCTGATGCTTTTTTTTTTTTTTTTTTTGGCCTTGTAATATGCCCTTTGACATGGACTTGGCAAAATCAAACACACTCAACCATTTGTACAACACCCATGGCTAAGACACTTGAGCCTTACAAACACACTAAAAATAATATTTTGAGATTATATTAGAAACCATCTTGTCTAATGTATAGATAGGTGTGTTGAATGTGTTGGACTCTATATTTAAATGATTAAAATCGAAAATTTCTCCAAAATCCCTAAAATCTCTCATTAAATTAAAATTGAAATTGAAATTGAGCTCCAATTTTGCAATCAATTGCGAAATTAGAGCTCAATTTCGAAATCGAATCCTACCTCTGTAATATATAATAACTAGCAAAGCATACTCGCACTAAGCCCCGGGCCCAGAAATAAAAATACGTCCAATTTGTGACTATTTTATGAGATATTAATTAATGAGAAAATATAAAGTAAATAAATTTACTATTTATTACGGTTCGAAGCATGGCCCAGCTTGGCATTTATACAAAGTAAATATTATATTTTATATAAATGAGTATGAAACTTCAAGTCTTATGTAAATTAACATCAATGTTTATATATTTATTTTAGTAATTTCAACTTTATTTCAAGTTGAAAATCCTAAAAGCTCATAAAGTCTCTTTTAATTTATATAAGAAAATTTTAATAATATAAGATTAGGATGGGCATGTGGGCCAGCTCGTGGGTGGCACTACCTGGCCTAATTGGGGTACAGCGCGATACGGTTGGGCTGATCTAAAAGTAGGCCATGCTTTTTTTAACAAAAGTTCAAATCTTATCTTTATTTGAGAATTACTAGACGTCTTTATATCTTCTTATAAAAATCCATTTTGTTTTTATATTTCTTTAAAAATAACTTTTGAAACATTTCACTTTCCGCGGAATGGGCCAAAATCCCATTTGGACGCCGGACGCCAATACATACTTGAGTAGTTTGGATTTCACAGGTACACATCATGGATAATAAAAAAGGTAGAAAGAAAATGTCCTCGATCAAGATATGGCATTTATTTCTTTCTGAATTGGGAACTTGAGTGCCTTGTAAAGTTGCAATATAACTTACTGTGTATACATATCACTCGACATGGAATCTTTTAGTTACTATATGCAACTTTCTTAATCAATTGCAAGGCAATCCAAAAGATAAGATATATTTTATGAATTCTATTTAAATGAATCTCTTTATAAGAAAAATCCTAACATATAATATATATTTCTATTTTTTAGAAATAAAATAAAATAAAGTAAATATTAAAATCGAAATTAAACAATCAATTGCAAAATTGCATGTGGCCCGGTCTTTAGGAATTAGAGTATGAGGCCCACTTTAAAAAAGTTAATTGTATGTGGAGCCCATATGTATAAATCACTATTAATGATTCACTTTTAAAAATCACAAACATTAAGGATTTTCTAACCATAATAGATATATTAAAATTCCAAATCCACCTAAAGAAGATTCATTTTAACTTGGTTAGATAGAGTTATTGAGCAAGATGGAATTTTTCATCTGGGCTCTTTAATCAACTATCCATAATAGATATATATTAAAATTTGAATTTACATAAAGAAGCTTAACAAAAGTAAACTCTAAATTGGTTGATAGAGCTTATCTCTTGAAATTGATTTGAAATCTAATTTTTCAAATTGATTTGAGATTAGAGTCTAATTTTGTAATCAATTGTAAAATAGGACTCCAATTTCGAAATCGATGCCTACGTTTATAATATATAATAATAGTAGGAAAAAAAAAAAAACAATTTGGCTTGACAGGTGACCGAGTTTAACATTTTATAATTGAAACCTTGACAAGATGGTGGGTCAGTTGTACAAATCAAAATGGTGCCAGAATCCATGTTCAATTATTAATATTTATTTATTGGGAGGATGGTGGGATTGCAAGTCAAGATTTCAATTATTAATATTTATTTATTGGGATTTTTATTGATTACTTCCCCCTTAAATTTGAATTATACATGTTAATGACCGAAGACCAAAAAAAATGTCGCCGGAGTCGCTTGACTTGACTTGCCAATATATGATGTTTCACATCGCAGCCCAACTTAATTTGCCTTTTTTTTTTTTTACACCACGACAACTCAATTTGATTGCAAAAGCTAACCCTCATACATTCAATGGAAGATCTGTATTAATATCTTTATTACGTCAGTAAATGGATAAAGTTCTTTTGTTTTTTAAGTGTAAGTAAGTTCTTCATTTTCTCAAATAATTAATTTTAGGGAAAAGAAGGTCTAAAACCCAATATAGTTATTAGAATCTCCGAGAGGGCCATACCCCACATAAACAATACAATAAATTTCCAAAACTACTAATTGCAGCTACCTAAAACTTTACAAATTCAAATACAAGAAAAATCCCTTGCGTCCAGAATGTAGGATGCCCGCAACTAGAGGTTACACCAACCATGCATTGTTTAACCCATTCAATTTCATATCCTTATCTTTAAATTGTATTTGTTTTTGTTACCATTTGTTATCATTCGTTTGGTGCGATAACTTAGATGATTAGCATTTAGAATTAAACTTATTTATGGCAATTGATAAATGACACTTGTAAAATCTCCTTTATACGGATGAAAATGCCGAATCAGTCAATCCCAAAAAGTTACAATATTGGCCGTGGTTTGCGGTCTGTTGCAGTCATTGTGGCATAATCTTTTTTTACCAAAAGAATATAAAATTAGAATATTGTTTTTTTAGATTATTGTAAAATGCTAGAAAATATTTGTTTTGACAAGAACCATCCATATCATATTTACTCGGATTTTCAAATATTTCATTGAGTTAAAAGGATCTGATACTATTCACTATGCTCAGAAACTACTGCAGCTAGGCCCTCGGCAATTAGTAGTAAAATGAACCATCCACATGATTGTAATAACTTTTCAAACACCACTCGTCTTGAAGTAAGTAGTCTGTGTGAAGCATCCCTTTCTTCCCTTGCTTTAATAGAGATGTCCCTGAAGAAATCTAAAACAACTGTCTTTTGACATTTAGTCGGAAAAATGCTAATATCAGTCAGCAATGAAATGCGACCGGTGGCGCTTCACTGATAACATTCACCAATTAACTTAATTTAAGCACTGAAGAACTCAGGATGATGGGTTTTCAATATTTTGTAGAAAACCCTTACAGTATACATCCATCTTTCTGTTCAAACTCTTTCTTCTAGTATTCAAACACACTTTCTTCTAGTATTCATATGTTTGGTCATACACACGATCAACTATTAATGAGACAACAATGCATATGTTTAGTTTAAATCATAATGTCACGTCATTATGGCATCCAATGCCAAAAACACAGTAAAGTCTACACCTGAGCTAAATTCTATTCTAAAAACAACAAACTACTGTTGATGAGCACAAGTTGCGTCCATCTCAGTTCTCTCACTGTCACAGAAATGGTGTTTGCAACAACAGACTCCCATCAGTGGATGAGTGCAAGAAGAGATGAATCTGCTAATATATATTACAAAGCACTGCTGCTTTTCTCCCCCTCCCCAACATTCATCACAGTTTTTGTCTGTGAGTGACAAGTAGGCATCGTTGCTTTCTACATTTTCCACTTTCAATCTGTTCACTGCAGTCTCCATCCTTTCCATGATAACATTGCTGCTGCTGCTCCATTGTTTGTAATATCTATTGTTCAATCAATTAATGCTTGTTAGAGGAGAATCTTGGTGACAGCAGGCATGGCTGCTGGTTGATGTCCGCACTTTCCACTTTTGTTTTGTTTGCTTCTGACTTCATTTTTGCTAAAATGTCATCAAAAGATGGTGTCCTTAGTTCCTCAATCGATGCCAATGTGGGAACTGTAATCGCTTGTTTTTTGGGTGTCGTGCAAGTTGGTCGATCAACCTGTTCAAGGAAACATTTGGAGTAAAAAAGCTGTTCTCGTGTAATTAAGAAAAGTCACTGCCGTATGCCAAAAGTGAAAGCATCCCGTATGTTTTGAAGTCACTGCCGTATGCCAAAAGTGAAAGCATCCCGTATGTTTTGAAGCATACCAAGTACTCCTTCTGGAGGTATCGATCTGCCTGGCTTCTGATATTGCTAGTATTTTCGGTGTGGTTATCTTGTAGTGCTTTTAGCTGACTAAAGCCTGAGGCTAACATGGACTCGATTTCCGTCTTAGCTTCTTTGTCCAACGAAAGAGAATCTGCAAAGACACATGTTTTAGAATGCAACTAATTGCACTTCAGTGAGCTCATTCAAATGAAAGGGTAAGGAATGAAATTACTGTTAACAGCAATCTGAAGATCATGGGCTTGAGCATTGAGTTCTTCTACAGAAGATGAGGATACAGACACAAATTCCTTAAATGCAGTATGATTTACATGGGCGCTTTGTCTGTCAAAAGCAATTACCAAAGAGGTCATCAAGTGGGTAAGAGAGAAGTAACATAATATGTTACCAACACAATTGGTAAGAGAATTGTAAATTAGTGGGGTAACACAATTAAAGGGATGAAAAATTAAAAAGACATACTCCACAGCAGATTCAATATCTGAAATGCTGCTATTATTGAGACAATCAACAGAGAACTGAGCATTCTCCCACCGTTCCCTAGACTGATCCACTTTCTTTGAGCTGCATATCAAGCAAAGCACAATCAACACCAATGGAACAGAACAAATATTGGCCGAGAACATTCCATTAGAATATTGACACAAGTTCCAGAAATCACTTGCCATTCCATGAGAATGTTTTCCATAGTAGCCCTTGTGTCAGCTGCTGAAAAAGTATCTTCCTGAAACTGGCTTTCTACTTTTTCTATATATGCATTCCATTCTTTTTTAGCATTGGTGGAAATTTGTTGCATGCCAAACATCTCTTGCTGCAATGTTTTCTTCTCTTCAATGCTTACACTGTTTATGTTTCGCAATGCCTCTGTTACCTGCTTACAGATAAAATTACATTTAATTACAATTACATAAATTACAATTACATAGTCCAGATTGAATTGAATTAAGCAGACTGACGAACCATATCTGTTTTTGTTGTTGTCAAAGTTGCTAATATTGTAGCAATCTTTTCAAGGGCTAGTTTCTCTTGTTTGGCAGATGCTTCCTGGAAACAAAATTTATCAGAACTTCTGCATGGAAAGGTTTAGTTTCTAACAGTATTAATAAAATTAATCTTCGACCTCAAATGCTTTCCCAAAATTGGCTAAATTGCGGGCCTTTTCCATTTGATTATCTTCTAGAATCACTGTTAGCTTAGAAGCACGACCATAGAGGTCATTGAAGAAGTCAACCGTTGCCTTTGATATCACTTGCGTTGACACCAAACTCCTTTGCAGTCCCTACAATATCCCCAGAAAGCATTAGGAGCAGTTTGCACATTTAGCTTTGAATCCTAAGAAAATGCAACTCCTGGTAGCAAGCATATGCAGAACAGTTTATTATCCATTCTGCTGTGGATCTAGGTGGCAGATGAAATATAGGAAACCAGGCTAGGGTGGAATTAATACTTTTCTGCCTTCCACTTCAAATCAATATCAGTACATATTCCCCTACCAAATTATCTGGTTTCCATGCCACCAGGCTAGGGTGAAATTAATACTTTTCTGCCTTCCACTTCAAATCAATATCAGAACATATTCCCCTACCAAATTATCTGGTTTCCATGCCACCAGGCTAGGAATTAATACTTTTCTGCCTTCCACTTCAAATCAATATCAGAACATATTCCCCTACCGAATTATCTGGTTTCCATGCCACCCCAATGAACAGCTGAATGGATTTAAATAACAAATTGCCAATACTGATTTTGGTTTTACTATCTGTTTCTGTCAAAATCTTGGGGCACAATAGATCATATAATGAAAATATAAGAAAGACGAATTTCAAGCATAGGAGACTCGATGAAAAATGACACCTCCTCTTGTTGTTGAGCAGAAAATGCCAATAACTGTTTTTGTTCGGCAAGGGAACTTTGGGTATCACGAAGAACCTGCTTAGCCTCTGAAACTGCGGTGACCAGAAACTGCAGATAGCACAAAAGTCACATACTGGTGAGTTTTATGGTTCCCTCACAGTTCACCAGAAAAAAAAAAAAGAAATCATTTAATTCATGTTTTACATTTTCAACAGCCATTATGTGGGCATATATGGTTGACTTTCAACTGTTCCAGATCTGATGAAGCTTTCATCTGTAATGCACCTGCAAGCTCCTTCATGGTACTAACTCCAGAAGTAAATGTCTCTTTTACTTTCTCGATCCTTACGTCCAAGATTTTATTTGCCTGGGAACAAAAATCATTGGACAAAATGAAGGATCCAGTGAATTCTAATTCATTTTTAAATAACAAAACAGATTTCTCCTTTTACCTCACATTTACTAGCAATGAATGCGCAAACATTCTCTTCCATGCATCTTAGCTGTTGATTCTGTTGAGAAACTGATCCCACAACTGCCTTGTGTAAGCTTTTTAAACTATGATCAAGTTGAGACCCAAATGTCAGAACCAATCCCTGATTTTCCACTTCCATCTTGTCTTTGCGGTCTGTAGAAAAGCAAAACATTTCCAATAACGTGAAACATCCTTTTGATTGGGTTACACAATCAGACAAAGAAGTGGATATTCCCCAAAGATGATGAAATAAATCTTGGTGACATTGTCCCAGGGATATCATATTCAAGATCTGGGCCATTTTCAGGTGCCATCAACTGTGCAGATTTCCCTAGGTCCAGAAAGAAGCGCAGTCCACTCGTCAAGAACAAAGAAGTGGATATATTCCTTTTGATTGGGCTACACAATCAGACAAAGAAGTGGATATATTCCCCAAAGTGGACATTGTCCCAGGGATAGCATATTCAAGATCTGGGCCATTTTCAGGTGCCATCAACTGTGCAGATTTCCCTAGGTCCAGAAAGAAGCGCGGTCCACTCGTCAAGAACGGATAGCTTCATCTCAAGAAAGAATAGCCCAGAATGTCACCGTTCACATTTGTTGCAAAGAGCCTTTTTTAATCTTATTGCTGAAGTAGATACAGACCTATTTTGAAGAGAAGTGCAGTAATATCTTCCGTTGCAGTTTGTAGATCAGTACGTAGCTCCTTTGCCCGTTTGAGTATAGCATTCTCTGATAATTTCATAGAAAAGGATAAATGAATGTAGTACTTACCTGAGTGTAGTAGATTCGGCACCAATTTATCAAGAAACTGAAAGATATGGAATGTTATACTTACCTGAGTGTAGTAGATTCGAAATGATAAATTCCTTTTCCTTCATCTTAGAATTTAATCTCCTGTGATTCTCTTGAAGATCTTGCAAGGTGGTGACAGTGTTTTCCAGATTTTTCTGAAGTGAGAGGTTTTTCAAAACCAAAATTAGATATGCCAGTGCCGAAGAAAGTAAGCAGTGAACGTTATACACAAAAGTATTCCTTACTCTGCATTCCTTAAGCTCACTTTCCAAATCTAGATTTCTCTCTTGTTCAGTATGGTATAATTCCCGAAATGTATCAAGTTCCTGAGATGATGAGCATATGGGATGATCCATATCTATATTCACACAATGTGCTTAGCAATGGAAAATGAATAAAATCCACACCTTTTCCCTGAGGTCCAAATTGCACTCCAAGCGTTCTATCTTATCACCCATTGCCTGATGCATTGAAATTTTATGATTAAAACAATTCGAAAGCCTTTTATGTTGCTAATATTTTACAAGTTAGGCATGCATCCAAAGAAACTACATGGAATGCATCCGCCTTTAGTGAGATATTCTTCACATTTTTTTTTTGTTGGACATCTACCCATGTGCTTGGCAGATTTTCTAAAATATATCACAGATCACATACCTTCTTTTCAGCCTCTTCTTCGACAAATCTTTCATGCGGAACGTAAACACCATTCTTTTCTCTTGCAGCTCGAACATCTGTTTGCAAAATTGGTGATGAGGCATGTATTAGTTTGGAACAACATTTCAGTCAGAACTTACAAAGATAAAGGCAATAGTACAACTGAACCTTGCTTCATTCTCTCGATTTCTTGGTAGAGATCTTTAAGCATCACGGACTTAGTCATCTTTTGATTTGCCTATAACCATGACAGTAAATAATTCAACAAAAAGAAGCATAAAAGTAGAATCATAGATCACTACTGTAGGAAGGTCAACAGTCAAGTAGTCAAAGTCAAACCTCTGGTTTGTTTCTGATGTTTTTAGCACGACAAGCATAATCTAGTGTGCTCAATGTTTCTTCCAAACAATGGGCAGATGGAGATACAGTTGCTATGATGCAAGTTTTTGTTTTCCCACCCAAGGAGTCTCTTAATAATCTTGTCAGCTTACTATCTCTGTTTAAAGTGGGTTAAAAAATGGAGAAAAAGAGTAAGACAGCTCACTCTTGCGAGACACTGGGAAGACGTAGTAATGGCATGTCCAAAGTGCAGTAATGGCAAGAATCAGTGATACAAACCTGTAAGGGATGTGACCAGAATGTTCCACAAGTGCAGTAATCACACGTCCAAGTGTGAGTAGGCTCTTATTTATTTCTCCTGCTTCCCTTGCACGACCCTGCACGATTCATACATCTACTTCTTGAGAACATAGTTATTTTTTCTTGACTACCATTTAATGGAAATGAGACAAAATTATACATCACCCATGCACATTGAGTTTCTGAAGTGGTTGCAATTGTAAAATAAAGGTAAAGTAAAGCATCAAATCAAGGGAATATAATATATAAGGGGATTATGATTGTATTTTGTCTTTAGTGGGTTGGTAAGGAATCTTTTTGACTTTTGTGTGAAAAGTGAGTATTTTTTTGTCATTTAATGGATAAAGGAGGTTGCTTTTTGACATTTTTTTTGAAAGAGGAGGAGGGAATTTTGAAGATGTGTGTGACCCCTTGTCTGAAAAATGGAGGCCTTACATTACTTTTACTTTAATAGTAAATTGCCAAGTAACTTTACATGTAAAATAAAGTGTAGTAAAGCATCAATCAAGAGAGAATAGAATATAATGGGGTTATGATGGTGTTTTATTTTTAGTTGTTTGGTATAGAGTCTTTTTGACTTTTTGTATAGAAAAATGGAGTTTTTTTGTCTTTTAGTGGAGAAAGGAGGTTGCTTTTAAATTTCTTTTGAAAAAGATGAAGGAAATTTTGAATTAAAGTGCTATTGATGTGATCCCTTGTCTGAAAAATGGAGGCTTTACCTAATCTAGTAAAGCGCCAAATAGGCACTTAAGGATTATATTAATCAAGCTTTCCCTCAAAGAAAAAGGATCACAGTAAGAAAAACACAACCAATGCAAGAAGAATTCACTTGTGAAAAAAAGGATAAAACATACATATTGTTCAATTATTGAAGAGGCATAATCCTATACATCTAGACACATCCCAAGCAATGATACATCCTAGCAAAATCAATACAAATGTACCGACATTCACAATGTAGGCAAATTGTTACTCCTAATCCAGTAAGAACAGAAGACCTTTGAAAAACAATGATCATTGTTACAAACTCCATCGCAAACGGAATAAAACAAGATGGCACGAGCTCAAGAGAAGCCAGGAATGGATTATTGAATTACGGTCTTTGCTGGCAAGAATGGAACTTCAGTTTTGTACAGAAATATGAAATGTGAAGGCTTTACTTCTGTTTCATTCCTAAGTCCAAATCTTGTTAGTCTCTAGTAATTTTCCAATCACAAAATAAATGGTTTTTTAGTATTAACACATACATACATATCTGTTTTTGTGTTTTGTTCATACTTCATACTCAGGCAAAACATATTTTGTTGAAATATACAACCCTCTTGTTTCTTTTTCTTTTCTTTTTTCTTTTTTTTTTTTTTGAAACAAGCAAGCTTTATAAAAGCAGAAAAAAGACACACACACCTTGCCTCTTCTAGTGTTTCAGAAAGTGAATTAAATTTCCTTAGCGACCAAAACCTCAAGGCGTTAGTAGAGGACATAAATACTTTTTAATATTCTCTTCTGGGTGGAGCCCACTCCTCAAGTACCATATTAAATTTCCTAAGCTAACCATTCCTACCAAAAACTCGAGGGCGTTTGTAGAGGCAGCCATAAATACTTTTGAATAGAATCCTTTGGATGGAGCCCACTCCTCAAAATTACATACAAATTTTACTTGCTTGAATTACAAAACTTATGAAATTTGGCCATAACCCCACCCTCACCCCTGCCGGAGGGGGAGAGGGAGAGAGAGATGGAGGAGGGAGAGGATTTAGGGAGAGAGAAAGAGTGACAATGAGAGGGAGGCGGTGGAGGCGGGTAGGGAGAGGGGGGGAGGGAGAGACAGGGAGGGGGTAGAGAGAGGGAGAGCGGGCGGGAGAAGGAGGGAGAGAGACCGAGAGAGGGAGGAAGAGTGTGTAGAGAGAAGTGGAGAAGAGGTTAGGGTAGTTTATGAAATATGGGGTGTGTAGAGAGTAAATTTTTAATTTATGTAGTGGGTGTAGAGAGAAGCATTGTGGAGAGCAATCTTGTGTGTGCATTTAGCAGCTCCCTTAATAAATATGAGAGCTAGTAAATGCACACAAGAAATTTCTCTCCACATACTACTTCTCTTTGCACCCACCACTTAAATTAAAAGGTTACTAAAATTACTTTTTACACACTCCATATTTCTCGAACTACATAACCTCTCTACTCTCTCAACTTCCCTCTCTCCCTCTCCCTGCTCGCCACTACCCGCCACCCGCTCTCCCTCTCCCCTCCCTGTCTCTCTCCCTCTCTCCTTGACCGCCTCCGCCCGTTGCCCGCCCCGCCATCCACTCTCGCTTTCCCTCTCCCCTCTCTCCCTTCGGTGGTGGGGGTGTGTCCTTTTAGGTATAATTTCCTACATGGGTGTTTTGGTCAAAAAAATTACAGTGTAGAGAGCAATTTTGTGTGTGCATTTAGCGGCTCTCTATAAATATAGGTTCTTACTCTAAGAGGGTACGATAGATAGACGCAAATCCCAATTTTGTCATGGTAATAGAGCATGGGCGTTTGGCTGTTGGCCTTATCTAGAGTAGGATACAATTACCTTCTTATAGTTTGTGATGATAAGATACTTTGTTATCTGGAGTTGTTGTACTTGGTTTTATCATTGTGTTCCAAATCTCAACATTATGACTCCTGGGAGGAGTAAATATGATTGAAAATCAGTTTTTAACATGTATCAAAACATTATGACTCATGGGAGGAGTAAATGTAAATGAATTTTTTAATGAGAACTACTATAGATATATATATATATATATATATTTTTGTGCGCGTGCGTGTGTGTGTCCGCCAATAAATATCACATCCATTTAAAAAAAAAAAAAAAAAAAAAAAAAATTATGACATACCTCTCGTGCACCTGATCGAGAAATATTCTCTGATCCAGCTAGGTCTACAAGATTAAGCTTGCCACATTTTATGAGCTCTTCAGTTCCAATAGTTGCTTCTTTTACATAGATGGTTATGGAAAAGATAGAATGAGAACGACTGCAACAGATAAAAAACACAATTTGCTTAGCATAGGTCATAGTACCAGTTTATACACATTAAAAATATTACCTGCTATGCTTGTTTAATAAAGTTTCCGCGGTGCGTCTTTTGGCAGATCCTCTTTCCAAGAGATTATAAATTTCATTTGCACTATAAACAACTTCTTCTTCAAGACCTCTCACAATCACACTTCCCTTCCCATCCTCCATCAGGGAAATAGGTTTCTTTTGCTTATCTTCCCCAAATTTAGTATAATCTTCTGGAGCTAATAAATCTGTTATTTCTTCATTGTAGAGTTCCAAGAAAGTTACTTTCATGCTATAGTCAGCATTTTGTGCTTCTAGTGCATCAAAGATTTGGCGAACTGCTCTTGGAATCACACCAGCATCAATAGGTAACTCTCCACTCTAGATCACATGAGATGAGATACACATCATGTCAAAAACCAAAGAAAAATCTCCCACTTCAAGTGTAAATTTGCAGTTCAAAACAATTCAGTTTCATACCTTATTTCTCATTCCTCCCTCCATTGTATATGTTTTGCCTGTTCCTGTTTGCCCGTAGGCAAAGACAGTGCAGTTAAAACCTTCGAGGACTTCATCGACAATGGGTGAAATGGCTTGGTCATATATTGATCTTTGTTGTGCTTTTGGCCCAAACACCTGCACCATATGGTGGTCCAAAACAGAATTTGGAAAAGAGCCGACCCAAGAAAAATCTATGCAAGTTAACATATTCAAAGACAGTACTGCACCTTATCGAAGGCGAATGCTCTGTCAATTTGCTTATTAGCTATACTTTGAACAACAGTGACTTCTCTTTTCTGCTCATTGCATGATATCACTTTTGGAACATTCAGGCGCTGTTCTTCATCAGTTAATGGCCTGGAAGTCAAATAATCAATTTTTGTGCTTTAACAAGAGGACGTAATTATTTCAATAGAAATTATTTAAATGCGGCTTTATAATTATTCATTTTGGTAGACTAGCTAGGAGAAGAAACAAGAAATCTTTCACAAAACCAAATCTAAGACTGATAAGAATTATAATTTTATATGAAAAAACAGAACAAAAGTGATAGAACACACAAAGCTACTTAAGTTTGTTCTGCACTTTCCACACCAGTGTGCATATTGTATCCGCTCCTTGACTAGTTGGAAAGCAAATTATAGGAAAATGAAGGGTAGAGGGCCCCATTATCTCATCACTTTCTGAACAAATCTCTCATGGGGTGTGGAGATTGAGGTCCCTGCATCTCATCATCATCTCATTTTGTTGTGCACAATTGAAGTCTGTCATCTGGGTCACTCCCCATTAGTAATTTCGTTTAGTTTTTTTTTTTCCCTTTCATTTGAATCTTCTTCTTCTTCTTCTTTTTTTTTTTTTTTTTTTCAGAATCACGCAATCCAATTAGATACAATACAGCTACCTATATTTGAATGAATGAGCTAAAAACCCAAATAATCAAAGAAGGCTTAGACCCACCTGCATCTGAGCACCACCTGAACATTAACCTCTCGATCTCTGTCCTGCCTGTTTGAGCTCCCATCTGCCCATCTCAGCTCCATCCGCCGCTTTTCCGAGCGAGGCGTGTGGAAGGGAGATGGTGATGATGACGACACCGAGGATGCTGTTTTCCTGTGCTGATCCGGAGTGAAAGACATGATATCTATGCTGAACTAACTTCTTACTCAGTTTCCCAGACCTAACAAAATGCACAAAAAACCAATTAATCAAATGATACACTCTCCTTCCAAACCTTTGAAACCCTCAAAAGGAAATCCTAAAAAAGGCCTATATGGATGGGAGACAAGACCTCTATGATGTTTTCACTCAATTGTTCGCACATGAACAACTAAATCCTCATAAAGACTCAGACCCAATCACCCAAACCCTAGAAAAACCCCACATCAACAATCAAACTTCAAAACAAAAAAACCCCATTACAGAACAAGTTCGAAGATCTTGAGCATGGGTGTTAGATGATTAGATGAAAAGTGAATAAACTGAACTGATCCTTTTATCAGATTCTCGTTCTCAGAGAGGAAAACAAAGAACGAAAAAAAAAAAAAAAAAAGCTTTGAAGTGATTCCAGATTCCAAACAGAAAGTTGAAAAGATCAGACAACAAGACAATGACTTTCAGATTATGCTTTCTTTTCTTCTGTACCTGAAAAGAAAGAGTTGATGATGAATCAAAACCCTAGCTTCAAATGAAGAATCTGAGAAAAGATCGATGGGTTTTCGGGTTCTCTTTCGGAAATTTCTCTTTTTTTCTTTGTAGAAGGTAGAGAGATGATTGCGTATGAAACATGAGGAAATGAGGAGAGATTATATATATTCCGTAGCTTACGTATTTCCTTTTCTTAACGGCTATGAGGTTTGAAATTTTGTAGCCGTTTGAGAGGAGGACGTAGGATTTCAATTTTTAGGTTTGAAAATAGCAGCCTTTATTTCTTCTTGCCCAGGAAATGGGCATTAGGGCAAGGCTCCCATTTTACATCCATCCTACCCCAATTGACAAGGAAGGGCCCCACAAGGTGGACTGCATAGATGGATCATTGATAAAAAAGTTAAAGAAGATTTTACTGAAAAATTTTCATTACATGGGTGTTGCAAGACATAATGCCTCCTAACTCAGGCAGCACAAACGAGTACTTGAGAAGAGTGACATTAGTGTCGCTCGTCACTAATTAAGCGACGCTAGCGTCACTCCCTATAACTATGAGAAGAATACTTTCATACTGTTTGAGTTAAGTGGTACTATTTCGTGCAACTCCTACATAATGAGAATTTTTCAGTAAAACCTTCAAAAAGTTATCATGCCTTGATTGGGAGATTGTGGACGTTGGAGCAAGAAGATGTTTCAAGCCCTATTTTAACTTCTTGTTGGTTTCACATCTCAACTTAGTTCGGATCTAATGAGGTAAAATTTTTGGATGACGTGAGAGACCGTGGTTGGTCAACTCATAATCACCGTGCATCGCAAGTAAACCCGATTCATTTCAAACCCATGTCCTAATGGGCTAAACCAACTGTTTAAACCATCCTGACAAGGCAGAGAACGGTAGACCTATTTTAACTTTGAAGCATCCGGTGTGATCACCTTTTAGAAACCGGACTGACCATTGAACCAATAGGCCGAGGGTTGAGTTGATTGGTTGGGTTCAAGTAAAAGCAGACCTTTCAATCTGCCTGCCATTGTTGATGGATATGACTGTAAATGAGCCATATGCAGGATAACATTATCCCTGTCTAATATACACTTCACACATGTTTATATATTAGTAGAATACGTGGACCGAGTTCAAATATCTAAAATCCAAGCTCAGGTTCAACCTGAATTTGTGAGGGATTCAAGATCCAGGCGCGAGCCCATCTCAGCCTCAACTCAAGTTTAACTTGTGGCCGGCTCACATCATGTGGGTTTGGCTTTGGCCCAGCACAAGTTGCATCCCTAAACACCTCATCTAGAGAAACTCAGATTATGCAAACCGGACAATACGGGTGCTCATGGGTTGGGCCAGCCCGAGTTCGATTTGGGCTTAGACCGCTTTGGGACGGCTTTGATACGTAATTTCAGCCCATTTAATAATTGGGTCGCTCTATCATCATAGCCCAAGGCGAATGACCCTTGGGCCTTGGCCCAAAATATTAGGCTCGTCTCTTATTCACCAGGCTTCAGAGGTGCATGTACCATGAGAAGAAATCTGATCCATTCACGTCTCATGACATCTCTAGCCCAGGCCCAGCCCATGCTCAATTTTTTGGGCCTTTTACATAAAGGACGACAGGACCAGCCTGGGCCTTTCCGCGCAATATCGGTTTTTGTGTAAAATCATTTTAACACCTTAAACTACATTTATTTATTTATGTATTTTTGTTTGTTTGTTTTTTAATCGATTGCCATTGAGGATTATTTGTATGTAAAATGATTTTATTTGTATTGAAAAATAGAGATGTTGAGCCCGTTGTAAAGGAAGTTTTAAAGCTTTATTTATTTGTTCTCTGGCTTTCCTCCTCTTCTCTGCCCTTTTTATGTGTTCGCCTCTTTTATTTCCTCCATTACAAACTTCATTTTCCTTCCTCTTAGCACCATTTCATTTTCAATGAAACTTAAAATGAGGTTAAATCATTATGTACTATGATTTCAATGTTTTAGTCTTTAGCATAATGCAAAAATGCCATTGAGATTACCAATTAATATTTATGTAGGGAAGCAGTGGAAAGCCCAGTGGCAAGGGACATTCCATTCTCACCCAAGTGCAAGGGATCGTACTCTGGTATTGTGCGGAGCATGGTGGGGAGTGTCGATCAGGAGTACTTGGGCAGAGCTAGGCATGAAAATTGGGCTGTACTGGCACGGGCAGGCCCTGCCGTGCTGTGTCGGCTAGTGAAATTTCACGGGATGTGCCCAGGTAGCTGAGACTCGGCCCCGCACGGCCCAATGCACAGATTTATTCGTGCCGTGTTGGGTTGTGCCACCCATGGGCCAGCCCATATGCCTTTTCTAGTTTATATATATGAAAGAGACTTTATGGACTTTTAGGGGTTCTTAACTTGAAATAAAGTTGAAACTATTAAAATAAATCCACAAACACTGAGCTATTTTACAAATGAATAATAAATCTTTAATTATTTTAATTTTTATATTTTTTTATATAAAAAATATAAAAATTATATTTGTGTGCCTCGGCCCAGGCTCCCTATATCCGTGCCGTGCCGTGTGGTGGTTCCCCGTTGACCAAGTCAATGGCCCAGGCACGACTTTTTCCGTGCTGGCCCATGCCGGGCCTGGGCTGCCTGCCCAAATTTCCATGCCTAGGCAGAGCGCTAGGGAATGGCACCATTGGATCTCTACTAAGAGAATGGAACACCCCGCAGGGCTCACAGGCGGTCACCCCAGATCGGATTAAAAAAAACCCTTAGAGTCAAATAGGCCCAACCCCATTGCCCCACTTACATCAAGATGATCGCCCCACCCTAAAACGAAAAAAAAAAAAAAAGAAGCTCCTTTCAACCTCTATAGAATGCATCACACGAGATCTAGTTCAACGTCGATCTCTTGAGCTTCTCTTCGTCACCAGTCCTTAAGCAAACTACTGTACTTTCATCTACCAAACTCTCTTTTGTGGTCAGTCTCTTTCTCTCTCCCACACGCCAAACAACCCTATACAAACCTTGCTTTTCTCTTATTCTCTCCCTCCTCGGATTTAGTATAATCTCAATCAGTCTATACCTAAATCTAAACCCTTAATCTCCAAATCCTAATTCCAAACCCTAAATACCCAAATCCTATGTTCTGAATTACGAATCCAAAATGCAAACTTTAGTGATATTTTGAGATACGGGAGCCTTGACCAAAACCTCATCTCACGAACAAAATCAGGAATTCTGAATGCGAGAGTTCTCTCACTCTAATAATTCAATGGAACAAAAGAAAATCGTTGGAACTCTCTCTCTCTCTCTCTCTAGATAGAAGGATTTAGGTACATTAAATAAACCTACTTGTTAGTTTTCTATTCTGATTGTACTCAATTTTAAGCACTGGGTCTTCACTACTTGCATAATGCATTGCCATTATAGTGGAAAAGTCCCATCATGGGATGGCCAGTTTAAGTGTTTATTTTCTTTTTTCAGTTTTCAAGGATGGAAAATCAAAGGGTTGGATTGAATCTTAGTACCCTATAACCTGTGAGAGAATTACTTTTATAGTATAGGATCTAAACTTATGACCTGTTAGAGAGTGTCACAATCTAGGTTTAGACCACTTTGTGATACTGAATTAGGTCTGACAAGGCCAATGGTGTCTGCCTGTTGGACTTGTTCAATGAGTTTACTTCCAGTATTGAGATTTTTTTTTTTTAATTTAAAAACCAATTGTATCCATTTAAATGATAGATCTTCTCTTTTGCTATTGATAATATGAGGAAAGTACAACAAAAGAATTATTGATTTCTTCAATTGACCATAGTCTACCCCACCCAAACATAAATGCTGGGTCCGTCAGTGCCAGGGTTGACCCTGGATGATTAACTAGGCTAGTTTAGATTAGGATAGTTTACCATTACTCCTACCACGGTAATATAAAAAAGAAAGTATTTGTGTACCTGTGACTCGTGTATGAGATTGAACCATTCATCGAAATGCATCCTAATATGTGAAAGATCTCCTAATTAGAGGTGAAAACTTGTCATGTTGAGTCGGGTCCTTATTAGGCCTAAATCCCTAACCCAAATTACTGTAGGAACCTGTACCAGAACCAGAGTCAATAAAGGGCCAGGTCCAGGCCAAAACCAAGTCATGGACTTGAACTTGGAACTAAATAGTATATGGATCTGGCAGTGCACCCGAACATTGACCAAACCCTAGACCCAAATAAAAATGGGTCCAAATATTAGACTCATATTGGATTTTCAATTCGGGTCCTTGGGGGGGCATTGGGGGTCTGTTTTTATCCCTAATCATCTATAGTGGTACCGATCTAATTTTGATAATTAATGGCTAAGCCCATCCACAGTGACTCGCCCCATGACTTGGAAAGGCATTGAGTCAGTAACTCGGCATGTTTGACCAAGCTTTTTGGCGCACACACTCAAACAGACTTGTTTAACTCAGTGCCCTTTGAGTCAAGCCAACTTGACTCAACTTGCCCAAGTGAGTCAGCTGGGCATTGGTGATTCATCCTCACCTTTCAATTACTCTGATCAGATCGACATCACTATTGGGTTGGCTCATATTGTATTTTAGTGTCAGATATACTACTGGATATGAAGACCCACAGCAGATCCATTTTGGTATGGCAATGGGTTGAGTGAGGTCACTGATTCATCACCAAGGGTAACAATCAGGACCCAAGAAAAATCCATCCTGTTTATCTGAGATGTCAACCCAAACCATAAATTGTTGGGTCAAAGGGCCTAATGAAAACATTAAGAGTTGGTTAGTTTGAATTAGGCTTGGCAAATTAGATACCAAGTGTGGACGTAAGTCAAACATTATGTTAGTCTTTATTATCATATTAAAAATGTCAACCTAAATTCTAAATTAGTAAAATCAGTCTTATCACAATTATTTGACTGGATTGGGTTGACTCCCTCATCACTCTGAATGGATGGCCCAAGTAATTCATCAAGAGCCTACAAAGTGGATGATTATAACCAAACCATTCCACTTGTTACAGATGTGTTTTGGGCCCCCCTGCCTTACAATGGATAATGGAGTGGACCAATAACCTCATTGTTGCAGCACTGAGCACCAACTAATTGAGCACAAATTAAGCAGCTATAGATCAATATCTGTGCCACATGTCTCTCATCCCCATGTAGGTTTTCTAGCCTCCAAGAGTGCCCCACTACCTCCAAAACCCAATCAATCCTTCACATGTCAATCATTCAACAAAATCTGCCTTCATTGCCTACTTGATTTTCCCAGTCAGTCTGTCTCTATCTTCTCTTCAGTTTCCTATTTTGTAAACATGGGTGTTAGCACATACAAAGGCAGGCAAACAAGAGCTCTCTTTCATTTCAAGGAAATGTTCCAGAGGGTAGCAACTGGGAAAGCCTTTGAGATGATCTCTCAACCCTTGCTATAACGAGTAATCTTACATTTGTATATGGAAAACCTCATGAATGAGAACCATTCCATGATTTGACAAAAGGATGTCTTTGAGCCTCCCACCCAAGTCTCATTCTCACCACCCACCTCCAACACAACAACAGAAACATCATCATCATCATCCATTTGTATTGGCAGAGAAAACAACTTCTACTAGGCATTGATTATAAAAAACAAGGGGAAGGCATAGGATTCAAACCAGCTATGAGAAAAAAACAAAAAGGAAAAAGGAAAGGATTGAGGAGAGATGATAGAAAAAGATGGGTGAAGTGGGATGGCCACAAATTGGTGCTGTCCACGTAATTCTGCTGCTTCTTTTGGCAACTCAATTCCGCACTTCTCTCCATCAACCCCCCAATCAACACAACATATCACCCTTCTTTTCATTCCCATTTTCATCTAATTAGTATGTCTTTAAGACTTTTCATGTCTGAACTCTCAGGACCTATTTGTTTGCAGAGAAATACACAGGAATTCACTTCCAATCAATTCTACGTAAATATTCTTGAAAATTGCTAAAATTCAATAAATAAGGATGAGGTTCTATAAATGACATCAAATAATCAAATAATTTGCTAGAAAATGAAGTAAAGGAAGATGAGAGAAATGGTTTACTATGATTGGGTATTAGTTTCCATTTTTCCTTAATTCATTTTCCAACACAGATTATTGGATTGCCATGTATGTAGCTTCACACTTTCCCTAAAATTTAGCTATTTTAAAGAATATATGCACATAGAATCCATAAAAATTCATATGTATTCTCATGCAAACAAATAGGCCCTCGATTCTCATGAAGGTTAGGGTTGTCAATAGGCCGGGTTTAAACTGAACTCACAAGCACCTGAGTCTATGAAGGTTTTAAGTTACTAGGATATAGGTCAAGGTCAATGAAGTTATTGGCGGAAGATTGCGCTTGGTTGTTATGCCTGTTGATTAGTCCTAGTCTTGATTTGGGCTCAAGCTTGCTCCAAGCTCAACCATGTAATCGGTTACCCCAAGTTTATCATAATTTAAAAAGGTTAAGAGTTAAAAGGTCATCGTTGTCATTGTCAAAGCCTTAACTGATCAACCTCGGTGGGTTTTGTAAATTCTGCTTCTCCAATTAGCTCTACTTGATGAGCCATATATTGCATAGTCTTCTATTTGTCCTCCAAATTTAGGGTCACATAACTTAAATATGTTGGGAAGTCCCACATCTCACATCGCCTAAGTCTTGAGTTAGACATGTTTTTATATACTTATTTAGGCGTTTCACCTATCAGCTTAAGCTTTTGAGTTGATACATGACTTCTTATATGATATCAAAGCGGATTTCAATCACCTGTTTGGGCCTCGGCTTATATAAATCCAATGGTTGAATTCTAGATTGAGCCATCATCGGAGTAGATGAGAAAATTTTAAAAAATTATCCATATGGTAAGTGTATTTTTCACTTAGCTTCACAAGAGAGTGTGTAACCAGAGAATTCTCCTCTCATTTTCAATTGTGTATACTAATATTCCCAAGTATTATTTATACCCACTGTCAAATCTTAAGATTCAATCAATCTTGTCATCAAGTGCACTTCAGGTGGGAGAATATTGAATTAACTAGGGTTTTCTGGTTTTGACAAATCTTTGTCGTCATCATCATAGAAGCATTACTAATTTATATGGGATTGGTTGTGCGTTTTTACTAATGCTGCACTTATCTCTTTCATCTATCGCTCTGCAAATTGATCAGTTAGTTTTGAATGTATCGTCTTAAGTCTTCAATGAGTTATGGATTGCAATTCTAACGTGCATATACAAAGAGCTGAAACTACTGTAAAAACTGAAGACCAAGAGATACCACAAAGAAATTTATTCCATTATTTTAGCTGAATAATTAATAAGGATGGAGAGATTGATCAAAATCTCAAACATAAAATAAAAGTGGGACAGCTGAAGTGGAGACTTTTGGAGTGCTTTGTGATCGGTACATGCCAACAAGATTGAAGAGAAAGTTTTACAGGACAAAGATTGGACCGACCATTACCTATGAAACAGAATGTTGATTAATCTTGCAGCAACATATGTACAAACTAGATGTAGTAGAAATGAGAATGTTAAGGTGGATGTACGGTGAAACTAGAAAGGATATATAAAATTAGAAATGAGCACTTTTAAGAGTATTTAGGTGAAATATCAATATGTGATAAAATTAGAGAATGTTTGTGCATGTCCAACGCGAGCCGTCAATGACATCAGTAAAGAAAAGTTTAGCTAAATAGATTGATGGCCCACAAAGAGAAAGGAGTAGGCCGGAGAGGATGTGAATGGAGGTAGTAAAAATAGATATAAAGATATGTAATTTAATTATTTGAGGATTTGGCTTAAGATAGAATATTGGAATGGAAAAAAGAATTTATGTAGCCAATCCGAACATAGTTGAAACAATTTAATGATATTTTGATTCTCGAATTTTATTATACTCATATTACTTTCATTATCACATCTTTTTCGCCATCAAAGAGGTCTGGGCCCGTGGAATGATCATATCAAGGGCGTAAATCATGATGAATGTCCACGGGAGAAAATTCAACTATGAGCTCATGTCTCTGCATATTCAATGACCCTAAAACACAGTTGAGACAACAAGGCTTTTATGTTGACTCATATCTCTGCATGCTCAATGGCCCTAACATAGTTGAGACGACAAGGCTTTCATGATAATGATCTCTTCATATTCAATGCTTACAAAGTTTTTAATACAATTATATCTTCTTCTTTTTATCTTGTTTGTCATGTCAGAAGCATGTAATTCTATTTCTAATGCATCTTACCTGATCAAGATCTTAAAATATGTACTAAGCAATGGAACATGCTTGCCTCATCGATCATACATTGTAGCAGTAAAGGTATCATCCCAATTAAATACACTTGAATTAGTCAATGTGGCCGCCTACCTAATGAATAAAATAGAAGAAAGTATAAAACATTCCCCCTAGAGACATCAGTGAGAATTGTGATATGTACACCTCAATAATAACAAATTGCAAACCTGGCAACTCACAAACAGCTCAAGTGACCAATACAAGCTCAACATTTACAAACGGTTGGTTTGTTTGCATTAGAGTACCTACATAGGTACTCTAATGAAGATCAAGTGACCAATACAAGCTCAATATTTACAAACGGTTTGTTTGTTTGCATTAGAATAAGTACATAGGTATCAAATACATACAAATTGTACCATTACTATTTAAAAATGAAGACTAAAAGTGCATTATAAAAAACGAGCGTCAAATAACCTTTTCTTTTATTAATTTTTTCTAAAAATTCTATTTTCCTAAAAAGAAAGATTATTTGATGTTCAATTTTAAAATTCACATTTGATCTTTATTTTTATATTTTTTCTAACTACTTCGGGTATGCACTATATGTATTCAAATCCTTTGCATTATGATGAAAGCAAACAGGGTCTAAGTCAGTCAACTAGTTTAACCCATGTAGCTTGAGAAAATCTATGAGCATCTGACAATTTGTAGAGAGCAAGTTGTATAATCTAACTATTTGTATTCTATACAAACAACATATTTAGAGATCAATATAATGAAAATCTGTGGAAAGAAAAGCAGGAACAGTCTGTAAAACCATTTGTCACTGTAGATCAGCAGACTCCCACCAAGTTCTTTTCAACAAATTATTAAATCATATCTGTTGTGCTCCTTTCAAACCCCAACACTAAAACACTACATTGAAACAAGTAGATTAATAATCAATCAAAACAACTGAAAGATTGCTTGATAAGTGCAATTTTAGTCCTCTGGTGGGGCCCACTTGATGGAGTCCCGAATGGAAGCTATTGGGGCCAAGTTTATTTTGCTGATGGTGATAATGAACAGGGCATGGGATCTTATTTTATCCATTGATCAATGGAATGAAAGTGGTCTACTTTTTCTATATATGCTTCCTTCATCATTTTTCTTTTCTTGTGGCCGTACAGATGCTGGATGTAGGGAGTGGCATCACCATGAAAGTAGCCTTGTTTAATTAAGATTAAGAAAGGCCCATGACTAAACATTTCCCACTTTGGGTTTGTGTTATTTGAATTTATTATAGTAGGCCTCCCATGCTAACATTAGTAAAATGCGCCACGCTAGCAAGCAACCATTTAGAGAAAGCAAGTTACAGGGACTATCATGTGGTTAAGATATTGTTGATTATATGGGTCGGTGGGAGTTCAATGGGGCCCACATGATGCCAACAGTTTTGCATGAATATGGCATGCTATGCTAGCTAACTCTTATCTTCTTGTTATTATACTTAGGCAAATAAATATTCATGGTAGTAACTCAATGGTTGGGCATTTCCCTCCAAAAAAAAAAAAAAAAACAACCATTGATTAATCCCCCATTGTGTTGCCAAGGAGTTTAGGGTAAGCTTTAAGTGTAGCCTTATGTGTTTTTTTGTACACCAACGTAGAGACGTTCAGACCAAAGAGAGCCCACACGACAAGTCGGAAGAGTGGCATACCCACAGATCAATATCTCTCTGGACAGCTGGTCATGACATGCATGCAGGGTTGCTCTGAGGAAACCCTTGCTGTCAAGTGTGGGTATGTCGGTATTTGTTAGACCAAAAACTAAAAGAAAAAAATAAGAATGTGACTAGTTATACTAGCAATGCTCCAAAATATCATTATTGCATTGGATAATATATAATTATAGGAGATAATTATATATGAATAGCTTCAGATTTTGTATTTTTAAGCGAGATATTTGTGGAAAAATGTAATTAAGATAAAAATAAAATATAACAAAATATTGTATAAATAGAATATCAATTGAGAGAGAGAGAGAGAGGGCCAATGAGAAGACAATACTTTTAGCAAAAGTAAAAGGTAACGGTTGTATCTGCTGATGCAGTGGGGAAATGGTGAGTGGGGTATTTTTATCATAGCTTCTGTGATTATGGACTTTGGCATATAAAAGACACAGCTAAATATAGCCGGCCAAGAGAAAACAAGATAATAGACACAGTAACAACAGCTGAGACATTAAAGAAAGAATAAGAGATGTGGTTTCTGGTGCAGGCGCCTTGCTCTATTACAGTAAAAAAATGACATGAAAAGGAACAAGATACCAAACACAATATCACTACAGAAAACTTTTAGCTCTCCATCTCCTTGCTACTTACAATCTCGGTTACTGAAAATAAGGTTTCTTTGTTTCTTTTCTTCTCAGTTCTCTCCTTTCATAGGAAAAATCCGACCAGTTCTCCTGCAAGGATTGCTTGATGCTCATGTTCTTATTCTGCTCAGCTTCAAATGCACTTTGCCATTTCCATAGTTGAAATCTTACACGACGACGCGCGTACCTGTCAAAAGCTGTTGTATGGAAAACAAATAATACGTAGGAATATAATTCAGTTTGGACATGAATTAAACTATGATTAAGAATTTTACCTACCATGCATTAAAGAGACTGAATAAGAAATAAACAGTGGTAGACTGGTAGTATGGATATGTGAACAGTACTTTTATTATCTTCAGAGACTTCTTTTTATTAAATTAAGCATATTAAATCTGATCATTTTGTATGCAATTCGTCTTTTCTTGAATTTATTTTATCAAAGACTTTTCTTTATATGTTAATTTCTTCACAAATATGAAAGTCATATAATACATGTTTTAGTCATGTGTGTGTAATTTGTGTGGTGTATGATTTCATTAAAAAAAAAATTGAGTATATTAATCTGTATCTTTTGAAAGATGAGACTTTAGGATGTGTTCATAAAAAGTTCATAGTCATTCACACATATATATATATATATATATATATATATATATTTTGTTAATTCATGACTTTGTAACCCAGAAAGGCCTCAAAGCTTCATGTTCTTTGATACTGAGGATGTTACTTATGTCAGGCTGTGGAGCCATCAAGGTGGAGCCAGATTCAGAAATTCTTTGATAGGATGGATCAGACTCCACGTGAGGAGATGACATGGACCTCAGGTGTGTTGGGTCTAGATACGGCATAAACTTGAAAATTTTAAGATTCGGTTGTAAATCTAATCCCAAAGACAAGAAATGGGACCAAAATGAATGGGTCTCAACGTAGATCTTCAGTACACAAGTGTGCCTATGAAGAGAGTAAGTACTGGTTGTTTGTTCGGTTGACAACTCCGTATCTCACCTGGCTGCCCAAGGGATCCCTGGATATGTCATTTTCCCCACGCGTGTGGCGGGCTCTCTTAGGTCCCAACCGGTACAAAAAGAGAAGAAGAGAGGGAATAAAAAGTGTGCCTCTCAAAACAGCTATATGATTTTAAGTGACAGTGAAAGTGCCAATATAATTCAAGCTTCGTAGACTCGCAAGACATGATAGACCTTTTAATACATGATATATACAGTTTGTTGGGATAAACATATATCTATGAAAAAGAGAAATATTGGTTTTCAAAGATTAATTCATTGATTTGATATTTTGGAATAAAAAACCTGTTAATTTAAAGATTGTTCGAATACTTAGATTTTTTAGATTTTGAATTTTGATGAACCACATTTCATTTTCAACTGTTCATTGAATATAATTCATTAGAAAAGAATGCATGAATGTATTGGCTCCAAGAAAGAGCTAGATCCTAAAACTTCTACATGTGTAGCCAACTAGTCATAGATTCCACTACAAATCCAAATTCCTTCTGGATCTAAAATAAGTATCATAGAAGATCATGAATCACACACACCAGCATGGAAAGAAAGATAACAACTCCTATAAAGAGCACTAGCTGGGTTTGAACTTTGCTTAATTCGCCATAAATGATTTCTTCGTTGTTTAGACTGGTGGCCTAATAGAGAAAAAAAACGCATACCCGTTTCTTCTCCATGGGAGAACATAGATATTGACATCCTTAGTTGGAATTTTTTTTTTTTCCCTTTTCTTACATAGTGACAGTCCTTTTTTGCTTTGATATTACGTTTTTTCTTCTTCTTGCTTTTCTATTATATGTTATAAGCCCGAAATTTTGTTAAAATAGGGTGGGACTTTGTGCACTCATCATATCCTTGAAATTCATACAACTTCATGTATCCCTTTTTTTTCCTAACAATGCTAAGAGGGTATAAATATGGAAAGTTTCTCCATAACACTGATTAAGACTTTTAAGTCACCAGTAAAAGTTTAATTCAGTAAATGTTCCGCGACATAGCAACTAAATTTTGAGGACCGGACCTAAAATCAAGGTTGGGATCATTTGGCTGGGTTTGATATTTTATGCACTCTTGTACAGTGTTTTGTATTCATTTTTTTTTAATTAATAAATGAATGTTTTATTTTAGCAATATTCTCCAAGCTCAAATACAGTCAAAAGTGGTAAGAGGCCAGGCCAAGTTCGTGCAGGATAGCAAAGTTGCAGCCCCAATTTCAGGGATCAAAATGATCTGTTGGTTCTGCAGACCACATAATTAGACAAAACAGTTTTTAAAGAAAGAACCATGGTTTTGTCTTTTCCTTCTTTTGCCCTTTTTCCATTTTTGAGCCACTCTAATCTCCACCCTTCACCAAAGTCAAGGACACCACCATAGAGCCCATCATTTTCATTCCTTCAACGTTTTCCTTAATTTTTCTACTTTTCTTCTTTGCCACCACTTAATCACAGAAACCCTAGACATAAGCGTATAAGCCCAGCATACAAACCAATTCATGAACCATGGCCTATGCATCAAGTGTCCTAACACATGACCAGTGGTCCCATCTTCAGACTCTTGTCTGTGAGTTAAATAAGGACCCTCCAAAAGCAAGCTGCAGATTACTCATTATTGCTGAAGTGCAATTCAATCAGTAAAAGTGGCCCATATACCATATTGATAGGGACCCATTAAGGCAACACGTCAAGCACTTGAACACTAGAGAGTGTTTATTTTAAGGACCTTAGTGTTGCATTGCATATATAGTATATACACAGAACCTGTACAGTGACTCAATTAAACAAAGAAATATGACATGAACCGTACCAATCCATTCAAACCACATATGACATCATGGTATATATACATTGGCTGAATTCCTGTATATATACAAGAGCAGTTGAGTTGAGAGGCCACCAAACAAGTGGTTGAAGCCACAGTACTGCAGGTACAGAGAGACAGAGATAGAGAGAGGACATGGTGCAAGAAGAAACCCGAAAGGGTCCATGGACGGAGCAAGAAGACCTCAGACTGATATGCTTCGTGGGCGTATTGGGAGAGCGGCGATGGGATTTCATAGCTAAAGTCTCAGGTTTGCGGGTGGCGAGGGACACTACACACATGATAACTAGTAATAGGTACGCTTATTTGGAGGGGGAGGTGGGGGAAGCTGCCGTTTAACCCACTGGTTTTGTTGTAGGTCTGAACAGAACAGGAAAGAGTTGCAGGTTACGTTGGGTGAATTACCTGCACCCCGGCCTCAAACGAGGAAGGATGACACCTCAAGAAGAGCGCCTCGTGCTTGAGCTCCACTCTAGATGGGGAAATAGGTTTGCTTGTTTCTTTTCATCAATTCGTATATGTATCATGTTTCTATCATTTGATTGGTTTCATTTCATTAAAACCATAATTTGAAATCACTGTACATGAAATCATGAGCTTTGGGCAACAAACATTGTCGGTATCACAATAGGGTTTCAATAGTTATCATTTTTTTTACAATACTAGTTTGAAGCCCTAAACACACTTAACTACTTATCTTTAAAAAATTTCTACTCATATATCAGATGTTAAAGTAGGATACATAGCAATAATCCACAACCTCAGAAAGTAAAGATGTGTGAGTTAATTGTTATCTAGTCATACAAAAGAACCTCTAAAGCTTCAATAAAGCAAAGGAGAGGGTGATATTAACATGTTTTTCAGGTTAATCTTTTGCCCAAAAAAATATATTTTTCATGTTAATCTATGTTTAGATTTAAAACTCCTTCAAAGAATTAAGAACTAGATCTTGGTTTTATTTCTAAGGAACTAATTTCTTTTGTAAAGGAATGAAATGGTCCAAGATAGCAGTTTTCTCATTATATTGATTGTTATCTAACCATTTAGGCCCTCAAAGTTATGGGTCCGAAACTGTGTTTTAAAACCAGAAGATTTGGTTATAGGTGGTCAAGAATAGCAAGGAAACTACCTGGCCGAACAGATAATGAGATCAAGAACTATTGGCGAACACACATGAGGAAGAAGGCTCAAGAAAGAAAGAGAACACAGTCACCGTCATCATCGTCATCCTTGACGTCATCGTCTTCTTCTAATTGTCTATCCCAAACACAAGATGATCCTCCGGTTGGCTCGATGCATGAATTTGAGATTGAAAAGTCCCTGATGATGAGTGATGATAAGGGATCTTGTGCTTCTCATACTATTCAAGGAGAGGAGAGTGAGAAAGAAAGCACAAATGGGTACTCCATGGAGCAGATTTGGAAGGAAATTGATTCGTCGTCAGAGGTGACAGATGGTGCCATCAATGATTGTTGCAACTTCTCTTGTCCTTCAATGCCTTCTCCCGTGTGGGATTTTCGCTACGACTTGCCTTGGAAGATGGATGAAGAAGAACTCAAGATATGGCTTCCAATGGGTGAATTCTGCTGTCCAATCCACCATGGAAGAGAGTCTTAAATGACCAAACTGCTTTCTATGCTTTCAATCTTGTCCTTAAGTGTAATTTTTTCACGTGTAAAACATCTATAGGATGTTGTGACTTTGATGTCTATGTAAATCACCAATCATCATGTGTGTCCATGGATGAATGCTGGTGTAGATAAAGAGGGAGGGAAAGAGTCCATGAAGAATTAGAAAACCATGAAAGAGAGAGATGTATGTACATAGTTGTAAGCAAGCAATTTCCTTTTCATGAGGATCAAATGACAGTAACTTAGTTTGTGCTTGTAATAATAATTTGCTCTCTATCAAGGACTTAAAACACTTTTTAAGGCAAAATTATCACTTATTTTGTGAGTTTTCATATATGAGGACTACCTATGATCCATGCAATCCCTCTACACACATCTACTTCCATTTGAATTGAAGCTCGTCTCGATTTGATACTGGTTCAAACAATAGTCATTGTATCGCAATAAATCTACATAATGTATAGCCATTAACTTCCAGTCCCTAAACTTGAGGCCAAAGATCATTTGATGAGACAAACTGGGCACACCCCTAATCCCCATATAAATTCATCAGTCCACCAATTGATTGTGATGCGTGTGTGTGTGAGAGAGAGAGAGAGCATTATTTGAGATTGTCGGTAGGACAAATTTCATGGACAAGACCAAATATCTTAAAACGTGGAACAAAGGACCGCATAATTTGTCTGGTAAAAGGAAACATCTTTTGCGCATATAATTTGGAAATGCACACAACATGAAACACATGGTATGATTGACCCAAGAAATGTTTCTCGTAATTGCAAATTTCTTCATATACATCCACCTATTTACACTGTAAATGCTACTTCCCATGTTAGAGAATGACCTGTTGTCAAACCGTTGACCTCTATCAATTAGTTTCAGTGAATTCTGATCAGATCAGTAGCCTTGATCCTCCTCCATATTTTTTTTATCCGGATCCAAAGCCATTGAAGATAGAAGGATGCCCGCGTCAAAGTTGATTTTATTCTAAACTTGTCCATATACATAGAATAGATAAATATTTTGAACAGTTCCTGTTGTTTCATAGAAGAATACTAAGCTGACCACAGATTGATGGGATGTGATTAAGATGAAGAAGAAGAAGTAGAAGTTGTTGATGATGATCTTAATTTTGTTTATGTTAGAATTTTGATGGGAATCTATGTTTTCTATTTTTAGTCAATAATCTCATAAGAAAACTAATAAAAATGAAAAGAGTGACAGATCACCCTTAAAGCCCAGATGCAGAACCAAAACGACGTTCCGGTCCAACATTAACATGGGCTGGATCCAAGTCCATCCAAAGCTCAAATTTTAAGTGACCCAAGGAATGCAGATTAAGGGGTGACTGTCGTTTCCTTTTCATTCATGGATGTTTGGCTTTTGGTTAGGTACAGGGGTCAGGGTGATATTTGCTTGGATTTACAAGCAATATGCAACTTTGTAGGATGGAGATTGGCACTTTTGATAGGGCAGTTAGAAAGTAGTGATAAGCATGTGTACTGCTCACAGGAAGGACTTTTAGTTTACTTTTCTCTTGTGGTCCCCTATCATTCTCTCATTATCTATCCCCCTAATTAAAAAGACAAATCAAATGCTTAGTGCTAAGCCGCCCAAACCCATCTAGCCAAGTATTATATTCTTCTGGTTTGATATTTCTTCCTCTCTCTTTTTTTTTTTTTTCTTCTTCTTCCTTCAGTCATCTTTCTTTCATGATAGAAAAGAGACATGGACATGTTGACATACTTAACTCTTAAGAAATGTTCCCCATCAGCAACTCTTAAGAAATGTCTTTATACTATATTATCATTAATGGGAGGTGAGTGCCATTTTCATGTGGAGAGAGGAGAGTGGGACCGACTCATGTCCATTTATTTTTCATTAATTTATTTATTTTTACAAGGCCTTGGCCCACACAACAAATCATCATGTTCGCACCTTAGGCCTGTTTGTTTCATGTAATTGAATACCTAGGGCTAGGATTGTATTTCTATAGTGGTTAAAAATGAATAACCAAAGGTGCATATTGAAAAATGACCTCAACTTCCATAGAAGTTGAATACCGGGAGGATGAGAAATAAATACCAAACCATCACACTAATAATTCAATATGTAGGAAAGTCAAGGATTTATCTACGTCTCCACCTCTCACCTCATATATATATTTTTCTCATGCACCTCTTTAATAATCCTTCCGTGGAGCTCATTTTACCATTAATTTCTATGCATTCAGCTCCTAAGTATTTAAGCAAACACACACGCCATGTGGGCCCATTGCTTAGATGCAGAACAAAAGTTTTTAATCTCCATAGCTCAAGAAGTCATGATAGAAAAAAAAACATAGTTTGGGTGTGGAGAACAAAAGATAAGTAGTGAAAACTGTCCACAAGCAAATTTTGAACTAAAGACATTTTTTCTCAACCTTCTCTTCCTTTTATTCTAATCTGGACAGAGCATGTGTTTCCCCTTTTTGTTCGGTCACCCTTTATCTTAATCAATGGAACACATCAATAGAATTCTTTAACTCAAATGCAACAAGAAGCAGATTGATAATATTATTCCATCCGTTTACATGTTGTACAAACCAAACAATATGATAAGGTAAGCGTGCCTGTGGATTATTAAAATTCTAAAGTACGGATTGATATTTATATTCCTTTTTATAGATATAGTTTAGTTTGGAATGTAATGGATGAATGATGCATGATGCATGCAAATCCAAGGGCCTAGATTTCCCACTTCAAAGGGTTTTGTTAAAAAGCAAGAAAACAATATGATATACTTTGTTGGGATTCTCTAAATTTAATCCACTATAGACTTGGGAAAGTTCTGGGAAGTTTCCCACTTGGGCTTGGGATTGGTAAAATCACCAAGTTGCCTTATTATATTGGAAGGGCAGTTCCCTCTTGTTGTCATCCAATGCCTGTGTTCTAGTCGGCCACTTCCATTTATAAAAAAAAAAAAAAAAAAAAACTCTCAAAAAAACTTTAGTGCATACGAATTTGTAAAACAATAGAGCAATTCAAATCAAAAGGACTTTGTTCATCTGATCATATCAAACAAGTTATTATAACCAGAGATTAATAGTCAAACAAACATTGGCAGGGGGCACATTTACCATAGAAAAGGATGCATTTCACAGAAGATTGTAGTTTTGTATTGGTTGTTTAAGGTGAATTTGGATGTACCCTATACAGCTGCAGGAAGAATGATTAAATTTTGGAAAAATATTGATGGGTCATTCAACCGACACTGCAGTTGACCCACAATGTGAGAAACTGGCATTAGAAGTCATATGCTTGCTGGTTCCTGTAATTTTCCACCCCAAACAAATTATCAATGACATTGCTACCATCTTCGGATTCAGGAACAATTTGCAAAGGAAATTATTTATGTCCAGGAAGAAATTGTGACACTTATGGAAGGATATTATGAAAGGACAGGAATTTTCTTAATTAAGACCTAGAGAAAAAAATCAGTTCTTTTCTCATCTACTTTTACAATCACTTATCTTTTAAAAAAAATAGCAAAAAAATCATAAAATAATTAATAGATTGAATAGTTAAAAATTACTCAATTGGTGCCATAGTAGTGTTAGTAGTGTGTTATCCTTTTTTTTTTTTTTCTATTAATTGTTGAAATGTTAGTAGTGAATTGTTCAGAACAATCCTTTCAAAGAATAGTCAATATTATTCAATCAGTGCTATAGTAGTGTGTTCTCCCTTCTTTTTTTTTTCTTTCTTTCTATTAGTTGTTGAAATGTTAGGATTGTACTATTCAGAATAATCGATTGCAAAAAAAAAAAAAAAAACCTACTGAATGAATAAAGAAAATTTCAAATTTCTAAAAGCAACTTGTAACCATGATCACCACTAATTGCAATACCACTTTGCCGGAAAAAAAGACGGAGATAGAGAATTACTGACTTCAATTTTAATGTTGTTCCAACAGAGAAAATGAATAAAAATCTGATTGCAATTTGACTTCCAGATGCATCTTTAAGATGTAAGAAACATGGGCAATACATAGTAGAAGAGGAACAAAAAGTACCTACACAAATAACATAATTTGATACATTGTATAGTCACAATCTATACAAGCCAACCCCAGAATGAGGGGATAAGGCCAGGATGATGGTGATGACGATAATCACAATCTATATATGGCCATAATTTTTTCTTTTTCTACTGATAAAAAGGGTACAAAGGAGCTATATTTTGGCACCACTTCTGGAATGGAATCTCCATCTTCTCATTAAGATGGAAATTACTTACTTGTGATCAATCATAGAGGGGCAGATCCATAGAGGACTACCTCCGCTGCCCTGTCATCTACGCAAGATTGTCTGCCCCTTGCCAGAAATTACTGACTTGTGATAAATCATAGAGGGACAGATCCATAGAAGACTACCTACGCTTGCCCTGCCATGTACACAAGATTGTCTGCCTCTTGCCACTCTTATCCATGATCTCCAGGCAATTCGGTTGTGCATTTCTGTTTCAATCGCTAATAAAAGTTAGGAGCCCATTTAGTGGGAGGGAGGTGCAGCAAACCCCATGAATAAAATCATTATATGAGGAATACTATGTTGCAAAAAACATTATATGCAGCTTTTAATAGACCAAGTGATTTTACCCAAAAATAAGACCAAGTGATATTTACTGATACTTTACATGCATCCAATGTAGATGTAGAAAGAAACAAAACCTCCTTCCATTCCATAGGAGCTAAAGCATTTTAACTCACTCAATCCGAACATGAAGATCCAGGCACAGTTGTCAATATCATATGATAAATGATACATATCATATGCATCACATAGGAAACAATTCATGTTATGCTAGTGTTGGAAAATATTGCACAATTTGACTTGCAAGCAGGAAGAGTAACGCGAAACATCCATTTTGGTTACATTTTTTTTTTCCTTTATTTACTTGTTTAGAATGCTGGATATGGTTTCTTAAAGAATTTAAAGGTTATTATGAAAGGACAGTGGTCCATTGTTTTCTAACACTAGGAACACTGTCAAGTCGACTAGGCCTGGTCCCCATTTGACACAAATCCAGTTCAACTAAGGACAACCAAACAGTAGGGGGTAAATGATACATATCATATGTATCACAGAGGAAACATTTCATGCCATGCTAGAGTTGGAAAATTTTGTAAAATTCAACTTGCAAGTGGGAAGAGTCACGCGAAACATCCATTTTGGCTATTTTGGCTACGTTTGTGTTTTCCTTTATTGACTCATTTAGAATGCGGGATGCAGTTTCTTAAAGCATTTAAACTTTAAAGGTTATTATGAAAGGATTAGTGGTCCATAGTTTTCTGACCCAAGGAGTTGATTAGGAACTTGGTCAAGTCAACTAGGCCTGGTCCCCAAACACAAATCCAGTTCAACTAAGAACGACCAAACAGTAAGGGGAACCTATGGGCTGGTTGAGACCCATTTGACTCAGTCTGGTTGAAACGGCTCAGTCCAATTGAACTCAAGTAACAGTGAAAAGTTAACCCAAAAAAAAAAAAAAAAAACACGTAGATCAAGAACCCGCGCCCTTCGGAACCCTACCTTTTCGCCATTTACCTCCCAAAAAAAAAACCTTTAAAATTAATGTGGTTATGAAGATGCACACTCTTTATGGTTTTTTCTTTTTCTTGAACTTTGCTTCTAGACCTAAATTGAAAATCCCAGCCTTCCTCTCTCTTTGGTTTAGCCCAAAGACAAACGTTTCCACCGTTCATTACCATCATTATTTGTGCCCACAAATTGAAAGCACCAAGAGGGTTGTAATTTTTTTTTTTTTTTGGGTTTACAATTTACTAATGTTTTCTATCAATAGATATGCTTTCATAGTAATTTAATTGGCAATGATTTCTAAAATTCATTTTTTTTTTTCATTTGTTCTGTAGTGCTTTTTTGTCACTTTTCCTGTTACAAATTACCTGCAAAATGATGCAAACCTGGATATGCTTCTTTTTTTTTTTTCTTTTTTTTCTTTTTGTACTTTTTTGAGGAATGAAACATAATTCGAACCTACAACCTAGTGGTTGTGAAAATGAGCACCTTACAATTAGGCTACAAGCTCTTGTCAAACCCAGAAATACATTTGGATATAAAATTTATCAGGATTTTTCAATAAGGATAAATGTGAATAGATTTTTTTACATGTTTTTCTTTATTTTGGTTGTATATTTATAATATAAATAAATAAAAAAATTTACTAGCCCGCGTAGTCAACCCATTAAGTCACCTCATAAACTTGACCTAATAAGTCTCTGGTTGACCCACTAAGTCAAAAAACTATGATGTGGCCCTAGCGGGGTGGTTGTGTAAGATTCCATGTTTGAGAGAGGAGACACCTGTGTTCAATTGAACTGCTTGACGCTCAAGTTTCACATGTAGGCCAGACCTTTTTATGATCCAAATCATTATTAATTAAGAAGGGCACTTTCATGGAAAGAGGGATGGGACAAAAAATCTGCCCTGCTGGATGGTTCTAATTATCCACTTCTGCACTTAATGAATGTGAAGCATTTACCATGATCGTTCAATGGGAGATAAAGTGGCATGACCTTGTAAGCATAAAATAAATTCAAGCTACGAAATGACCGCAAGAGTTTCAAAATTCAGGTGGGCTAGTCTCAGCATAGAAATGATTGTAAAAGCCCATCATGTAAGTGTTGACCGTGTCAATTATGAAGGAGCCCCAATAATTCCAGTCCAGTGAGTCTGTCGGATCAGTGAGTTCATTTCTAGGTAGAAGCAGATCCCTTGGAGTGATATTGAAACTGACACCCTTAACAGCCTCAAAATCTATCTAAAGAGCAGCAAGAAATATACCATGGAATCATTTTTCTTCGGTGCTTAAACATTACAAGGCTGACACACACAGCAACTTAAGGTCTAGAAACACCTTGTACGTCCTCCCATTTCCTTTTGTTTTCTTCTTTGTTCTATTCAATTCTGAGTTAATTTCTTTGGTGTAAAAGGGGTGCAGAAACTAATACTTCCCTCTGTCTACCCAGATTAAACATAATAAATAGATTTTCCCCACATTCTACTTTGCAATTTGTGTAGATGTAAACTGTATCTACTTGCATATTTGTTTGGTGAAAAGGCCTATCATATGATTGGGATGAACAGAAAAAATGGAATTGTCTTGGTTGATTAGGAACCACATTCCTCTAATGATGATTATCATAATGCACGTGAAATAGAGTATTCTGCATACGCAGGGTCACACTCACATGAACTGAATAATCAAACTGAAATTCTAAATAAATAACTAAAAAGAGTAAAAGACGCATAAATATTTGTTATTGAGATATAAAGCAGAATCCAATAATTGAATTGATTATGAGAACAAAGCCACTTCAAATGTGATGCAATGAGAATCGAATACCTGCATCACGCTCCCAACTCATGTTTCAGGCGCAAACAAGAGAAGATTTGCACAAATTCTGAAAATGAAACAAATAAACCATAACCTTGCCGATCAAAAAAAGGGAAAGAAAAAGAAACTAAAAACTTCTCTTATTTAGCAAGACAACTGAAAGTAGTGCAATGCATCTTGCATCTTGTGTAAAAAAGCCTTGAGATGATCTGCAGGAAAAACATATTGCTTACTAGGGTGAATGAACGGTAACACTAAATGGAGCATGAGAATCTGCATCAAAGCTTTATATACTTCGCAGATTGAAAAAATTATAGCAAAATGTATCTAACATTTATGGGTCCCACAATTGGATGGTTAATGAGTAAGATTCCACTAGAAATGTATGAAATCAAGTGCGTTGTGTAACACATGATCGATCCAACAGTGGGCAACTCCAACTAGAATTAAATTTAGGTTAGTGACAAGTTCATTTTGAAACTCTTAACCAGAATCATTGTATATCAACTCAAATAAGTCCATTTAACTGATTTCTGAGACTTATATATGAGAGCTTTTTCTCTTGATAATTAGCAAAATAGTGAACATGCAACAGTCCCCTCTTTAAGAGGATGATGAAATGCTATCTCTCTAACCGAGGCAATGCGCTGCTGTGATGTGTAGACATGCTTCTGCAGCAGATCTGACCTTGGTAGGAAAGATTATCTTGCCAATATATGAACTATTGTTGATTCTTGATCTAAAAGAGATTAGAGAAATTCATTTTGCAACTCTTTGGGAGTCACGGCCTCTTTTTTTTTTCATTCTCACAGGACATGTGTAGCATTTACACGCATAATATTCATGAGGGTGTACGTAAAATAAGGGCATTTAGTCAGTACAGTTTTTCCCTAACAATGCATTCATGTAAAAGATTAGAGAGTTGATCATCTAAAGGGCTCTACCTTAAATGGTTCCAAGCAAAAAATCAATGAAAAAGACAATCATAACCATTTAAATCTCTCATCAATCTAAGCCATTTAATTAGCGATATCTATAAAGAAGGGCTAGATTGAAGTGTCAATTTCCTTTACTCCTGAAGCTATAACCCTTTCTTACACACATGGAACTTGTGTCACATATGGGATTTGAAAGTTGATCATTCAGCGGCCTCACCCTTGAATATATCATGAACAAAACAATACCAACAATATGACAAAGAACTTCTTGATCAAAATTGGATAGTGAACAAAAGTCAACTAAGGTCCTATTGACAATGTGGTTTTTCCAAAAAATATTCCCATTTGAAGGGCTAGGATTTAGATAATCAATTTTGATTTTTTGGACTATGGGTACCTACCAAAAAGAATAGTTTGGATAATCTACAGAATCCACATGCATAAGAATAATTTCTGATAAAAGAAAAAGAAAACCACATATATATTTTTTATTTTTTATTTTTAAATCCACATGGTTTTGCAAGAAATTATTTTGGATTCTTTAGGTTAAGGTTCTTCAATCAGCACAATGAATACTATGCCCCCATTTCCAAGTTTCCAATGAAAGCTTCCTGTACACATATGAACTTTTACCTCTAAAGAAACAAAATAGAAGCTTTTTGCCTTCATTACATGTCTCTGATCTTCTCTACTAACTTACTTGAAGCATTCTAGAAATCTCACCTCATTCTCTACGGATTTTTCACCTCCAGATGAGAAAAATCGTTTCAATTTCATCAATCCTGGGGTTTGTATCAGAGATAAGAAGAACAGATAGATTGACAGAAAAATGAGGGGGAATTTGAAATACCGAAATGGAGAAAGTCGCTATCCTTTAGATTGAAGAAAGTGGCTTGGAAGACTTTCTGAGGCGCATTGACGCTCATGGAAGAAGCTGCAGACTGATATCAGAAATCTAGGGTTTTGGAGAAGAGGCATGAATCTGCAAATGAATGGATTTGGGGAAGATTTGCAGAAAGTAAGCGAGCGGATAAGCTAGGGGTGTTCATGGGCCGGGCCCAGCCTGCTTTTGGCCGTACTTAAAAAGTAATTAGGGCCCGTTTAATAATTGGGCCGGGCTTGGATTAATTGATAGAAAGCCCAAAGTCTGGCCCGTGTAAGGAAAGTATACGATTTAATTTAATTAGTCCAAACAATTGCTTGAATACTCACAAAATTGAAAAACGCCAGCTTCGGCCTGGCCCGATTGATTAAACAGGTGGGCTCAAGCCCGAGTTTAATGGCCTGTTCGGGCCTAGGCCAGTGTTTTAAAGTTGGGCACGGCCTAGACATGCCTTAGACTGGCCCATGAACACCCATACGCAGAGCAAGGGATAGTAACGGGCGGGTGACCCGGTTGGCAATGAGCCTAGCCAATGTCCAACCTGGCCCCATGGAGTTGTGGTGTGGATCCGACTCGGGTTTGGTAAATCCCGATTAACAAATAACTCGTCATATACCTGACCCACCTCGTAACGGGTTTTATGCATTCAATATACATGTAAGATCCTGACTCATTTGATTAACAGTGTTGTCCTACAAGCATACCGCATATTGCTAGAATGTAGTTTAGCTCATTGAGACTTAGATATGCATTTATCAGCGGGGGAAGACAGATGGAAGGGTCCCTTATGGACAAGAAAACGCCAAAATAAAAACAAAACAAAAAATTAGCCCCACTCAATTATCATAGCCCTTGATTTAGCAGACTTAAAATTAAATGGTATTAACCTTTCTTTTATAGAGTTAATCCAATGGTGAGTGGAAGTTTAATGGGTGTAAAATCAATCATTATGTTAGATTATATGATGACAATAGTATGAATGGAGAACATTCTCCCTCAATTGACATGAACTCATGAATGGTGATTTGGGGATCCAATGATGCCAGTCGCCCCTTTTTTTGTCCTTTTTTTTTTTTGTCAATTATAAGCTTCAATGGAACCCACCTTTTTTCCCATATGTAAAATTCAAAACAAGTTTTGAGGGAAGCTAATTGCATGTTATTGGAGTGTAATATTATAGATTCAACAGATGTTCCCCCCCACCACCCCCCCCAAGAATTAGATCCATTTCAGACCTTCTTCTGATAATAGTATTCTAATTTTTACTAATGTGGCTTTTAAGAGGTCGAATGGTAGGGTTGGTTGTTGCTTTGCTATGTCTTTTGATGATTTTTTTTTTTTTTTTTTTATGTGCAAGGGCTGCAAGAGCTTTTGTCTCCTATTCTCCCAAAAAGACTGAAGCACTCGCGATTATCTTGTAACTAAATTATGTTGTGTGTAAATGATTTTCAAGGATTCAAGTTTTTTCTTACGCCTTGGAGGTGGCCAAATGCATCAATGAATTGATAGATTGGTCCTTAGTTACCCTCATCAACGTTATTTTGAACAATGCTAAGTCCTTTGAATGTGTTAAGTGTTTTTTTTTTTTTTTTTTATTCCTAGAGAATTTAATAGGGTAGCCCGTTCTATAGCTCAGTTTAGCTCTCTGGCAAGTAGCGATTGTTTTTATGATGGTTCTTTTCCACTTTGGCTCCTATATCCATTATGGATGGGATGTAGCCTTTTTGGGGATTTTTTTTTTTCATTTTTTTTTCATTTTTTTTTTTGTTCTCTTTAATGGGATTCTGCTTTACTAAAAAAAAAAAAAAAAAAAAACTACCTACTTCTAGGATGTCAGTACGGCAAGCGACTTTGCGGCGCGGCCGTGCCGACACGACATTGCAGCTCAGTTGGGCCATCTCGGCTGGCCAGGGGGTGGCCCAGCACGGGCCGTGCATGAGTCTTGTCGTGCCTATCATGCCATAGCCTTTGTTTGGTTCTTATCTTTTGGGCTTAAAAAACAAGGTCTTCCACTAAAAAAATCAAAAGATTTACACAAAAACCTTTACAATTTTTTTGGATGATAAAAGAAAAATAAAAATAAAAGAATATATTTTTTAAACACTAAAAATATCAAATATCCCGTCCCGTGCCCTAAGATGTGTCGTTGATTGGTCCGGGCCGGGCCACAACACGTTGACTACCATGCCGCTTGGCCCATTTGACATCTCTACCTACCTGTATGAGATGAGACACCCTTTCGATTGGATTGTCTCGAGTTTTCCCACAATTTAAGTGGATTGAAATCTCAATTGAGCTATGAATGACTTGGGTTTTTACACAATAAGTTTCTGTGAATGAACTCTATTAAGCTTGAAGGGCCTAACCGCAATCCACATTTACTATGCTCTTGTGTCTTCATTCTCATGCAAATAGTTGCATCTCATACAAGTAAGGCTCCATTAAGGGTTGTAAACGGGACAGATCATAACAAAAGTGGACCTAGACCCGGACCCGTTTCTAAATAACAGTTCCGGATTCAGATCTGGTTTTAACTCGGAACCTGTTTTGTTGGTTCCAAACCCAGTACCGATAAAAAATCTCAAATCCGGTTCTAGAACCGGGTTCACCTATAAGAATTAAATCTAGTTCTAAAATTGATTCTAATTTCTCTTTATTATTATTATTTTTTTAAATAAGCATATCATTCAACTTATAACCGTACATGCATCAAGTCTACTACCTTTGCTATTATATGTAAAAATGTCCAAAAAAAGTAAATTTTGAGGTGCGATAACAGTGCATTCATCAAGTCTACTACTTCCGTTATTATATATAAAAATGTCCAAAAAAAATTAATCTTGAGGTGAGATTTGTAATATCAAAAACTCATATGTTAGGTCCTGAGTCCACGGATCAGAACCTATATGGATCCAAAACCAGGCCCGTTTATCAGTCGGAACCTAAACTGGGTTTCAAATTCAAACTCATTTATGAATCGGAACCTAAAATAGGTTCCAAATCTGGTTTTTTGTGTTCCAGGTAATCGGAGAATTGGATACATTTTTGCAACCCTAGGCTCCATGTATACTCCCTTGTGCTGCTCACCTGTGGTCACACCAATTATATGGAGGTGGAGATCAAGATTACATGAATGAGACTTACATGTGTGCAGAATCTAAACTTTAGTAGATCATCATAATCCTTTGATTCATGTCCCTCTAAGTTAATAATTTGAGAATACATCACTTTTAATATTTTCGATCCAACATTGAGTAGAATCAGGATCCTCTGAGTGAATCTACGCATGGTAATCGTGAGCGGACCATACATGATCTGCCATGTCACTGCAGGCAATTCCTATCTAGATACATGGCAAGCTGCCTACGGTGATGCGGTAGAAACTCATGGTGACTATGGGATTTAACCCCACTAGATCCGGACTCCATTGACCGCATCCGAACTGTTGAGTAATAATTATTTTGATCTCATGGGGTTTAATCTCACCGCATCCGAACTGTTGAGTAATAATTAGATGAGGATCAAATTTCAGCTTGGGCCAATTCTGTCCACCTGTTTTACATACTATAAATTTGGCAACAAGACCAAACCCCTGCTAAGAATAAGGTTAAAAGTGGAGCCCGCCCCTGTTAATCAATTGCTGGATCCTTGGATAATGTAGAGAGTCCAGAACTTTCTTTCTTTGATATAAATGAAAAAAGAGTCTTACAGAATTTCAAAATCCCTTTCATTATTGCCATCACCTTTATCCCCACCATTCCTAGAGTCTTCCAGAATTGGTGATTGGAACTACTCAATGTCACCTTTTGTCGTATGTCCATTAATGTGAGCTCGGCTGAGGATGTGGCTGAGTCTGATCGTGTACATCAGTAAACTCCCCTGAGTTTTGGCACGGGAACCTTCAGGCTCCTGATTCCCGAGCCTTTTTTTGTCTTATGTAGAGGGTCCTTTAAATTTAAGCTGAAGATATAGGGACACTCAATTTTGAACTGCTAAAAACTAATGTTTTTAGAGGCACATACACCGGATAATATTATAACAGGTACTCAATGAAGATAGGTGTCAAATACAAAATATTTCTGCTTGATGAGATGCAGGGCCTTTGGCCAATTGAGCTACCACTTAAGTTTCTCAAGCTATTCATCTATGGTCGTCACAAATTGAAGACAACTCTCAGTTCCAAGAAAGTCCTGATGTCCAAACGTAGGAAACCATGTTTACAATTAAATTGAGTTACTTCATGAAGTTTATACAGGGCACAAATAATAGTTCAAAAAAATCAAATTTACCTCATTTTCCACCATTTGAGTTTTTATGCAGTATTGGGGACAATGTTCTCTCCTATGAGCAATTGCAAATGCATTCCAACACTATAGGGCCTAATTGGACACACCATTTTTTATATAGGTCATTCGATAATCTTTTCATCTCCTGATTTAGCATAAAACTCAATTTTACACTCACCTAACTTTAGCTCATTGTTGGATTGAATTTCAAGAAAATATACTATTATAGTACCATTAAACGTCAAGGCTTTTAAATCACCCTTCTCTAAGAGGAGACCTTTTTTTTATCTTACTTCCTCTATTGTTAAACTTGCATTTAAGTGAATCTCACAAGCCACAGTGCATGTAAGCTATATGCAGTCTACTCTCAATAATGTAGTAGCAATTTTATGAGAACCCGTCTCTTACACTATCAATCTTTCCTATTGTGAATAAAAACCAATCATTTTCCTTTTTTCAGATCTAATCTAACAGACCATCATTATCAATTTGAAAAGGCAGATTACAGCAATGATAAACTTCAAGAAAGCAAATTGCAATAGTAATGAACTTAAGAATATTGATGATATTCGTGCGAACAAGTGAAAAAACAGATCAAAGGTTTCTTTTCTTTTTCCAATAATAATGGCACGATTGACCATACAATTGCAAAAAATATATCAGAGATAATATAAGAAAATTACATTTTGAATATCTGAAGTTTCTGGTCTGACCTTCCTTCATTAAATTAAGATTGGACTTCCTTCATTAAATTAAGATCGTCCCCTTTAGCCTGTTACCGTAAAATAAAGATAAAGTAAAGTGAGAGAGAATAAAATATAAGTGAGTTGTGATGATATTTTATTTTTAATTGTTTAATTTAAATTTTTATAGCTTTGTTAATAGAAAAGTGAAGGTTTTTTTTTTTTTTTTTTTTTTTATAATCAAATGTTACTTTTTGACCCTTCTTTTTTTGTAAAAAAAAAAAAGAATCAGAAATTTTTTAAGAAATTGTACTTTTGTTGTGTCCCGAGAGGGGTTACTAGACGTTTACTAAACTTGTAAAGTGCCAAATGGGCAACAAACCTGAGGTGAATTATATGAAAATGCATGCAAACTTTTTTTGGTACCCCAAATAGACAGTGACCCAAACCAATATGTACTAATTATTTAAAGGTTGGATGTGAATTGTTGCCACATTTCGGGTGTTTCAATCATCACTTCTCAGGTGATATTTTTGGAGGCATGGCCCATCCACCACATGCCTCACATGATCAATTTTCTCATTGGTCTTCATGAACATGTTGCTCATAAGCCCCACCTCAACATGTGCCCCAATCAAAAGCTCGTCGACCTAGGGACTGGGGACCATGCAACACCCAACAAATGCAACATGATTGACGATGGTGGTCTCACCACCATCATAACTTTTTTTGCCTTTTTTTGGTAAGATCACAACCACACCTTTCTTTATACCCCAACTTTGCTCCATTGGCTAAGTTAAAAAAAAAAAAAAAACAATGTAAATTCACAACAGATATAACAAAGCCAAAGTCTCCCACGCACTTCCTCTAAACTAAAAGGGAATCATAACAAACAGCCAGACACATACAGATAAAAGAAAACCAACTTTCAAACAGCATCCCCAAGAGATAGAAGAAAACAAAGGTCCCCATGCCCCCACTGAGAAACACATTCTTCCTAACATTACAAGAAAAAGGAGATTCTTCAATGGTGATAAGGATCATGCATCATTCTCAGTAATCAGTGGTTGGGAGCGGTTCATGGGAGCCATAGCCAATGAAGAATGTGTCATAGACTATGGCCGCAATGCCACCGCCGATCAACGGGCCAACCCAGTAGACCCAGTGATGCGTCCATGTCCAGCTGACCAAGGCGGGGCCGAATGAGACAGCGGGGTTCATCGATGCACCGTCGAAGGCACCGCCTGCTAAAATGTTGGCACCCACTATGAAACCAATTGCAATGGGTGCAATCACACCCAAGTTGCCCTTCTTTGGATCGATAGCAGTGGCGTAGACAGTGTAGACGAGGCCAAAGGTCATCACAATCTCAAAGACTAGAGCATTCCACACACTCACCCCCGAGGACAAGGAGAAGGCTGCCGTTTTCTGTGAAAAACAAACAATAACAAATACTGAGTTAAGATGGGATTTTGAACATTAGTAAAAGTACCTGCCTTGACTGACTCACCCTGACTCGGCCATGTTGACTGGACAACAAGGCAACCTTGTCAGATGAGTTTGACTGAGTCTGCTAAAAACTCGGTCAAACTCACCCGAGTTACACAACTAGAATATTTGAACGTTAAATCTTACTCCCCTCTATATTTATCTACTATTCCACGCCAAACAAAGAATTTCATGTTTTGACCCTTTTCTGACTAGTCCTCCCCCGTTCAAAATCTAGCTGGCCTTGGTCATACTGTCGATAAAAAACACTGTTATCAACAAGCTTAACTCAGTTTCGGACCCTGACCACTGCAAAGTCAAGTAAGTCGGGTCAACCTTCGTTGCTCTGGTCAAACTCATTCCATTCCTCGACCCAGTGACGACCGGGTCGAGTCAACTCACCATAACTCCGATGCCTCGAACCAGTTTTTAACATCCATAACAAAACATAATTGAATGTAAAATCCTCCTTTCTTACCAATCCACCAGTAGAGAACTTGAGAAGCAAACATGCAACAGTAGACCCGAGCAGCTGAGCGATCCAGTATAGAATCCCCCTCAACAAGCTAATATTCCCACCCATAAACGCCCCAAACGTCACCGCTGGGTTCACATGCCCACCGGAAATGTTAGCTCCGACGGAAACCGCCACAAAAAGCGCAAAACCATGCGCCAGCGACGCTGCAACTAGCCCAGCAGGGGTGGTGGAACCATCATTCGTAAGCTTATCTGCCAAACAAAATCACCCAACAGTCCTTTCAATCCAAATCCGAAGACATGGGTTCCATCCAAAATCACAAAAAAAATCTCATCTTGATGAAAAACAACGTAGAATCGAAGTGAAATCCAAAGAAAACTGCGAAATCTTACTGAAAGCCATGCCGGAGCCTTCGCCGGCGAAGACGAAGATGAGGGTGGAGAAGAACTCTGCTAGAGCGGCCTTCAGAGCATCGGGGTGGCTCGCCTCCCCCGGAGTTCCGATTGCTATTCTGGTAATCGGCATTTTTGTCGCGATTTGCTGCTGCCGCCTCCTACTTGGCTTCGCGTTTTTTGCTCTCTCAAATCTCAATAGAGGAGCGGGGATATATAACTGTGATAATGGCCGGAGAACCGGCTATTGCCGGTTTGCCGGTAGCTCGCTTTTTGGGTGTAAAGGCCAGCAACGTGGTTCGTGTGCACACCTGTCGGCGTCCGTGCTATCACATGGGTGGGCCACAAATCATCAAAGTTTTGTATTGAGATTGGTGCTGTGGATAATCGACGTTGTAGATTGAGGCCCAGTTGCCGACCACATGAGGTGGCCTGTACTAGCCACTTGAGCCTGGTGGGCCACCATCTGGTCGGGGATTTTGGACTTTCTATAATTGCATGTACTGATCATCAATAGATTTTTTTTTTTTTTTTTTTTTTTTTTTCACTTGGGTTTTTCTAGTATTCTCTAGATGATTTGTTGCTGTCATAGATAGGCTCATCATGGTCTCATACCCATCAGTGCAGTTATGATCACAGGGTTTTACAGGGAGATTAGGGATTTGTCTAGAACCTCCCTGCAGTTTTGCTACTAACAGTTCCGGAAAACAATCTTTAACTTTTCTAAAATGACCTAAACTGTTTTGTTTTGAAACTGGAATTTTGTTCCAAACCAAAACCCTGCCTAGCCCCCCAAAATTTGACATCAATGTGTTTGCCCCATACCATTTGTTGAGAGAAACTAAATTAAAATGGACCATCCCACTGGGAGTGAGAACCAACAACTCACATGAGTGGACGTGACAGATGAAGTTGCCAACAAGCTTACCAATCCTCCTTCTTAAGTTATTGTTTAAAAAAACTGCACTTTTTTTTTTTTTTCTCAAAGTGGCACTGCTACAACAGTAGTTCACAACTAAAAATACTACCCCTTCTATAGAAAAAAGTGGCATTGCTACAACAGTAGTTCACAACTAAAAATACTACCCCTTCTATACGGGGTGAATAGTGCTGCTCAACAATTCAATGTTGATACATTATTTCTCCCGTGCACTGTATATTGTACACCAGTGCTGTTCATCATGTGGGAACTAAAATGAAATTCAGCGGTTGATCCCGGCCTTTTGGTGACAGTTCAAATGCTTACTTCCGCGGGAAATTATTTCTTGTCAGAATGTACACAAATTTACCTAAGTTTTCAAGGTCTTTGTCCTCTAATCTTTTAGAGCATGATTGACAAAAGGTGAGGAGTCCACAGATGTGATGATTCCTTACTAATCTTGGAATAAGGATTTTCTGTTGATGATTTGTATAATTGAGGATTTCAAGTCAATATCGGTATATATCGATATATAAATTTGAGAAAATTTAATTTAAGTACAATCCGCGTAAGTGAAGATTTTAAAATCCTATAAGGAAAGGGTAAATTTGAAAATCCAAATAAATAAAGATTTCCATAGTTTTAAATCCTCTGAAATTTTCAATTGTGAAACATGAATTTTCAACGGGGTTCTCTCCCTCCTTGTAGTGCAGAGTCTCCTTTCTTCACATGTGTGTCTTTCATTTACTCGTGTGTGGATGTCTTCTCCTTTCCTTATAGGTCCTCAGCAAGAATCTGGTCCAAATAATTACCAGCGTCTCTCATTTATTTCAAATTGGACCTGACAGAGGTAGTGATGGGCCCGGTCATCACTTACATAGCATCCATCAATAATTAGCTTTTGCACGGAAAGGCCCTCGACAGTGTCTATCTTTTTTATCACGAACGATAATAATATCCTAACATTGATTGGTTGATTAAAAATGAAGTGACATCAAGCAGGAACTGCTAACTATACATTAAATGTATTAATCTGCCATTGATTAGAAATTAGGAAGTGGGAAATTTCATCTATGGGCAAATCTTCTTTCGTTTAGATTACGAGTCCCACCAAAAATACATGCAAATTAGTAAAGTTAGCGCAATAGGATGGATTAAATGATCTTGTTGTCATTCATAATAATCGTTTAAACCCTCAAAGTTATCTTAACCTTTGATTTAAGAGTTCAAAAGTTAAGTTTTAATCGTCCACTCAAGTGGCCCCACTGAGCTGCAACTGCACCTTTGCTGTGTGGACTATGCACGTCGGAACCACCCGTGGGGACCCAAGTAGAGGCATGAGGGGGTGTAACTACACCCGTCAAATGATGGTGTACTTTTATAACCTATATGAAAATCATGGGTCCACTTTTAAAAATCCAATAAAAATCGTGTGTCCTCCTTAAACACCCAAATGAAAATTCTCAATTTACCCTCAAAATCAAACAACCTATTAGGGTCCGCACCCCTCAAATTAAAATCTTAAATCTACAACTCGAAACTACTACCTTAAAATTCCATTGAAACATAGTACATGAACCAGTCTCTTGGTTTCAAAATCAGAATCGTTCGTGAAAAAGATAGAGCTAGAATTGTATATAGGATGGGTTTGGGTCCCTGTACAGGTCTAGATAGAGATTAATATGGGAAAGACCTAATTTTTAGGAAATATTCTAGAAAATCGAGATACTATACCGGGTCGGGACCACAGGTCGGAATGAGACTCCGGGTCTGTTTAGCCCACACATCCAAAAAAGGGTCTTGAATCCGAACCCATTTACTTATCGGGATTTAAATAAAATCCAAACTCAATTTTTAATGGGTTAGAATCTCCGAATAATCGAACAATATTTACTTTTTATAAGTACATTGATGATCTATCAAAGGAAAGGTAAAACCGTTTTAATGGAAAGGTAGCCGTTTTAGCTTTTCCAAAATCCAAAGTCATAGTGTGTGAAACTTTAGTCCAAACAGGAGAATTGGAATTGATGCATGCCACTTTATGGATTTTTGTAGAATTAGGGGATTTCAAAGTGGATGGGAGATGTGTACATTACCGTGGGAATCTAATGATAGGGACCATCAAATCAAATATATATATATATATATATATATATATTTTTTTCATGAACCTCTATTTCTTGTTTAGACTTAAGAGCTCCCATTTGAACCCAATTTTTGTGGTTGATATGCTTCATGGTGGGCCTTATAAAAGAGCTCTATGTGCAGCCAACCTTTCATAAATTATGTGACTATGAGCTCCTAACATGAAGGATGAAATATCAGTCTCGGGACTAAATCGGTGGGCCACATAGTACTGGAAATTCTTCAATTTTGTGTTATTATAAGAAGATATCGTTAAAAAAAAATAAAAAATAAAGGGGAAATATTTCTTAAATAGTTTATAGATAAACAGAGAAAAGAATAAAAGGCCGCCGTAGAAGAAATAAGTGTAGGAAAAGGTGTTTTTTTTTTTTTTTTTTTAAGATATATAGAAGTGTAATTTGATCAAATGTACTCTTAAAAGAAGTTAAAATTGAAGAAACAAAAGTCAATATTTATGAGTGACAATCAAATAATCTTCCTTCTAATTAAGAGAATTTAGAAAAAATGGAACATTATTACTCAACCACAAGCACAGTAAATCAAATTCGAGATATAGTGCAATTTATAATTCACATCATATCCTTCACCCCACACATGTTTAATAATTTTTTCACCAAACAGAGCTAATAGTAATACTTTTGGGTTTCAAGTGGAGTCTATTTTTTGTATCTATTTGACATAAAATGATTTAAATAGATATTTGAGTTCTTTATGCCTTTACACTATTTGACAAAGTATATACAACGTCTGATTTAATCGGCTTTAAGATGTTTTGCTTTCTTTTAAAAAAGAAAAATAAGAATATATCTTTTTTAAATAAACATGGATGTCTAAATGAGTAAGATACTTTTTGAGGGGTTTTTTCCGACAATCCTATCCATGCGCCATCTTACTTTTTAACATATATATATATATATATATATATATATCGGAAAGTGCATCTATCCCTTACCATAGGGTGAGGGATACTTACATAATTGGAAATTTTCAAGTACAAAAGTTAATTTTCAAGTACATAGGGTGAGGGATAGATGCTTGTCTTCATGTGAAAAAAGGAAAGTATTCCTCACCCTAGGGTGAGGGATAGATGCACTTGAAACTTCCCCTATATATATAAATATAATAAAGTTGTTTGTGTTACTTTTATTTTATGTCGAATTTGATTACGTGTGCATCTAATTTGCATTCTCTAATTGATTGAATATTGTTAAATAGTTTATTTATAAAAAAATCTAATTAGAATAAGCTCAATTTCAAACAAATTTACTTAAACTAACTCTATTTGAAGTAGATAAGACTTACCAAAAGGACCCGTTGATGTCATGTTTAAAAAGATTTTAGGCTAGGGTCCAAACCCAAACCAAAACCAAAACCAATTTCTTCCTTCCTCACCGAACCCAAACCACCTTTTGCCTATTGGGCGCCAAATACGTCAATCTGTTGTCAGTAGATGCAGATTTAACTAGATACTTCTGAACCAGCATCAGTAAGATAAAGATGTGATAAATTTACATGAGCATATGCCCATAATATCCAGTAGCATCCAAAGCCCTTGATTTGGGGGATCCTATGTATGTGGATGAGGCTCACCTTAACGTCTTGTCAATTGGACCCTTATCGGCCCCCTTAATTAATTTGTGAAAAACGAATACTCTAATTGTCCTCGCAAGAAAACAAAAGTACTCAAAGTCAAGGAATCATTAGCCTCTCTAATCGCATGTCTAAATCAAAAATTTGCTCGGCTGAGTTGACTCGGATGAAATTGAGTTGAAGGTGTTAAAACTCAATCAAACTCGCTCGAGTTGCTCAGCCCCCAGATGTCTTTCAAAGTCTCTTGGGTGTGGGTCAACCGAGTTTTAGAAGTATGTGGAGGCCTTGAGAGTTTCCATGTTTATATCTAAGCGCCCTGAGCACAGAGCGAGACCGGGATCGAGACCGAGACCATCAGAACGTAAGTTTTAAGATAATTATACGTCCGGAGTACCTTCAAAATGCCAATACAACCTTAAGATGCATCCCAATTACAAGAATAAGAGAATTTGAAAAGTTCCAAGTGGGTTAAAAGTTAATCAAAATTGATTCGAACCCATTAACATACGACATAAAATTTGATTATCCTTTAAATAAATTATTAATTTTAATTTAACTTAATAGTAGAGGATGATAGGATCAAAGTCAAAATGGAGTGAATTAGGTGGTCATTACCTTAATTATTTGAATTAAATTGTATAATACATATCCAGAGTGTAGCTAGTGCTTGCTTGTAACCTTGTTTATGAAACAAACATGTATTCATGGCAACAATTTACAATGCAAAATCAAAATTAGTCTCTGGGTTGTATCTCAGCTAATTAGAGATATGGGTGCGTAAGTGGAATGTGTGAGTTCAAAACCCCAATGTACAAGAAAAAAAAAAAATTTCTCATATTTTACACATAATCAAATCAAAGGCTAGGATCCTCCTTGAACACTTTAGATTTAGATAGAGTGTGGCCATCATCATCCACTAATAGTGAGATTATAAAGTGACAATTGATAAATGGGAGATTTTCAAATCAGGCTTTAAGTCTTTACCTTATTTTAAAAAAGAACATAAATTTCAAGACTTTTCAAATTAATGCCTAAGTTTTTCAGTAATTCACTTAAAAGCATTTATGATAACTTTTTTAATTGATTTTCTAAGAATACCCAAATTACCTTCCATTGAAACAAAATCCTCATCCACTCCTCCCTTCTCCTTTCCTTCACTGATGTCCTAATAATAGTGATCGAAGACAACTAGCATCCCCACAGCGGTGGGCGGCATATAGTAGTTGTCGGAAGTATGCAACGGCTTTAAATGAAAAGTAATTTGGGTAGTTTAAAAAAATTAAAGAAAGAATTTTTCAGAAAATATCTTTAAATCATGGAATGTCTTTAATTGAGAACTTTTGAAAAAACTTAGGTTTGGACGTGAAAAGTTTTGAAACTTTTATCCTTTTTTGAAATAATGTAAAAATTCAACACCCTATTAGAAATTGTCCCTTCATAAATTAATTGGTAAGGGGACAAGCTGATTAACCTGATTTGAAGAAAAGATCCTTACTTGATCGTGCACATCACATTCATAAATAATCCGGGACCACAGTATCCTTCATACATCATTATAAACTGGAACACAAAAAACAAGCTATTTGGTTTCCACAGACTGGAATACTGTTCATCACTGATCAATGAGCAGAAGGGTTGTGACGAGTGAAGAAGAAAGTGTGGAGTATGATTTCGGATGATCCGGGGACTACATGTCACGATATTCGATGACTTTGGTGAGCATCACCTTCAGAGAGCAACAGAAAGAAAAAAAAAAGGCTGGCCTCTGTCATGCGTCGTCGCTGTCTATACGCAGATATCTTTGTCTTATACTGTACAGTTTACACGTAATGGCAAATTCTACGGAATGTGGGGCCCGAACTACATGCATGACAGTCACTTGTATTTTTCTTTCTTATTTTTAGTTGCCTTGCTGAGTACAGGAAATGGGAGTGATGCTTGTAATCCTGAGACCCGTTTGGTTGCAATCATAAATATCTATGGTGAGGACGGTCGTTATAAGACTGACTCTCAATATTTAACTATGATTCTTAAAAAGGTATGTTTGCCATGTTGAACATATATAAGAAATCCAACATTTGGAATGGTAATTTTACCAAAAATAAATAAACAGATTTGGAAAGGTGATCAGTCTTAGAAATTTCAGGATTTCACTCTGAAGGACGACATTTGGAATCCTCCAAATTCTTTGATACAAGAACCCTTACTATGGAGATTGACCTCGTAGACTCAGTGAAAGTTGCATGCCTACCCTGATTCATTAGTGGATTGGCCATTTATTTGGGTTTTATTGCAATAAACTCATTAGATGTATATTGAACTTTAACCGCACTTGATTGTTTGCAAGGAAATGAATTCTTTGATGGATTATTGAAGGGTTCTTTGATGGGGCGATGAGAGGATTATTGAAGGGTTAAGGGATATGACTATAAGGTTGAGTAGTTATGGAGATGTATATGGTATTTTTAGGATTCAATTTATTAGGGTAAGGCTCGCAATTCATATTACATCATTTCTTAATTAATTTTACATTAACTGTTTATATAGCAAAAGGAGTAGTAAAGATATATAAAGTAAAACTAGGCACATGTTAATTAAAAAAATAAAATAAAGCAATAAAGTTATGATGTCACACCACTTGTCCTTTTGCACATCCTTTTTAACAAAGTGTAATAAACTCTGCTGTAGTAAAACTTTTGAGAAAATAATGTATTTTACTCAACATTATTAATTTTAACTTTTCTCGTGAGTTGACATCACCTTATCCGGGGATGTAAATACACATAAAAAAAAAAATGAAAAACATATATTTTTACATTCACTTTGTCTTAAATTTCTTTAGCTAGCGATTCTTACAGCATAAAAACTTTTCAATACAATCCCTCATGTAAAGTTGGTCGGGGTGCTTTTGGCAATACGTATTTTTCTCGCACCGAGTTGTTCCCTCTTAAAATTCGAACTCACAACCGGTTGGCTTTGATACCATTCTAAATTTTTTTAGCTTGACATTCCTATTAAAATCTTGAAATGTTAGCAAGGTAGCATACATAGTTCTCATTGAGCCCTCCCCGGAAAAAGACCTAAGAGCTACCCATCTTATGCCCATTAATTTGTGATGCATACAGGTAAGCCCTGTAAAATGATCAGTCCTGTGTACCAGTGCTGACACTCGATGCATGTCTAATAGCACAGTGCTGCCAATGTATTTATTTATTTTTAAATGTAAAAAGTGCTGCAAATGTTATTATCTAGATAGTGTGGGCAGAGACAACATCGAGATAGTTTCAAAATTTGTAATTTTTTTTATCAATACATTATTAAGAAAATACCAATAATATAAAATATTTTAAGTTAAAATTAAAATACTAAAAATAGTGTATACAATGATTTGAATTGTTAGGGAAAAACAGAAAAATAAAGGACCGTAAGAAGGCAATACTTAAAAAAACTGTCTATATTGTTCACATATTTAGTTAGCTAGGATTCAACCCATGATTTACCCATCCTTGAGAAAACAAGCTCATTTGTGGATTCTTTTCTCTAGTCCATTTATACTTAGGTAATAATTTAGTTCTGACTCCATCAAAATTGAGTTGTGGTTGCTACAGAATCTCAATATGTACTAGACCATATGAGAAGGTACAATGAAAATATGAAAATAGCAATGAGACTATTTTAAGTGACCAATTGCTTTCTAGCAAAAAGGAAAAAAACTGTTCACCTAAGATAGGTTCCTAACAACTCCTAGTAATAATAATAAAAAAAAGGCTCACCTACAATAGTTTCCTGATATTTTGCATCCCAAACAAGGTGATCTAAACTCAATTTTTTTGAGTGTTTTTACAATGTATACATTTTTAACAAGAAAAAAAAAAAAAAAAAAACAATGGGTACATTTGCTTAGCACATGATCCAACACTTCAAAGGTGGTCTACCTAACCAGTCTTTGATCATTGTTTTTATTTTCATGAGAGACAGAGGTCCAAATGCCTATGATCTAATCTTAGTGTTATCTAAGAAATGACAAAAACTTGGTTGTCACTTGTCATCTACCAAGATGCTCATTTATTAGTCATTGCTAAACACTATCCATAACTTGCTCCGTGATTTAAAAAACCATCTTCTTTGTTTTTTAACTTTTGGCCTGCATAGAAGGTGGAATCACACACCCAACAATCAGAATCACTTGATTAATAGTTCAGTTAGTTCCAAAAATGACAAAGACTTTTCTTTGTAGCCAAGGCTTTAAGCAAGGGAATGAACATGTGTGGGATTAGAGGCCTATCATGTTGTATCTAGAACCGGATTCATTTTAAAATGATGGGATTGAATTTGTCACAATGTTTGTCATATATGGAACAATTTGATCATACAAGAATTTAAAATGGCTCTTGTCTTTGGCAAGCACCTTTAGTTCAGGCCAGTCCTACTTTGATGGCAAGTTAAGATTGAAAATCCTAAACTATTTGGGTTGCAAACGGATATCCGATTCTCCGATTATCCGGAAGTTTCGACCCGTAAAAAATCGGGTCTAAAACTTATTTTAGGTTTCAATTAATAAATGGGTCCATATAGGTTCCGACCTGTGGACCCGAGATCCGGTATATGAGCCTTTGATATTGCAAATTGTACATCAAAATTATAATCAGCAATATGGTTAGTGCTCCATTTGAGTCAATTTACAAGAAGATCCAAGCTCTATGGACTCTTAAAATATACTTTAAACATGGTTGTAATTGTTTTCGAATCCAAATCCTTCATTCTTTTAAAGAAATTCTTGAGTTGGAACACACTAGTTTTCTCGAATAAGAGATTTTGTTATTCGACAATCGGACACCCATTGACATCCCTATTTAGCACTAATGTTTTGATCTCTACATCTTCTCTTTTTTTTTTATGTATTTTAAATGTTATCCAAAATAAATTTACATGTGCGACTGGGGCGAGCTAGGTCGGGTATTGACTTATCCAAAGATTGACCTGCGCGAATTTCACCCGTGTAAACTTGTGCCTAAGCCCAAGCTCGAGGCCTCAGTCCAGCGACAATATCCAGTCAGTCAATCCTATTTTTTAAGGCACTTGACCTACTTAATTATGATCTAGTTACCACGTCCCTCACACACATTATCCTCCAATGAATGGTCACAAATGCCAAATTTGATATTCATCCAATCGTTACTTACTGTTCGATTGAAATCTAAGAAAATATGATTCCTCTTAAAACCATTAAACTTGATGGTCAGAGATCAAAGTATTAGGATGATCTAATGAAACTCATATTTTATCTGTGTCATTTTTATCTTTCCATTCCCTACCTCCACATGATTGATATGGCCCTGGTAGCCCTCGCAATGGTTCTCAAGAGAGGGTGTATATATCATATGTGATATTTATTGGGAAATCTGCAAGTGAGCACCCTTATATGAGCAGTATCCATGGGCACTCTCCTTTTTTTCTTTTTCTATTTTTTTTTATAGCACATGAGCACTATGAGAAATCCTTTTGACACTCATCCTGTAAAATCATACCTTCTGAAACCATTGAGACTTAATGGCCATAGATCAAATGGGATTGATATTAATATACCCTTAGATTTCATTTAGATCTTTCGATCACCCACTTCTCCCATGGGCCCAGCAAAAAAGTGATCCCGGATGGTGCTCGGCAAAGAGTGGCCCTGTTTTATAATCTATAATAATTATCGTTTTGCATCAATGATCAAGTACGGAGTACCCGAGCCCATTTTTAGACTCATCGCCAGAGTGGGCTCTAGTTTGAAGCCCACTCAGATTTCAGAATACAGGCCCAAACCCAACGGGCCAGCCCTAAAAACTGTTACAGAATGAGGCCTCATATTCTGCTATAAAAGGACAGGCCTGACTCCTGAGGTGACCTAGGAATGAACCAACCTTGCTTCGGTTCAGGCTAATGGGCTTACTCTTGGTGACCTTATATGGACCAGAACCTTAATGGGGTTAGCTTGTGATCAAAACAAACAGTCCTAAGTGATTTATAGCGTCATTTAGCTGATTGGATGCAGATGATAGCTGATTTTGTTCCCAGATATTGCAAACATTGTGCAATCAGTTGTATCCTATGGGCCAGGGGGTTGATCCATGGGCAGTTGAAACTGGAAAAAAGATCCATTTAATAAAGAAGTAGTGCTTGGGCCGTCCTTAATTTAGGCCTTCAAATACACATTGTGGTTCATTTCAAATGATTCATTTCTCGCTCACAAGCAAAGTTAAGCTTTGTTTTTTCTACTAGTTTTGCCAATGTGTTTCAGTTTTTGAATTATGAAGCCTACGACCTGAACCATATCCGACCCATGAAAGAATGGTCTGGCTTGGGGTCGAATCTCAGCCCATTTGAAAAGCAAGTTTAGCTACCCTACAATAATCCCACACAAAATCACTGAGTCAAGGCAGGATAAACGTGTTCAAACTGGTAGGGCTATAGGCAGGGGCGGACCCAAGTGTTCGCATTCGGGTGCGGTTGCACTTGTGAGATTCAAGAAACCCCTTATATAAGACCTTAAAAGATTTGATTTTATTGTGGTAGGACTCATTTATTCAACTCTACTTGTTCTTTTTTATTTTACCCTCAGTCTTGGGAGACTCATCCAGCCCCTATTTAGTTTCTAATTATGCATTTAAGGGTGAAAGGAATTCTGATTCAGAATTCCTAAAAGTATCTTAAATTGAAGAAACAAAGGTAGAGATCTATAGAACACTAAGAAATAACTAGGAATCATGGTGAAATGAACTTTATCAAAGAATTATTAAGGAAGTGAAGGGTGAAAGAGATAAGGTCGAAATGCAGAAGGACCTTTCATTCCAATGTAATGAATTTATTTGGGTGATAGTTGAATATTCATTTGTCATCTTCTTTTGGTTCTATTTCCTCAAGGACCCCCAATGATCATTTGATGCACTTTTCTAAAAATTTACTTTTGATCTTCATTTTAAACCACTTATGGAAAATTGATTATTGAGATATGGAGGAACAAGCAACAACACCCTAATAATTCAAATCCTACCTAGCTCTCCACTTTATATCTTTTACATCTCACATCTTTAAAAAACTTTTGTTCGAACTCATTTTAATATATGATTAGTTGTATTCAATTCCATGCAAACAACCAGATCTTCAAAATTTATTTTAGTATAAAAGTATAAACAGTATAAACCTGTATCAAATTCCAATCCGACCTATACATTTCATTGGGGCAAGTTTGATCACATATTCAAAACCTGACCCATTGCTTTTCCTTTTATCTCTATTGCCATCCTTAGTTTAGCTTGCACCAATATCACAAAAATCAAGGGTATCTTGAAAATATCGTGAAAACATTACAACACAAACTAAAAAATGGTGTCTTCCATTAACATCACTACAATTTCATAATATCATAAGAAAGAAAATATTTTAAGAATATCAGAATAAAAATGGAGAAAATATAGAATTCCTATAAAATATCTTAACAGTATTTAGTATTTATTTATTATTTCTAATTATGCAAAATAATCCATTTTTGCCAAATTTCACGATAAACTCTCAAAACAACTCAAATTTAAAAACATCCCCTACATATTCGAGATTTTTTTTTATGTGACCAGCACCAGCATTGATGTGAATCACATTTAATAACACTAAGACCAACCACTAGCAAAAGAGACAAAAAAAATAACAGCACCCATAAATGATGGGTCCTTTCCAAGTACCCATTTTTCCTTTCCACTCTACGAACTACAAAGGAAATGCCAGTGTGTACATTTAGATTTTGTTTGTGCGGAGCAGGTTTGAGCGGAAACTTCTTTCCGATCAATTCCGGAACCTCATTTTCACATTTGGTGTAGCCATAAAAAATACGCGTTTCCAACTTTTTTGGACTGCTTTTCTGCTCACAAGGCATTGATTGCATTTCCGACCTACATACGTCGGATTTGTTTTCCACGTAAGAGGGACGCGGACGAACACACCCTTGTTAGGGTAGAAATTCAGTGCATTAACTATGATTCCATCATTCTCTGACTCATAGAGAATATTGTTTTCCTTTCTCATGGTAAGTTGACTCGAACCAGTTTTGTGGAATGGGCACAAATCCATTCGTGTGGGTCCTGACTCCTAAGCTCAAAATTCCACATTGATGCTAGGTTTCATTGGGATTGGTGCGGTCGTCGCAGCAGAATAGATCACATCTTTGGTAACGGTTTGAATGCAATTTCCACCAAGAGAAAGTTTTCCTGTGAATCATATACAACTGTACGAGGCAAGATGATAAAGTCTCTCTTGTATAAAACATACATAAGCTGATAAATTGTGGAGTTACATATAACATGACATTATACATAACAGTAAGAGTTAAAAAATAATCATATCAATCATACTAATTTGTTATGAGTAGGATGAGATAATTTGTATTTATGGATTACTTACATAGATATGATACTTTTTTCTCTCCATTATTCCAATTTTGTGGGATGTTGATATGATGCTCTTTTTATATATATATATATATATATATTTAATTTATAAGTGGGGTTAGGTTTAACATTTAAGATTTCATCTCATTGATGTGATGAACCCAAGTGTCAATCATATTCAATTTACAATCTAGGTGTTAGGTTATGAAGACTTTGATCACAATTTAAGCAGATCAAGATATATTTCAACTCACCCAAAGTAATGTAGATCATTTGATATTGTGACCCATGGAGAACAACCTATGATTTGGACCTTTGTGACCCATTTCATGTCTGCAGGTTAGTATAGCAATCTATAAGTAAGTAACCTTAGTCTATATTTAGATCTGCAATCCACAACATATAATCTTTGAAAAAGAGGAAAAATCATTGCCCATGAATGAACATGGCCATTATAAGCACAAATGAGAATCATACATAATTAATACACAAGATGTTCCCCATGAAGCTTTATTTTTTTTTTTTTGTTCCCCATGAACTGGATAATCTGGATCCATTGCATACCTGCACAAATTAAAACAATTTCAAGGGAACACTTGACATGTTCTTATTAAATTCTTGGTCATTATTTGAAATCAGGCAGGTCGTCCAACCTAACGGCTTTTTTAGGGTTTGGGTTGACCTTCTAATCCCAGTTAACAAATGTAGCCAAAATAAGTTAGTCTCAAACCAACACCTTTAGAGGCCGACTTAACCTGAATCTGATCCCACTTGACGGTGCCGTTTAGTAGAGTAGTACCATCATTTTAAGCCATGATTCCTTTCAAACGTCTTTTTTTTGTAAACTAGTTTGGTAAACAAGGGCATTTGCATTATGAATGGGAGTCCAACTCCAAAATAGACCTGACCTGCCTTCTGAGAAGTCAATTAAAACATAGAAATGAAACCAGAAGACCCATTGAAATAAGGAACCATAGAAATAGAGCCTTTAGGTAGGGATGTAAATGGGTCTCCGATTTTTCGATTACCTGGAGGTTTCGATCCGTTAAACAACCGTGTTTGGGTCTTTATTTTGGCTCCGATAAGTAAATGGATCCGAGTCTTTTTTTGGTCCTTGACCTAAACTGTCGTAGATCCGGGACCTGATATATTACCTCAATTTTCGAGAATCTCTCTTAAAAGTTGAGTTTTTCCTATATCATTCTCTACCTAGACTCGGACCTGGATCTGGAGCCGTCCCATAAATGGTTCTGGTTCCGGTTCTGGAACCAAGAAACCGGTTTTGAAACTTTTTCAGTTCCGGGTTTGAGTCCACCTTCTCATACACGGTTCCGAGTCTGTGTCCACGTTGGACTCGGACCGGAACCAACCCATTAACATCCCTACCTTTAGGTATTTGGCCCAATAGCAAAAAAGTCCATGTTTGGGTCTTTATTTTGGGTTTATCGGGCCCGATAGAAATAGAGCATTTAGGCAGGGATGTAAATGGGTCTCCGATTCTTCGATTATCCGGAGGTTCTGATCCTTTAAAAAACTGTGTTTGGGTTTTTATTTTGGCCCCGATAAGTAAATGGATCTGAGTCTTGTTTTGGTCCTTTACCTAAACTGGCGTGGACCCGAGACACGACATATTACCTTAATTTTCGAGAATCTCTCTTAAAAGTTGAGTTTTTCCTATATCATTCTCTACCTAGACTTGGACCCGGATCCGGAGTCGTCCCATAAATGGTTCTGGTTCCGGTTCTGGAACGAAGAAACCGGTTCCAAAACTGTTTCAGTTTCGGATTTGAGTCCACCTTCTCATTCACGGTTCCGAGTCTGTGTCCACATTGGACCCGGACCCGGACCAAAACCAACCCATTAACATCCCTACCTTTTGGTATTTGGCCCAATAGCAAAAAAGTCCATGTTTGGGTCTATCGGGCCCGATAGAAATAGACCCTTTAGGTAGGGATGTAAATGGGTCTCTGATTCTTCGATTACTCGGAGCTTCCGACCCGTTAAAAAACTGTGTTTGGGTCTTTATTTTGGCCCCGATAAGTAAATGGATCCAAGTCTTTTTTTGGTCCTTGACCTAAACTGTCGTGGACCCGGGACCCGATGTAGTACCTCAATTTTCGAGAATATCTTTTAAAAGTTGAGTTTTTCCTATATCATTCTCTACCTAGACTCGGACCCGGATCCGGAGCCGTCTCATAAATGGTTCTGGTTCCGGTTCTGAAACCAAGAAACTGGTTCCGAAACTGTTTTGGTTCCGGGTCTGAGTCCACCTTCTCATTAATGGTTCCGAGTCCGTGTCCACCTTGGACCCGGACCGAAACCAACCCATTAACATCCCTACCTTTAGGCATCTGGCCCAATAGCAAAAAGTCCATGCCTGGCCCATGTATGCTTTAAATAAAATAGAGTGAAACATAGGCCTGGCCCAACCCGACCCATGAACAACCGCAAAAATGGAAATGTGGATCTTGTAACCTGATGTATTAGTTGACTAGTCTACCTACCTGATTAGTTTGGATGGTCAACGAAAGTCCATAGCAGCATTCTAGATCCTACGTTCAGTTTCTATTTATTGACTTTTGGTGGGTCGGTAAAATATGATGGCCAAGTGGGGAATTCTAGACAGCTTTTATATGAACTACATTCCATTTTCACATGGGTCCACATGGATGCATCCAATTGTAGAATTAGTCAGAATAAGAGGTGTTTATTGTGCATTGTGGTATACTCACATAAAACACCCAAACTTTTGATTTTAGAGACTCCAAAATCTTAACATCTATTTTAAGAGTGCAAATTTATTCATTCAATTTGAAAGTGGATATGGGTTATGTCATGAGCTCATGATCAAATTCGTACCGGTACCAATTCAATGAAGTAAATATTTGCGAGACCTCGGAATTCTTTATTTTTAAGAAATAATCTTTTAAATTCGAGAAAAATGATGGAGGGCCCAAAGCTTCAAAATGACATGGGAGGGCTCTTATTTAATGATATCATAAAATAATCGGACACTTTGTGATATCTTAAAATAATCCAACATCTAAATTTCACAGAAAAGGGGCATTCTACTGTAGATCACTGAATAACTCGATATTTCTTGATATTGTAGAATGGAGATAAATATAACTCAAAAGAAAAATATTTTGGAAAGTTCTCTATCTGATTATAAAGTGTTTAACCTAAAGGGTTGGCCAAGTGGTCAGGAGCATAATTCCTCCCCCTTTTCAGGAACCAAAGGTTGAGTATACTTGTACTACCACGTAGGGGCCACAGGAGTTTTATCAGGCTTCTCTCTGGGCCGAGAGGAAATAGTATATTAGAAAAAAAAAAAAAAAAGTGTTTTGCACTGTACATCTTAAAAAAATAAAAAAAACATGTTTTGATAATGTCTTACACGAGACTTGTTAGTTGTTTATTTTTGACTGAGGTTGTTATATATAGATTGCAAAAAGTCTACGTGTCCCGGGTTTTGTCCCGGGACATGGAAGTCAAGGACCAGTCGGTCCATGTCCGGGACAAAAGTGTGTGGGTAAAGAAGTCAAAGTAAGTGTGTGGGGCGTGTACATTCGTGTATGCTACGTGCAAGTTGGGACCGGGTTGCATGTGCCTTAAAACGCGGCGTTCGTTTCAGGTAAGTGTTGATGCCTTGATGGTGGGTCATACCCAGCACGTGCGACGACTGTGGTTCTCCCTAACACATGATATACACAAAGGGCCAAACCCAATCTCCATCCATGTGGTGTATAAAGGACCAAAAAGTTGAAACTCCAGTGAGAGTTGATGTGGGTCATGTTCCATGTTCTGTTTCTTTCGGGCAATTTTGTCTTATATGTTGATTTCTCGGCTCATTTCGTAAAAAAATCTACTTTGGCTACACTGGGATGAGGACGTCCTCTTTCCACTGAAGCTTGTAATGCTTGGTCAGACCAGCCCCCATCGGACTTACAAAATCATTAAAATGACTGAAATGCGGAGCTACAATAACTCGCCCCGTAATTATGGGCAGATCGTTTTTTTCGATTTTCTCATTTATATGGGCATGAAATCACAATCCAAACCGATGATCCTCTTAACATGGCCAAACGAAGCTACTTGATCAAATATCAGCCGTTGATTTCTCATAGATTTTGAGATATTTACAAAAACGTCCAAGTCGTTGGATGATGATTTCTGGAATTATGTTGGGTCCATTTGTGAAATCCAAACTGTCCAGTCTCTTCAAAATGCCTAAAACGGCCATGGGTCCAAATTTAGAAGCCCGATTCATCATGGATCATAAGAAATTGGCCAAAAACTATAGACCGTTGATTTCCAACAATGCAAAAAAATGTGATGAAAAACAGTGTGTTTTTTCAATTTCTTGGTTCATGTGGGGCCCATAATCATGATCTAAACCATGAGATGTCTCTATGAAGTCAAAAACAGGTAGTTGATCAAATTTCAACCGTTGATCATGTCTAGATATCGAGATTTTTGCAAAAATGTCCAGATTCTAAAATATTAATTGTGTATTTTTATGGGGCCCCTTCGCACGATCCGAACTGTTCAAATACAGTAGATGGCCAAAAATTACTTTGAGTAAAAAGTTGAAGTCATGATTCTTCATGGGTTTTGATTTATTTCCAAAAAACTTACAACTATTGGATTATATATTCTACTATTAGGTGGAATCCTCTTTCAACCCCAAACCTGGAACTCTCTTTGTAAATCCTACATGAGGATATCTTTATTCTTGGAGATGGAGGGAATCCTCTAAACTAAGGATTTTCCTCGGTTTACCAAACGTGCCCTTAGTGGTAGAAAGTTACATTGAAAGTTCTTGTTATATTATGAAAATAGATAAAAATGTAGAAATTAAGTATTCTAGAAGGAGAATTTTAGAGGTGTTTGGCAATGACTTCTAGTCTCTGCCCACTCTAGACAAATAGAGGCAAAGCCTCTTAAAATGAAATGCACCAAATCTAGGCATGGGGAAATCAGAGGCATTGTCTCTTGAAAAAGTTGAGGCGGAGCGCATTTTTTAAGATAAAAATGCCCCCATGACCTGTTTGGAGTGGTGGTGTTTGCTGGTGCGATTTTCAACTTGTTTGAGAGATGGTGTGTTTTGATTAAAAGATGGAGATATTATATAATTGTGTTTGATGTTGTAATTTTTAAATTGTTTACAAGTTACGTGCCATATTTTGATGAAAATGGTTGTAGTTTTCAAATGATAAAAGATTTTAATGTTATGATATGTGTGTAGATAATGGGTGTGATCTTCAATAGGTCTATGTTGAATGTGAACTTAAGGGCCCATGTTGCATGTGTTATTGAATAATATATGAATGTGAAAAATGTATATAAGTTCCTTTTTTACATAATGACAGAAACTACCCCTCTAAAAGAGGTAAACTCTTCTAAAAAGAGGCAAATAGAGGGCATACCAAACGGTCAATTTAAAGTAGATCCATTCATTACCATGTTTTTTTTTTTTTTATTAATTCTAGCCTCTTTTTTTTAATGGCTCTAACCTATAGTTTTCCGGAATCTTTAGGATGCTTTGTGATCTCCGTTGACTCTTTAAGATTTATCCATTGATCCAATCACATGAGTGTCTTGCCACTTAGATGATCATGATTCTCATGCTACTATAGAAAGCCTAACATCCTAGCATTGCATGTCTTAAGCCGCAACCAAGTTCCATAGAGATGTAGAAAATCAACTCTTTAATTATCTTTTTCACCAAAAATATGAAGTCACTGTGGAAATGAAAGCGGTTAAAAATTGTGACGCACATATATTCCCTTGGGCCATATTTGCCTACTTGGAACTGAATTCTTGCTAAAATGGTTACGCAGAGTATTAAAGAGGTGAGGAGATGGGTCTTGGACTCATGGGTGGAGATCTTGATGGGACTATTGGCCTTTTAGGGTTTCTTTTAGTTATGGATGAATAACCAATTCTAATTAAAAGATGGATTAACTTGATTGCCGTTTGTGGACCTTCACTTTTACCCTATTTGATGTGGGGTTTCTTTGAATTTTTAAACAAAAGGGAAACAGTCCCTGGACCAACATGGGCACATTCACGATGACCACATCTGATCGACAACTTGGATTGTCATATGCCATGTTAGGCAATTCCGCAATTGCATTTCGATAGAGAACAAGGTAGAGATCAATTGAGAGAGAGAGACTGCTGTTCGATAGAGAACAAGATAGAGATCAATTGAGAGAGAGAGACCGCTGTTCGATAGAGAACAAGATAGAGATCAATTGAGAGAGAGAGACTGCTGTTGCTAATGAAAATTAAACAATAGCAACATGTTAGGTGTTTGGCTTATCTAGGTCATGTACGAAAAGAAAAAGATACGCAGCAGCAGTAGTTTAATAGCATGTACATTAAAAATGGAATAAGGTATGCATATGGGTCAAACATTAGGCTTCTTTTAAGATCGGGCAGTTATCAGGCAATCTAAGAGTAAACGAGCCCACACATACTGTGCCTCAAGAAGCAAAGAGGTTTTGTATTCGATGCCTACTTTCGTTGGCCACCCACCCCCATAGTCTTACTCGGTGTATGGTTCCCGACCATCCATAATCGAGTGTTCCTCTGGGTTAAGGGCCGAAGGCTCTTGAGCCGGACTGGGTAGGAGATATCCTGAGTTATAAAACAAAAAACAAAAAAAAAAAAGACTTGTTCTTCACGGCCATGCTACACATGAATCTGTAGGTGGTGGAGTTTTTCATTATTTCATCAAAGTTCATTTGGACGTGTGTAAGATTTCTATTAAACTTCACAAACGTAATATAAGTTCTACTTCGGACCCATTTGATGACTCAAAAAAAGGATCTTATTTTGTGCTCTAAAACTTATTTATATTTTAGTGCGTTTGGTAAAACTCTAATATATTTTTTTTATTTTAGAGTTTATTTACAAATGAGAGCTTTTGCCTCTAAAAAAAAAAGCCTTTTAGCTTGATAGAGTAGTATTGTAAAATTTGTGTGCTTTGGATCAAAATAACCTCATAAATTTTCAAAATCACACAAATAGAGCGTTCTACGTTGTAATTTTTAAAAAGTAGGCCTCCAATTACCTCATGAAATAAAAGGTTTTTTTTTATAATTTTATTAAACATACTAATTGTAAATTAGAGGTTTTATTTTAGACCTTAATTTAATTAGCTCTAATTGAAATCCTAGAATTAAGAAAATACATTTTTAAAAGTGATTGAAACCGGAGAAAATAAAGGTGAAATTCCTATAAATGGTCATCAAATAATTATCTCTTTAATAGAAAATGAATTAAAGAGAGCCCAATCATCATAAATCAATTTCTAGGAAAATCAAGGCTTCGTCTACATCTCCATCTTACATTTTTCATCCTTCACCTATTTAATAATCCTTTGTTGGCCCTTACTAAAATTGGTCTTATATAGAAATTGCTTTGATGAGATAATGATGACAACAACAACTATTGCTCAACGTGTTCAAACTCCTTGAGATATGAAGAACTAAATAAATCAAACACTTGTATAGGCCAGATTAGTGATATTTTGTTTTTCTTGGCCCTCTTCTTTATTTTTTTTAAATTCAAACACCAAAATTCTGTCTAAGCAGTTCTTAACATTCATAAACCCAAATTCTTTTCCCAAGATTTGAAATTCATCTTTTGAATCTTAAACATGTAAATTAGCGTTTATGCATTCATGTAATGTTCTATATACAATGAAAGGAATCTATTAAAAAAGTGTGGAAAACTTGCATTATTCAAATGCTTTTCCCCCTAGTGCGAGCATTCTTGTTCTCCATTTTTGGTTGAGATCCAACCAGCGACGGAATTAGGAAATTTTCTTCGGATGGGCTGCCGTGAAAGAAAAAAATCTTGGGGGTCCAATATGAAAAAAAATTAAAATTTTCTACGACATAGGGGTTTTTTTCCAATTTTTTTTGGGGGGGCCAATGTTAAAAACATGAAATGTTTCATTAGCACCAAAGTGGGTTTCCAAATTTTTGGTGGGGCCATGGCCACCCAATCCCCTCCAGTTCCACCCTTGGATCCAACAGTTTGCCACATTAAACTCTATCTTTACCTTCCAATTAGACACATGCTTTGATCTTCACCGATCATTGGGCTTTCTCTCGGATTGTCCATAACTCACACATATCTCCAACTAATCATACAATCGACATAAGTCCTTTAGTTACCTCACCCTAGATTGTTTATTGATCATCCAAAACAATAAATTCTGAGATGGAAATGTCAATATGTCTAAGTTTTAGCCTTTTAGGTAATGGCCCACCCAAATACAAGACAAGTACACTTCATCTTAATTGATTATAATTGAACCAATCCATGCACAACACATTATTAAATTAACGAAAAGTTTAAACATACATTATTAGGCTTATATAGATAGAGAGTTATTAGAGAGACAGTTGGGACTAGGAGTGATATAATTGTGTTTTTGTCAATAACGGCATACTCATCTTTGTTTAATGGATTTAACCTCATGTTGGTTGCACATTCTTCGTCTGAACTAAGGGCCATGCGAGGCATTAAAATAAAAAATAAAAACAAGATGTATTACTAAATACTCAAATCGTAGGGTCCTATTTACAAATTCTATACAACTTAGTGGGTTATATATATATATATATATATATATATATAAACACTTTCAGGTATAAAATTCAGACACTGAATCTACAAATTACTGCAATAGCAACATATCTAGTGAAGATTTGAAATCGTATAACGTACCAATATCTACCAAAAAAAAATCCTGTTGACCATGTCCAACTTCTATATTTCCAAGTTTTGATTCAATGAATAAACCTCATTAATTGGACATACTATACTTAGTCCAGAGGGACGTCCATTTGCACCACAAGTAAACAGTCAGATCCTTTTCTTTCTAAGATTGACGTGCAGTCATACTAAAGAGGTTTCATACTTACAACAGAAAAGGTAGAAGAAAAGCTAACATCTCACCTACCATTTCTCTATATCAAAACCCTTCCAAGAGAATCTAAATAAAAAGGGTACAAAGTACCCTTATCTTGACAATCATGTAGACCCAAGAGAGAGAGGGAGAAATTCGGTATTTTACATACAGAGAGACCCTGAAAGGAGGAGTGTTTTTCTGGGTTTTTCACTGTCATGAATTGGCAAGTTCCTATAAAGGTTTTACATTCCTTTTCCTCTGAGATTGACATGCGTTGGTTTATGGACGTTTGTGAGCAACCCTTCTAACAGGGCTTATATATTCCTCTTCAAGGAAGAGGCTAATGCGGGATTGGAGAAAACGTGATGGATGGAATGGCCTCTATTTTGAACCAACAGGTTGGTTTTTCAAATACTACTTCTCTTTCTTGTACTGGGTAATGGGTATGTGGCTTTTTTGCAGTTGGGGTTTGAGGATTTCAGTTTATTGTTTTTGGTTTTTGGATTTTGTAGCTTCTGTCAAATGGTATTGGGTTTTAGCCTTTATTACTTTCTCTTTTATCACATGTTTATGGGTATTTGTGTATGTTTTCTATGCAATATATGTACTTTAGTCTCTGTTTTTTTTTTTGGGTTGTTTGGTATTTATGTTTAGTCTGAAATGTGTGGTTTTGTTTTATATTTTTTGTTGGGGTTTGGAGTCTCTTGTCTAATTATGTTCTGATTTTTTTATTTTTTTTCATTTGTAGTGTCTGACAATGTCTAAAAAATGTCCACTTGGATTTCAGTAATGGCAATCCTCTCTGGATGTTGAGCATATAGGAATTTATTTTGTTGTTTTAAGATGTTTTTTTCGACTTGGATATGATGAATATGAATTCTGGTTGATGCTTGAAGATGCCTACAAAACTCGTGTTAAGTTATCATTGTGGAATGTTTATGTAATGCGCAGAGTCCCTGATAGAAAAGATCACTTCTTCAAATTTTTGCAGTTTGGTGTCACAATTTTCTGTGCAGAAAAGATGAATTCTTTTAAACTTCTTTTCTGTGATAGAAAGCCACACCCAAAAAAAAAAAAAAAACTGATGTGTGTAAGATGCGTTTAGGATCCTGCACCTGCACTTGAACAGGAATTCTATGTAACTTGGAATTTATTCTAAATAATGAAAGAAGAAATGTGTTTAAATGAGAACGAACATATTTATGTAATCTTGTTTGTTCCCTTTGTCTCTAAACTATCTGTTTCATTGGTGTGTTTTGATTGAAAATTCTAATATCTAAGATGTTGACCAATTTTCCTCTTCTTGGAAAACAAAGTTCTGATCTTCCTGTAACTAGAATGCAGTTGCATTCGTTCTCATTTCCTTTCTCATGTAACTTGTTTTGAACAACATTCCTTCTGCCAATTACTAAATACAAAAAATTTCTGTCTAAGACTCTTATCATGTTCTTCTGAAGCAGAGTATTGAAGAATTGCAACAGTCACTTCTTTGCATCACCTTGGAACTACAATCAGTTCAACTCTCTGTGAGGGAAGAGAAGATGAGAAATGAAGAGAACATAAAGCAGTTACTTCATCTCTTGCAAGTAGCCTTTCAAGAGAGAGACCAAGCAAAGGACCATTTGCAGAGATTGGTGAATATGATCATGCAGTCAGGCTTATCTCAAGTTTGCCATGTCGTTCCATCTGTCCATCCTGAAAGCCCACCAGTTCCACCCATAAGAGGAAAATCTGAGAGCTTATCTGAACCTTATAACCATCACTCCTATGTTTCATCCTCTGTAGACTCACTTTTTGATGAAGTGTCTCCTCCACCAGATTTTTCGAGCATAAATGTGGCTGATTCTATAAATATGGAGGTCCTTCAACAGCCATTTCTCCAAGAATTTAGTGGCTCACCGTCAATTGGGCTCTCCCCAGCATTGGGTCAGATTGATCAGGCCTCTGAACGTATCAACCGCCTTGCCATGAAAAAAACTTTGCCAGAAAAAGGGAAGCTGCTACAGGCTGTAACTGATGCAGGGCCACTGCTGCAGACACTTCTCTTGGCTGGGCCTCTACCTCAGTGGCGCAATCCACCTCCTCCCCAACCACTTCAAATCCCACCTGTCCCAATTAAAGGCCCTGACCCAGCAGCACTAGTTCAGAAACCTTCTGTGGATCCGAATTACCATGTTCAAAGTCCTCCGTTTGCATCTTTTCATGAAAATTCTCAAGGAAAAAGTCAGACATGTTCAACATCCATCTCTAACTTTTCAGGCAATGGCTATTCATGTATGAAGAATCAATTGGTGCCATCTTCACCTAGTACCGATTTATCGTACAATTCAAGACTCCTGAACATGAAACGCCGGAGAGTTCACTGAGTTATGGTCATTTGTTTTTGGATGAACATCCATTGAATGTTTTCTCTAATTTTGTACAGTAATCATGCCAAATGGTGATGATGTATAGGAAATAACTTTGTTTGCAGGTTGATGAAATTAGGAAACTTTTTAATAAAAACAGAGTTTCATTTCTTAGGTGTTGCAGGTTGATTCTATCATTGATATGTGATCTGTTATATTGATAAAAAAAATTTGTCTCACATTGGGCTTGTGTCTGCCACAAACATATTTCCACATTGACTCTAACGTTTGCTGCGTGGAACTATTTTCCATGGTGAAATGTGTTTTTACAAGACCGCAGAAAATGATTTTCTACCTGAGTATCTGAATCTGCTTTCCTAAAAGTTACAGAAAATGATTTTACCTCACTAAAATGAGAAGCATGACTGTTAAAGCAGAACTACATTAATTCATTCTCTCCTTCATGCCATATGCATTTTCTACTGAAAATGCTCTGCTCAAACATCTACCAAGTGATGCAATGCTAGTTTCTGCCACATGTGAAGGTCTGTTTTTTTTATAAATGGGGTTGTTCTATTTGCTGATGAAGGCATATAAATTCAAGTGAACTGCAGGCATTTAACGGTTGTTACAACAATTGAGTTAAAAAAACTGTTGCTTTCTGAGTTTTTTTTCTTGGCAAAATGTAAGCCCAAGAGGTAGTCCAACCCAAGTTGTGCATTGCTTCACTAAACATCTGTGCATGATAGTTGAAAAGGAATGCATCACAAAGAGTGCATGGTCAAAAATCGACTTGACTTGCTGAAGTAGGCCCCACAACATGTGGAACTTTGAAGGTTTTTAGAATGGATGCCAGTTCCACAACCAGTGCACAGCGGAAGTAATAAATCAAATGAAAGTGAATTAGTCTACTAATCACATACCACAAGAAGGCATGCACAATATTTTACTTAGAAACCTTAATTAGGGAGAAAAACCACGATAAAAAATCAAGCACTATTGAACGATTACAAGATATACTCATAGCTCTCTTTCTCAATTAATCCGTCGACCTAAGAACTGCAGTTGTTCTTGCACAACTCCCTATTACTACGACTCTCCGCCGCGCACCGTTTCCCGTACTTGATCTAGCAACACCTTGAACAACCAAGATCATCAAATCTTCTACAAGAAAGTAGAAGCAACAAGCTCTCTAGAACAACTCTTTGGTACAATCTCTCAATGATGGCTCTAGAGAAGAAGGAATCTCTCGATGGGTTTTCTCTGCTCAGAACAATGAGAAAATTACTTGATGGGTCACTTAGGGCATGTTTGGATAAATGAGGAGTTGAGTAAAAAAAGTGGATTTCACATGTGAAGTGGAGTGAAGAGAAGTAGGTTGAAATTAAAGTAGAGTACTTCACTTCACTTCATTTGGATATTTATTTTGAAATTAAGGTTTGGAGTAGAATCCACTTTTACTCAAGGAAATGAAAGTATTTAGAGTTGAAGTGAAATGGAGTACATGTGGCTCACAACATTACTTCATCTATTAGGCCAGATTCATCTAAACGGGGTAGAGTTGAAATTTGAGACTGTTAGGCCCATTTAACTTCACTCTACTCTATTTTTTGCCTCTCCAAATAGGCCCTTAGGATTGAGAGAAACACCCTTTAAATAGCCCAAGATTTGTGCCTTAGAGTAAAAACACAATTAGGGCTTGATTTGGAAATTCCAATTTCAAAAGGAAACAAATTTGCAAATTTGTCCTGGAAAATGTCCGCCAACCGATCGATCGGGTTTGTCTCCCAAAAATTTTCTGTCAGCGCTTGTTAACTGAGACCATACCAACATCCGATCGATCCGATCTTTATATGATCGATCGGGCCTTGTGTCTTGGAATTTCTTCGATTTTCTTCTCTATTTTCGCTTCAGATCTTCCGAAGACACAACCATAGTCCATTATGAAATCAAGTAGAAAATTACAACTCAATAGATTCAGAATTTTGTCCAACCCATGAATTAGCCAACATATGAAAATCCTAAAAGACTTCATCATATAAATGACTGAAGTAGGCCCCACAACATATGCTGGGCTTCATCATTTCTCTAATCTAGTTATTGGAGCAGAATGATAGTCTTCAACCATGCAAGTGCAAATTTCTTGATTCTCATCTCACCCTATTACATATTGCGTCTGAATCTGAATCATTCTCAGCTTACTACATTTCAGTTTGCAGCAAAAATGACAACTTTTAATAATATATTGAAAAACTCATTACAGTCCATAGGATGGATAATGCAGATCAAAGTTCATATAGACGATGGGACCTACATCACCAGGCATGGCACTCTTTTTCCACTCAGGTTGACCTTCAAAGGACGATCAGGCCCTTATATAGTGAGCTTAGCAGGATCCAATGATTAGTAAATCTCATTAAGAGATTCTCATCAACAGAGCTCTCAAGTCTCCACACCTACTCCTGTCGGAATTAAGAAGACCCAAAAGGAATCCTCGGTAAGCAACAGTTGCAAGCATTTGTCTGGTGCGGCCAAAAGCTCCCAACCCATTTTCTTTATTACATTAATTAAAGCCATTGGAGTCTAGCACATGGGCATCCCTATCTTGGGTGTGAACATTTGTTTCAGAAATTCAAACAAGCTTTCAATGATGTTATATATTGATTAGAGTGGTAGTTCACTTAAATATGTTTTGCTCATTTAAAACCAAAATGATTTATCATTCCTCATTAAGAAAAGGAGTAGCTGTAATTGTGGACATATTCTCTTAACTATCACAAAATGTCATTGTGTAAGTCGGTGGTGAGATGCCTACTTCTTTAAAGCTTGTTCTTCATCTATACTAGTTGAATTTGGTACCTGTTTGGTGGGTGTATGGACTTTCTGTTTGGATGTTTGCTATGAGAAATAGTTTTTTTCAAGCTCCCAAAACTTTCAGCTTGGATGTTTACTATGAGACTTGGTTTTTTTCTAACACCCAAAAGTCGATCACCCATTTTCTTCCGCCAACCGCCATCATTAGCAAAGTCCCTTTGATGTTTGTATGACCATGACAGTAGCTTCTTATGTCAAAAGCCCACCGTAAAATTGCTTAGAAGTGTCGCTTTAAGAGTGTTTTTGGTGAACTTGAGTCATGGGAAATGTCTGGAGTATTGGTGGCATGACTCTTTTATTGGCAATTTGGTCTCTTCAACGCGGAATTTTTGTTCTGATTGTATATTGTTTGTGGTATTTCTTTCACTGTCATAGCTTGGATCATGAAGATATAATGTGGAATGACTGGGTCTTTTCTAGAAGAAATTTGACATTGATCGACTTAATCTGTCGTGGTGCTTTCTTTTCTTTATCACATGGTTGTAGCCTCCAAATTATGTGGTTGAAAGTTCTAACTAAACAAGATTGGTTCTCTTGGTTTATTTTATTTATTAATTTTTGCAGTCATAATCTACCCTTCCAGTCTATTCGATTGCTGATACCTGCTCATTCAAACTGAAGCATGGAAAAATCCGTGCCTTGGGTCGTGCTGGGTGGCCACCACTTATCTGCCGGCACGACCCAGTTTTCATGCCTAGTATGGACCTAGAGGATTGAAAGATCTGAGTGGGCTTATCTCCCTATCAAGTTCGGGGCTCACTTGATCATCCTATCAGGCTATCACCTCCATCTTGGCCTCACAAATTTCAATGGTATATAACCAAAAAAAACCCCAGTCAACTGTAGGCACAGTCCTTTTGAATGGGTGCAAACTCCATGGATCCAGTGCAAATCTGGGGTCTCTATGTGTTTGGTCCATTGGGATGGACCTAAAGTGGGCTCCACAGGCAGGTGTACACCGTACACTCGGTGTTCACCTGATCCCCAGTCTTTGATCCAGTCCAACAGTAAACACGGGCCCATTTAGTTACCAATTACTGGTAAGATTTTTTTATGCAAAAGTGGGGGCCAGAGTGCGATTTAATCAACAGTTATGCTGAATCATGTGGAGCCCACCTGATAACTGGACCCTCCTAATGTAGTTAATAGGTAGTGTACATGGTGTTGCCCACCTGTTGAGTCCAGTCAAATGTTCTAAGACCAATAAGGTTTATTATGTTTGTGTTTGCTTTCATGAAACTCATGATATCCAAAGCCTCACTTCCAAACTGTGACACCCAAATTCTGACTTCTCCAATCCATCTACTAATCTTTGACACCCAAAAGTCCCATGCCAATGATCCAAAATCTACAACTCCAATCATTCAATCCAAAATTGTTCATTGATACTGAAATTGGCATTCTATTGTGAATGCTAATTGTTCGACGACGAAACGCTCTACTGAGACTAAATCTTGGCATACCTTGTAAAGATGAAAGTTTCTTTCGTCTCTCACATGTAGGAAATGGAGGAGCTCTGCTCAACTGGCAACTTACAAGACACTAGCAAAACACTCATTGCACACTTCAGTGCATTTCATTCATTTCAATTGATACAACTCACCTTACTATCTCTTACATAACACATATATATATGGGTTAGATGGTTATGTCGGTCAGGAACTAGTCGCGGGGAAGAGTGCCACATAGCCCATCTCACCCCTTCATTAAGCAGCTGATCATAGACCCATGTTGCTTTCTCTCTGTCATGTACTTTAACCAGTTGGATATACAATTATGTTGGCATATATGGAGGGTGATGTAGCCACTGCATTTTTGCAAGTTGAGTTGGTTGAGAGAAAGCAAGTGTTGTGCTCTTCATGACATGGCTTCACTTGGACATCAGATCCACTTACTTCATCTTTAGCACTATAATTCACTCATCACTCACCTGCAAGCAGCTCCATGCTTGCTTGCACTATGAGGATGTGACATGTCTTCATGGAAAGTCCAGTTCTTGACCATTAGGCCAAATTGTGCAATGTGGAAAAATCCAAAGAGCATTTGTAGATACTCATGACCAGTGTTGTTTTCTATATCACATTGTTTTGTGGTTACTCCGAGAATTAGAGGTTCATGGAGTTTCTCTGGCTTGTCCAAAGCATGCTTAGTGGCTTGTAATGTGATGATGGGTTGGTGCAACTAATTAGGTCAAAACAAAGAGGCTGTGATTCTTCATTGGACTTACTGTATGGAGAGGCCTAACAAATCCACTTTTCTGTGTGTGTTTAGTACTGCAGCCAATTTATCAGCACTTGTGGATGGGATTTCATGCCTATATAATCAAATGTTTGATCAAGCACTTTGTGTTTCTCACAATTCTCTGATTAGCTTCTATGTGATCGGGAGTATGTGGAGGATAGTCTCAAGCTTTCAACAAACTTCTAGGAACAAGTGTTGTTACTTGTAATGTTATGATTAGTGGGTATAAGCAGAATGTTCAATTTGGGATTGAGGCAACTAGCACTGCACTTTCGTGCTTCTTGTTTGCTTGTAACCAGTCAGGCCTTGTTGATGATGGTTATGCTTGTTTAAATCTATCAAGAGCCTTCAGCCTAGTACGCTATGAACTTAGTATCATGCTTGAATAGTTGATATGTTCTCTTGGTCCCAGTGACTCGAGGAAACAAAAATGCTACTTCAAGAGCTTCCATTTGATTTGAGAACTGGGTGTTGGCAGGCCTTGCTCACGGCTTTCAGATTCCTTCAAATACAGAACTCGCTAATTTTGTACCATGACAGATCCTGGCTCTTATTCCTGAGGACTCATCATCATAAATTCTACCGCCAAATGTATATTCTGTGAGCGGAAAATTGTGGAAGGTTTTGATGACAAGGATGGCATTGAAAAAGAAAGGCAAGGTTCCAAGCTGCAGTTGGATTGAGATTTGGAACAAGTTAATGTCTTTGTCACTGCTGTTACAAGGCATGCACAAAAATACAATGAAAATGGTTTTGAGGATATCTTTCAAACATATGAAGGAGAGCACAATTCCAAAAGAAAGGTATCTCAAATGGATCTTGTTTCAACAGATAGGAGTTCTTTTATACTGCCTGTCCTTTTCTCATGTTAAAAGAGTTCAGATGGATGTTCCCTAAATTCAAATGGTATGTGTTAGAAGTAATAAAGAAGCTAATTATTCATCCTATCAAATTGCCAAACTTCTTGTAATTAACGTACATCTCAGAATTATCACCAGCACAAGAAGCTTTCATTTTCATATTAACATCGATTTCATCAACATGTTTGTCTTCAGGCTGAACATAAGAAAGTCAGCATAAAGTCATTCCAACTTATTCAATCTGGAACATCCATTCGTACTCCCAGTTCCAAAAGCCTAGCATTCCTCTAGCTTGAGTAGGATATGCCGCCTTCATCGATTATAGCTGCTGAGGCCTGAGAAACCTGTCACCCTAAAACATACCCACATCTCTGGCCTTCTGTTTCTCAGAAAGATTTTGTGCATTTATGTATACTATTGTGAGGATTGCTAGATTTGTTTACCATATTATGGTATGTAAAATGAGATGTTTCCTGCATACATTTCTAGTGTCATTTCCCTCATTGGTTTCTTAGACTGGCTGTGAAAACTATGTCCACAACATCACTTTCAGATGTTTCAGGGTTTACTTGGAGCCCTTTAGTAATCTCCTTGTTTGGAGCTATTTGCACCATCTTCCTCTTCTTGATCTTCTACAGTATCCTCAAAAGACAGTGCTCTCTGTTTCATGCACCTCTTTTCAGGGACCTCTCCTTAACAAGGCTACTGAACGGCAGCCACCCAACTGAGGACTTTTCATTACACTTCCAAAGCCATGGTCTGGATTCTGCCATTTTATACTCACTTCCCACAATTCAGTTCAGGAATTATGACAATGAAAAGGGTCAAAGAAGCGCCGACTGTGCTGTTTGCTTGGGAGAATTTCAAGAAGGTGAATGGCTGAGACTGCTGCCCAGCTGTGCTCACATCTTCCACGTTTCTTGTGTAGACACTTGGTTCCAGACTCACTCAAATTGCCCGCTCTGCCGAACAGATGTGGTTAATGATATCAGCAGTCGAAATGACTATTCTGTTTCTATGTCCACTTTGATGGAGACTCTAAGAAGAGAAGATGCTTATAGAGAAACATCATATACTCATCATGTCCAAGACTCAGGGTTTATGCAGAATCCATTGGTTTGTTGGACACCCCCTCGTTTGATGGTTAGTCCGGTTAGTCAAGTTTCCTCTGCAATTGTGAATAATCATCAGAATCCAGATTGTCCGCAAACACACTGTCATAATCTTAGAGAAGGTTCCTCTTCAAGAAATGGATACTACAATAACCATAATGCCCGGTGATGAATTCCACAGTTTGAACTGAAGTACTCAACAACTACAAGAGCTCGGAACATGAACTCGGATAAATTTGTACTACTTTGAGCCATTTTTCTCATAATCAATCAAAGAAGGAAAAACACAAGTGCAAATTAGACTAACCCAGATAGAAAGGGCGATTTGAGTCGCTCCAAATGTTAATCTTGACATCGATTGCGCGAGTATTTCTTGTTCTCAAAACAGTTTGTACATGATGGTCACTGTGGTGTAAAGAAGAGGGAGCCGTGAAGATCTCATAGCAGTTGGAGGTATCAAGAATTCATGCAAGTCAAGAAAACATCACAGGAGATTCTAAACTGTCTCAATGCATTAAGCATTGGAAGGTCACATTTACCTTCAATTATCTTTTCTAATGAAATTCTATAATCATTCAACAGGCGGAACACTTTGATTCTGGGATTGCTTTATTTTTTACTCTCAGTGGTCACTATAGTTTCAAGAGCCCACAATTTAACTCATGTGAGGCCCATGTGGATGTGAGGCCATGCCTCAATGATATAGAGGTAAGTCCTGAGTCAGCCCATGATCTGCCAGCCCAACCCTAACCCGACCTGTTAATTTAGGGTCCAGGTCCTTCCCATTTTGGGAATTGGGAGTGCTTGACGATGACATATCTGGCCCGTTTAACAATCGGGTTGGATTTGGTTTGAGTCCATTTTTGCTATTTGACCCACCAACTTGACCCAAACTCAATCCAACCCCATTAATTGACTGCGAGTCTGTGACCCCTCCATCCAACCCAACCTGATCTGATAAGTATTGGGGCTGACCCTATAACTTTTGTATTAGATTTAGATTGGGGTAGATATATTTTCAAGCGGGTCAGTAAATGAGTCAGATTCAAGTTGGCCTACACATGTTGCCCACAGAGGTCAATCTGAGCCAACCTAGATCCACCCCTGCTTGGGCAATTATTCAACTTGCGGATTCAGATCCGTGGAACAAATATGAATATCCGATTATAAACCCATGGAACCCCAGCCATTAGTCAAGTGGAGCCCACTATGAAAGGGCCACCCAAGTGGGACCCACATCGTTCATACATCTATTTTCAGAGGATTAGTTGCATGTTTCCTCATTCAAGCCATATATACAATGTGGGTCATCAAATCCAAAGGCCCAGTATTGCACACGTGCGCTACATTCATGTGTGTGGCGTGAAGGGCAGACTTTCCATCCCTCCCAACCCCATGGGCTTCTAGGTGGGCCCAACATGCGCGAGTGGTGGCCCCTCGTATGTGGCTGAGCCTATCCTCGCTCGCATGTGTGGGGCCCACCGTTCGTCCGTTGGAGTGGACCACACAACATGACCTCCTCTAGTCATGGGTCCTTACGTTTGGCATCAATCCATTCGGATTGGACCATTCGAGCTGTGCAACTCGTTCTGGATAATGAAAATTTATCCGCGTTGATCAAGAGATTAAGATGATCATCCAAGCCTTGGTTACTGCACTAGGGGTTCGTAGGGGCCTGGGTCCCATCCCCACGTGGGGTTCAAGGTGGGCCCCACGGCTACCTTTATATGTAGGCATGGCCTAATCCATATGGAGTGGAGAAGATGGCAACCACATCTCTCTCCGGGAGCTGGGTTTCATCCCTTCCTGGTCAGGTCTCTTCTTCATCTTCTTCTCATCTTCTTCTTCTTCTTCTGTTTGTGAAATTTGTAATTTTTATTATCTATATGTTTTCTAGTTCCATGCCCCGAACTCGTCCTGTTCCAATCGTCCCAGAGCAATTCCTCTATCCATTGTGAAGTCATGTTCAAAAGAAACCCATTTGAGCGAGGAAGGTAACCAACCCATTTCATTTTTCTCTTCAAATTAGTGGAAAATGTCTCTTGGGTCTTCAGCAATTTCTGAAATTGAGAGACCCATGTGACCAACATTAGGATCTGTGGAGGATGTTGCTGTTTTTAATTGATTACAATCTGTCATCTATGCTTCTATTGCTATCTGTGCATAACTTTAAGGATTTAAACTGCAATTTGCTTGGATAATATGGTGGAAGAGGAGGAGAGTAGATGGCTGTACTCGCTTGTATTTTTGGATGTGTGGAAATTGAGATTTGAGTATAAAGTCAGGTTTCATTTTTCTGCCTTATCTCACTCGATTTGATGTCATTTGTTCCAATTGCGATCTGGAGCAGAAAAGGCAAGGAAAGAAGTAACCCAACTAATTTCAGCTGATCAGTTTTAAGTTTCACACCACCAGGAGTACGTATGTTGGGAAACTTCTAGAATAATATTGAAGGTGAATTATACATAATGTGGAATTACTGGAAGATTTTGATTATGTGTGGTTGAGAAATGTATGCTTAGATGGATGTGTTGAGTAACAACTGACAAGAAAGGATAGACCAACGAATGCATATGATGAAGGTTAGAATTTGCCTTAAATAATAGAGAAAACCAAGGAATGCCATTTAAGACGGTTTAAAAGGAGGAAAGAAACAACCTTTATATGAGGTGCTGTGAGTAGAAAGATCTAGGAAAGGGAGAGACCAATAGTGTTAAAATGAAGTTGTGAGAAGTTATATGTCACTTTGCAGAATGACACAAAATTTAGCCTTAATTAGACATGAGTAGAAAAACTATAACCTAGAAAGGTCTCAACCCCCTCCTTTTATTTTCCTCTCATCTGGGAATGGGCCTTATATGCTACATGCATGATGCATGTCTTCAGAGAGTCTTATATCTATGATGTAACAGGTAGTCCATAACCTTAAACGTTTATATCCATATATTTTGCAATGCAACAGAGAACTTTCCAAAAAGAAAAATTTACACCGCAGATGACAAAAAGGAAAAAAAATAAATAAATGAAAATGAGTTGGTCAAGCAAGGCTACTCAATTTCAACACTTTTTCCTTTTTGTCAATTTTACCCAATACAGTTCGGTTTCGGCCAGGACCAAGTAATACTCCAGAACCATGATTTAATTTCTTTAGGTTTTGTCATGTGTTTCAAAATTTTCTCCAACACGAGTCCGCACAAGGGGCAGTTTGGGATTTTCAATCCCTGCTATCCACAAAAGAAGACCTCCTGAATTAAAGGCATCCACCAAAATCACACACAGAAGATTCCTGTAGGAGGAAATTCCCCATCATGCGTAAGACCTTGTTCCACTCAGTTATGCATGTAGTTGGCATCTCTCATTGCTATCATCTTTCTAAATATTCATCTCTTCTTTGGACCGTTTATATGATGGATCAGGCTGTACTTTTAGTAGAAGGTTAGTACTGGCTGGAGTAGGGACTCTAGCAGCAAATATCTTTAAAAGCTTCGCTTTTGCTGAAGGTACCATGATTTGATACTAATTGTATGCATCATGTTTCTTTAAATGCTGTGCACTAAATGCGGGCTATTTTTCATTTTAGTAGTCATTGTATTTAATATTTTGTTCTGTCATCTTCATTTGTGTAATCATCTCAAGGAAAGTTCTGTTATATTTGCAGAAGTACCGGAGAATTACCGAGCTTTTGTTGACTTTATTGATGGATACTCATATTACTACCCCTCAGATTGGAGGGTATGTGACAAGTTTGATATTGAAACTAACTACAACCTTTGTTTCATTTGTCAAACAGATGTGCAAAATACTTCACTTGTTAGGAAATTTCTGACATATATTAGTTAACAGACCTCCATGTTAGAACACTATTTTATGAGGACTTAAAAGTGGCATGTTTTGGAGGATGATTTCATGCTCTTCTGGCCATTTCAGAATATTCAGTGTGGCCTCTGGTTCAGTTACATGATATGCTGATCTAATGGACTCTGTTATGTGTGGAAGATGCTTCAAAATCTCCCAGATTGGGAGGTCCTATCATTTAAACTTTGATTCTTTGGCTGTGTCTGGATCTTTATTTTGTTCCCTTAACCAGATACTTGCATGCTACTGATCAAAGGGTTTAAAACCATCCACTTTGGCAGGAGTTCAGACAATTGAATCCTCCAGTGGGCACAGCCATAAATCCTCTTAGCTATATTGTTCCTTACTGATTAAATCCATTCCTTACTAATTATTTATTTTTATTCTATTTTCCGTTTTATAGGACTTTGACTTTAGGGGGCATGATTCAGCTTTTAAAGACCGTGCTCTAGCACTACAAAATGTTCGGGTCAGCTTTAAACCAACTGATAAACAGGACATCCGAGATTTGGGTCCAATGAATGAGGTAAAACTGTTTTTGTGTTGCTCGAATTTTCTACTCATTCAGTTTCACAGCAAGCATTATAAATGTATGCCCTAGTGGGAAGAAAAGTTGGCCATTTTTGTGAATAGGCATGTCAACTGGCCATGCTTGACCTCAGTAAGGGTCAACCTGATCTCAACCCATTTATTAATTGAGCTTGGAATTCAGGGTCGGCCCCAATCAATTGATTAGCTGGGCCAAAGGTTTTGGCCATTTAGATTTAGAACAATAAACTGGCATAGATTCTGGTTTTATCTTACCTTCATCATTTTCTGTTTATTTTTCAGGTCATTTTCAATTTGGTGAGAAATGTTTTAGCTGCACCTACTCAAAGACCAACTATATTTGACATGCAGGAGGTTTGCATCCATCTCATTCTTTCCATACTTATATGCACAGTACATATTAATGTATAGTTTGCGTTGCTGTATCTATCGAAGGTGCCTGCAACATTACGCTAGACTTTCCAGATTTTTGTTGTGCCTGCCGGCTGCCATATTATGATGTTCCATACATGCACCATGCCACATCATACTTATTACTAACCAGTAGCACCAAAAGCTCGAACTGTTAGTGAACGGCATAACAATTTATATTTACACCCCCTCTTGGAGGGAAGCCGTTCGAATTCGAAACCCAACAAATAGGCGGAACAGATAGATCAGACAGACAAATAAAGATAACATTCCTCCCTGGGGTTTCGAACTTATGACATTTGGCTCTGATACCATATTAATAACCAGTAGCACCAAAAGCTCTAGTTGTTAGTGAATGGCACAACAATGTATATCAACAATACTATTAGAGAGAGAAAATATATGAGGAAAGACGAGGAGTCATTGACGACATGAGGAGCTTGAGTTCTTGAGAGAAATGAAGAGAGATATATTGAAGAAATAAGAATTTGAATTTATGCTCTGTATAAATTGACATACACATGGCAGATCAATTTTAACAATTCAAATCTTGCACCCCAAAGTCGATGAGGCAAGAAAATGTTTAAATGTTGCTCATCACATAATGAAATTAAAATCACATAATGAAATTAGAAGTAGTTGATGTTTTGAGTTGATGAGAATTTTCTACCAAGGAAAAAGGGGCGTTGACATTGAAAATTGGAGTCGTAGTTAACCTAGAAAGTTTTGTATTCCTGTGTTTAAATCAAGTAAGGTTGCATTTGGACTGAAAAATAAATAAATTGCGAACACTCAGTACTGTAAGGAAGAAAGGTGATATTTACTAATATTTGCAATGAGGCATTAGCCTTCAAATTGCCGTTATGTCCCCTTTGTTTTGACTAGCATTAACATACTGGAAATGACTACTAAAACTGTTTGTTTTGTGACGTCATCATTAATGAACTAAATTTCTGTAAATCAATCCAAAAGTACTGCACAATACAGATTCATTGGAGTGATTTTCAAAATGGGAAAGGAAACAAAAACTAGAAAGAAAACAAACTCAAGAAGATTCACATAATGAGGAACGATGGTGATGGCCTATTCATATGGTGAGTTCATTGCTGGAAGCCCTTTGAAGATTTAAAAAAAAAAAAAAAAAAGAGGCTTGGAAGGCTGAGGAGCACTCTTTTTGTTTCTGATTCTGAAATTCCTGTTATTTGGTGATATGGATCACAGAATAGGCCATGCTATTATTTAGCTATTCCCATTTCAGAAATAAGAACTTTAGTTCTCAGGAGTTCCTTCCATGCCATGATTATATTTAAAGGGGGATTGTTGGATCATACTGGTAACTTATAGAAGTGAACTAAACTGTGCTTGGCCTTTGTCATGTAATATAGTTTCTTGGCCCTATTGTTATTTTAACATATCAGTAGCAGGTAAATTTCCATGGTCTTCCCTTTTTTAACTTGGTCATAAAATGTAATTTTCTTCGCTCCCTTCTTCACTCCATATTTCTTGATGTTTTATTGATTAACCATGCTCAACATGTTGAGAGTGTTCTAGTGTTATTTTCCATTTGCAGAAGACTGTCGATGGAAAGAACTACTGGACCTTTGAGTATGAACTTGCATCTCCAAACTTTTCCCGAACTGCCTTCGCAACTATAGCAATTGGAAATGGTATATCTCATTTCAACTGTCTCAAATTCCAGCTCTGTTGAATATACCGTCAACTTTTATTGAGGTGTTGATTGATATAAGGTCTCTGTGAATACAATAATACATACTGACTGCTACTGATCCTTTCTCCTGCTCTTTTTGTCTGAGTCATATGTGTAACATGGTAACCATGAATTTATTTGCAATTTTTCTTAAGCTCAAAGAACCTAGGAATTGGAGGAGCAATATCTTTTGATGCTTCTACTTCAATCTAATATTCAAGATGTTGTAACAAATAGCCAATTTCATTAAACAGATTTAAGTTATTGAACCTAAAATATGATCTTTGCAATCTTGTCTTTGACAGCCAAGATTGTTATCTTCTATTTTTTTCATTTATTATTTTTTCGGGACCAACTTAGAAAGCCCATATGTCCAATACTCCATTCACCACCAAGGCTCGAACCTGCCCTCTACTCCCCAGAGGGAAGATTTTGACGTCCCTTACCACCTGCTATAGCTAAGAGGGACGATTGTCATCTTCTATTACATCTCAAGACTTTCGTGTGATTTTCTAGGCATCTGATGATCAGAATAATCAAATATGTACCTGCACAGACCTTCTAAGCTATTTAAATATTAAAAACTGATGGGTTATATATAACTAAAGAGGAAAGTGCTATTCTAATCATGTAAAAGAAGGGGTAGGTTCACACTTTTAACTAATCGGTTCACAAAGGTGACAGCACACCAGTACTGAGTACAGCTCCTGTTTCCAATCAAAGGGCAAGTAATCCAAATTGGCACTCACACCTTTCTTTTAGTTCATTTAGGCTGTGAAGTCCAACTGTAGCACAGCATAGGGTGATTTAGGTATTTTAATGGGGAAGTTGCTTTCATGCATGGCTTTTTGATCCAGTGGGTCAACCAAACTTGGCGAGTTAGTGGGTCGGTTTGATGGGAAAACTTTGTGTTGACCAAAACAATTAGTAAATGACTCAATTTTTTTAAAAACATATACACTTATACTAAGTATAAAAATACTATTCTTTAGGTCATGGGTTCAATTCTCATTCACCATATGAGCATTTTTGTTATAAGAAACACTAAAGTATAAAAAATATGTGGAACATGCATATATGTACATATTCCTAAAAACATTTACATAAATTTTTTATGAACTATAATATAATTTTTTTTAAGTATATCTGATTTATATAATTTTTTATTAAATATAATTTGATTTAAGACAACAAGGTCCATACTGAATTTTACCCGACCGGTCACTCAATACATGACCATTCATCAACCCGGCCAAGTTCCTAGGCGACCAACCAGGTTGGAAACTGTACTTTTGTATTTCCTTGATTTCGCTAATAAAATTCACGATTGTATTTCCTTTTGCTAATAAAATTCACTACCCTCTCTCTCTCTCTCTCTCTCTCTCTCTCTCTAAGAAATAAAGAAAGATTAGCATATTCGAGATACACATACATTGCTCTGCCCTTTGTAGCTTACGTAGCTTATTTCTTTGTCATCAGATAAACAAGCCTGAGGATTATCCATCCTCAACTTTTGAGCAGACTTCCAAATCCCCAAGTCCCACATAGTGTGTTCTTCACAATCTTTCTATTGCCCTCCAAACTAATACATAAAGTTCTCTAATTGAAATATTTCACTGAGTGTAAAATTTTTAGAGACTCCTTGATTGGAGACTCCTTGATTATGGCACAAACATAAATTGAAAAGGCTTCAAAAGTCATATTACTAACTACTTCCATCTGATCTGGAAAGGGAGATATTACACATTGATTGTGGGAGCAAATGAGCGAAGATGGAGCAGATTCCGAAACAGGCTGAAAGTAGTGGCTGACTCTTTCAAGCTACTAGATATCTGAAGCACGGGATATGCAACATTTCAGACTGCAATACTGATTTCCAGTTGGCAATCAATTGTAAAGTGAATATGATACAGTGATCCATCATTTGAGTCTTTTTGTATATGTTAGTCCTCATTGTGTGGTTATTATTTTATTTGCAAGCACATGGTGTTCTTATGTTAGCATTCTGGGAATGAAGTGATTAAAGAATGATGTAGTTGTTGGGGTGCTGATAAGTACAATCTCCTGTTCCTGGATGGGAAAACATAAAAAAGGGTAAAAAAAAAAGCAGCAGCATCATATGATTGGATTAGGAATATTGGACATGGCAGCATTTTTGCATCTAGAATACAACATGAACGAACTTGCATCTGCATGCATGCAGGTATAAGAGTCATGTGGCTGCGGTGTGGGGTCCACAATCTGACTGTAAGACCTGAAGAGTGTTGTTATTCTCAAATAGGAAGCACATATTTGGCAAAGTTACGGCCAATAAAGTAGCTTTCAAGTGTTCTTCTTCTTCTTCTTCTTCTTGAAACACTGATTTACAGCAAAGAAATTCTCTGTTTGGTAACTCCATGTCTCTCCAGCGCCTTTGTCTCCCTCCATTGCCCTTGTCTCTCCTCTCTCTTTTTGTTCATCAGTCTTGTTCTGTATAAAGGAAATCCTTGATGTGGATAGACAGTGAAGGCAGCCTTCGGATGACTGACTATGCTAATGCAGCTATCTAGTAAAAATGGTATTAATTTTTTTCCTCGTGGAGGATAAAGAGAGATCCTCAAAATCATGGGAATACTAAAAAAACAGTCCATATTTTACATGGCTTAACTGCACCTACAGCTTTGCTTTATACCCCATTTTAATGATCTGTACAATGGACGTTGAGGGGAATCCTTTAAAATTTGATTGTAGAAAAATGTGGAGGCTAAATAAAATGGATGCAAGGAAGGTACCAAAGGTCTAGGTGAGTCATCAAACTAGGTATCTTTCCTCGTAGCTGTTATACCAATCAAAGGCCAAAAAAATGATGGTCAATAGATAAAGAGGGAGTTACAACATCCATCATCCATTGCCATTTGCTGACTATCAACAACCTAAGGATTTGAAAGGTCCACATAAGTAGAACAAAAAACTAGGTTTTTTCCTCCTAGCCGTTATACCAATCTAAGCCTACGAAATGGATAGTCAATAGACAAATAGGGAGTCTCACCAATGAAGCAGGTTGAAGATTGGTTTTGCACCAATTAGAAAACACCCAATGCACATTAGGGTTTCCTTTTCAACGCATCATGCAAGGCAAAGAAAATTTTATTACCAGTGAAAGTAAAAAATTGAATCACGCAACAACATTTCTCATATTATCAAACCACAACCTCAGATTTAGATCATGACAAACTTTCTATTCCTTTTTCTTCGGTTAATAACAAATTAATACAACATGGAGACAAGGATACCCTGCACCGAGAATACAAGCCTCCAAAAGAATGCTTAACAGACTTCTGAGCGCCCAGCTTGGGACCACCATTCCCTTGCAAACCTCACTACCCTACTTTCACATTCCTACATCTGAAAATGTTACAACTACAAACACAAACCTGAACACAATGCTATCAGTTCTCTTCCTCTCCTCTTTCGTATACAACCGCCAACTGAACGATTTCTGAAGATCTCGCACGTTTGACATTCTCCCGCAAATGGAGAATGGGTGGAAGAGAACAAAACCAACCATAAATTACATCTGGCCCAAAAATATTGTCTAAACAAGTCTATGTTGCCTAAGGCCCTTAGCAAAATGAGGCTGCATCAACCTAACATACAAACCATTCGATGCTACCAGGGAATCATGAGACCCCTGCTCAACAATCCGGCCACCATTAAGAACTACAATGTTGTCTACATGTCTCATCATTGCTGCTCTGTGTGCAATAATTATTGTCGTCTTGTTCCCCATAATTAGTGTATCAAGAGCCTCCTGTATAACCCGGCTCGACTCAGACTCAATTGAGGAACTGGCTTCATCCAACAACAAGATAGGAGCATTCTTCAGCACCACACGAGCAATGGCAATCCTCTGTTTCTGTCCTGGTGTCAGATCCACACCCCTCATGCCGACGTGCGTGTCGTAACCATGAGGCAAGCTACTGATGAAGTGGTGGGCATTTGCAATTCTTGCGGCCTCTTTCATCTCGGCCTCACTTGCATTATGCCTTGCATATATTATGTTCTCCCTTATTGTTGTTGAAAAGATGATGGGCTCTTGCTGCACAAGGCCCAGGTGGTTTCGTAACCATCTCAGATTATACAACTTCAAATCCCGGCCATCCAATAAGACCTGGCCAGCAACTGGATCATAAAATCTCTCAATCAAGGAAATTATAGTGCTCTTCCCAGACCCAGAAACTCCCACCACCGCAATTGTTTGTCCACCATTGACTTTGAGGCTGAAATTGCTTAATACCATTACTTCAGGACGAGTTGGGTAACAGAAATCGACATTCTTTAACTCAAGGCTTCCGTAGATAACGGGCGGCTTAAGACCCGAATTATCATCTGGGTCAATCTTAGGTACACGATCTATGATTTCAAACACTGACGCTAGCGAGTCGCGCCTTTTGAGAATGTATGGTGCAAGACCAAAAGGTTCCACCAGTGCGAAAGTCGCAAAAGAGAACACAACATATTCCTTGAGAGCTGTACGAATACTCAAACGGCCATTTTTTACAGAGATTGCTGTGTACCAGAGAAGCAGTGCATTGCAGGCAAAAAGCAGGAACTGTGAGAAGCCAAAAGCAAAACCAATGGCCACTCCATGAAGAAAGCTCTGCTTGAATATTCTTTCAAGTTGCAACCTGTACAACTCCATTACCTTGTTGCCAGCACAAAAAGCGACCACGGTGTAGATATTTCTAACCGCATCTTCGAGGACTAAAGAGGCTTTCCTGTGCATCTCCTGAATGCCTCTGGAGAACCCAGCAAGCCACATTTTCTGCAGATTCAAAGTAAAATTCAGTGTTCAAGGAACAATAGGAATCCCTATTTACTTTACTTCCATGAGCACTGCAACAACTTGCAGAAATGAGCAAAATTCATGAAAAAAAAAAAAAAAAAAACCAAAAAGAAGAAAAGGTTCTAGTTGAATGCAAAAAAAAAATACAGGAGGAATTGTGAGGCTAGAATACTGTTTTCTAAAGCACCTTGCCATACATTTGGAAGTCTAGGATAACATGATGATATAATGTAGACCTGAAGATGATCTCCTTAGACATAATATAGATACCATAAAAAATTAGATTGGATGATCTTCAACAATGCCCTCAGCCTTTTCCCTGAACTGTATTTAGGCTATTAGTTATTCTTCTTGACCAACTGTATTTAGGCCACCATCTGTAGCATTAGGATATCACTAATAATGGACATTCTGAAGTATCCCACACTGACAATGAGGCCCCTTAAGTCAACAGCATTGATGATTCGATGCTTGCTGTAAGAATCTTATAAATCATGCAATTCGTTAAGGCATGAATAGCCACAACCGAATGACTAATATTAGAGATTTTTGCTTTTTTTCATTTCTAAGTATTCTAATTTTTACATTTATCTAATGATTAATTAATGAAACCTCTTAAAAATTGTGGGATTTCGGGGAGGTTTTAGAGGTAAGTAATAGGCATGTGACTGAAGCATTTGACTTTGCATATGGATATTGTCCTACATTCCATCTTTTTTTCCTCATTTTTTTATCCTTTATGGAGAAGTGTATTAATTATGTAATATAGATTATTTGAATTTTATTCTTTTTTTTTACTTTAAGAGAGAAGAAATGCAACCAGTTTATTTTCCAGTAAGGTTGATAATTAAAACATATATTTTCCTCATAATGTCGATATCCTAAACATTTAACTATTCACACATCATTTACAATGTATTGATATATATATATATATATATATATATATAAATGACGTTTTTCATATGATTGTCACATAGTTTTATTTGTCTCTATTGATGTTGGTGTGGATGGAAAATGGATGGATTGAGTAACTGCCATTTTTAACTCTTTTTTTTCATTTTTTACAAATCAAGTAAAAATCCTATGATTTCCAATACAATTCAATTCAACCCCTTGAATGATTTGTAATATGATTTCAATTTTCAAAAAAAACTGGTTAGAGGTGCAAGCTACTTGTCAAGATAGGTCAGAGATGGTGGCTCCATGCGCAAATCCATCTTGCTACAGGGGACAGTGAGGATGATAACAATTCACCTGTGCCACTGCCCTTAGATTACTGGCATTCTATTCATCACGATAAGAGCAGCAGAATCTAAGAGAAAATAAATTTAGAGGAGAAGAAAAGTTCAAGAGAATGGCTTGTCTCTTGTGTAGGTCGAAGGCCGCTTTATATATACTCATTTGTCCCTTAATCAAGGTTATAAGGAATAAATTAAGTCCCTTAATCAAGGGATTACAATGATAATAAATAAGAAAGATCTCTCTTAACTTATCTAATGGATAATTTATAATATAATACACCTCATGTCTATAAGAAACTATGATCCTCAGTGCTCCTCAGGCATACACTGATTTGTGTTCCTAATATTGGTATTCCTTCATACCAGAGTCAGTTAAGTTAATTAGGAAAACACTCAACACGAAGATGACATCCAATGATCTGAATTTAAAGGAACAGGAACTTTGACAAAATAGGTAAAGATCATGAGCCAATCATACAGAGTAACAAAAAAGATCTAGGAAACCTTTTTCGTTCCATTAGAAAAAGGATCAGAGGGGATATTTAAGGGAGATAAGGAAGGAATTGGGCATTTTAAAACTTCAGTTAAACTATCTATGAGAAGGGAAAGGGGGGAGGAGATACACAATGGATCCTAGACCCAACATAGTTTTCTTGTTTATTATGAAGATTGTAAGCTGGAATATAAGATGAATGGGGTCCCTTGCAAAGCGAAGGCAGATAAAGAAGTTCAGTCAGGAAAATGAAACTGGATGTAACTATGATTCAGGAATCAAAACAAGCAGGCTGGGAGTACCAATTTATCAACTTAGTTAAGCAGGGAAGGTGGCATTGTGACAATGTGGAATACTAACACAAGCTACTTAAGTCGATGACTGGGAAGGTGCCCATATCCTTTCTTCTCCTTTTTTCCCCTGCTGTCTGGGGCAAACCCTGAATGAAAAACAATATCTCATGGGAGGAACCAGTGGACATTTCTCCGAGATGGAGTTATTCTTGACTAGTGGACATCACTCTGATTTGTAGATTTCTGACCGCCCCCTTTAAATGTCATGTGAGTTTCACTCTTTAGTCTATAGGTTGACAGGTGTGCATAGAGTCGAGAGAGATTTCGCAAAGAGAGATCTATAAGGCAATTTCCTTATGCACAAAGTTAAGGCATGAGGACAGTATGAGGCCTAGATGATTTCTCATTTGGATTTTATTTAACCTGGGGAGAAGTTAAAAGATGTGGCAATGACAGTTTTAAAAGAACTTTGAAAAAAGGTTGGATAGAAGTTTGCAAGCAACCTTCTTTGATTGGAATAAAAAAATATATATATATGTATGGGGCAAATGAAACTAGGAGATTATAGGCAGAAAAACTTGGTGAATAGCTCATAAAATTATCCCCAAAGTTCCTAGCAAAAAGGCCAAGAGAGGTAATGGGGTTTATAATTTAGCTAAACCAAGGGAATGCATAGAATTAGCCTCCAAATGTGGTAGGCCACGGTTAGTATCTAAAATGGAAATAGAAAAAGTGTGATCATGGGGAATGGTAATATGTTCACGTGTTAAAACTTAAAAAGGAAGGCTTTGGCCCCAAATAGTGCCAATGGATGAAACATGTATGTTTTCCACAACCCCTATTCATGATAGGGATGGGGAATGATTAGAATGTTGAATGGAGCATTGAGAAACATTAGATTAGGCTTCCAGGTAGGGATATAAATTGAAACTTGACAAAGTTCTTTCTTGAAAATTTCTGAAATATGTCATCAGAAATGCTTTCTTTTTATTTTTCTTTCTTTCTTTCCTTTTTTTCTTTCGATTGGTTGTGGTCGGCAATGAATACTTTATAGGATTTTGTTGTACAAGGAGTACAAAGAAAAGGAAAGCCACCATAAACATTATACAGTATAAATCGAATCTACTAGGATATTAGAGATAATCTCCTAATATGGTACACTGCATGTTTACATAGTGTACAGTACAGTGCGCCCCCTTTCAGCGTGGTATAGTACTCTGCAGGACTGTATAGCCATCAGCTTTGACATAAATGACATGACCATGCATCTCCATTTTATCTTGGCCATGATTGAATATCAGGACTCCTGAGTCCTGACGGAACTGCACCCCTCTAAAATAAATTTCATAAAACTCCTTGGGGTTTTACACATAACCAACCCAACCCCACCACCCCCCAAACACACACACACACACACATGATATTTACATAGTGGTCCCCCCAAGGAAAATTTCCTGGGTCTGCCCCTGGTCATGACTGAATCAATAATATGATATCTTGGCCGCATCAGTGACTCACAGCATAATGGCCGATATGACTGATAATTTCAGCATACATTACCTTCAGAGGCTTGATACATACCAATTCACTATGTGCAAAACATTTTTTTTCCATGGAAAATGAAATAAACATAAGAATTTGACACAAATAATTTGAATTCTCAGCATAAAGAAAGCAAGCATAAATGTGAACCTGTGCAATGGCAGAGACTGTAAGAATGGGTAGGGTTGCCAAAGCTACAAGTGCCAATCTCCATTCTAGAAGCATCCCAATAAGAAGAGCGACAATAACAGCAGCAGTATCCTGGATAAATATGGAAAGGCGGTTGCTGAAAGCAGCACGAACAAATGTAGCATCATTTGCCAAGCGCATTGTTAAGGTGTCAGCACTGTTCTCCTCTTCATCAAACCATCCAACTTCATTACGCAGCATGGCTGAAGGTAAATGCACTTTGTTAGTCGGAAAGAAGACTGCTTAGTAAACCAACATGATAGAATACAGGTAATAGATGTAATAAAAGATGCCTCGCATTTCTTTCATAGATTTCGACTGATGATGGATGAGTCAACTTCAGCTATCAGTAAACACAATCCAATCATCTTGTGGGCCACGTCGCTAGATGAGCAATGCACTAACATATTATGAATATGAAATGATGGTCCCAGCTATCTAATCAGTGGCTTGGAAAAAAAAATCAAGCATTTAACAAGAAAAATAAGAGTGAGGACTGAGGGCCATCAGAGCAAGATATTGGTAATGCACGTTTTTTATATGAATCATCTGGATCAATAAAAATTGTCCCAACATGTCCATAAGGCTGTTACAAAAAACCAGAATCATGCCTGGATCCAGGACTCCAGGTGGGCCGAGTCCATCATTTAGCGCCGGAGGACAGCATGTACTTAAATCCCATTGGATTAAATTCAGACTGATCCAATAACTGCGATTGCCACCCTCCTGCCTTCTTACGCGTAGTTTAGCAGTCCTATTGGTGACGCAATCAATCTGTTTGTGGGAATTAATGCTACTGCGAAAACTTCGTATGCAGAGTAAAGAAATAGCACTGCCGATGCGAGACGAGGAACGTCTTCTGTTGGCTGTGACTTGTGACAAATCACTACCATCACAATTACCAGTCGCAACTAGGTCTAGCTCTATCTCCGTAGCTTAGAACATAGGTGTATTCATATAACGAAATGACTAAATTTCCCTAATGTACTCTACACTATGTGCATAAAATTAGATAAATGCTCCTCATGTTCACCGTAGTCACATCAAACAGGTCAAAGGGTGGCTTTCATGCATTCAACCTCATCTTTACCAAGAAAATAAAATAAAATAAACCTCATGTGAAAACCACCGATGCTCACCACTAATGCAGCTCACAGCAGTTGTACTGACTTGATAAATGGAAACATTGATGACTGAAAGCTGAAAGCAAGGAGGATAGAAGCTCGGTATTCATCACATAGGTTACAACATAAGGATAGAGAGAAGGGAGGTTCAGAAGCCACTTCTAGTTTCCTTTATCAAAGAAATGGCTCCATCGTTACCAAGAGGCCGAATCTAATTTTTGGGTTCAGGTTCCAAAAGACTTATTGATCTTCTGTTTCTTATTTATTCTTGTATAATAAATACTACATATTTTATTGTAATAGACAACGATATGGGAGAAATAATTCTTTCACAAACAACATTAGACACTATCCATGCTAAGCATGCCATTCAAGGAAATAAGAATGCTGAATTTCCTTTTAACAAAAAAAAATACATAATTTGGACATGTGCTTGTAAATAAATCCAAATGCAAATACAAATGCAGATCCATATTTGGCCCTTAAACGGATAAGATCCAGACCAGAAGATATGTCAATTGGAATTGGGATGATGCAGATCCTCCAGATCCTCCAATAAATAGATCTAGATCCAATGTCTAGATCTGACTTGAATACAGTGCATAGACCAATGTCATAAAAACCACACTAGTGACTAGATCATCCAGTCACTGATAGGATTAGGGGTACTGTCAAACCCAAACCATCCACATGTTCAAAACCATCCAAGCCCATAGGAATAGGCAATCCATTCAGACCCAAAACATCTAAATGGGCAGAATTATTATACAGTATAACTGATACTTGTAGCAATTTATAATACTTAAAGTTTTTACATAATTTCAATGGCATGTTTGGGCCTAGTTGGATGAGAGCAAACTGCCAAACCAGTTTCAAACAAACCATCCACTTCACGGGCTCAATCTCTTGTCCAATTTTAAAACAGTTCCACTGAAAGCCTGCTTCTGCAGTTAGGGTCAAGCAAATGGAACAATTGAACATCTTATGCCTCAATGCTATATTAGCTTTGATATGAATAAAGATACATATCATCAGGACAAAAACAGATATCTTACCTGAGAACATCATTCTCCTAACTCGCTCGGTCATTTTCTCCCCCATTATACCAAAATAGAAGTGCTGCAAAAAGTTGGCAACCACAGTCACTATGCCCATGCATGCAATGATCAAGCACCACTTGTCCACTTCACGGCGCAGGTGATGACCACTGCTACTGTAATAAGCCTCCACAGTCAACGCAAGAACGTAAGCAAGAAGGGGATTGAAAGAACCAAATGTAGCAGCACCAATGCTCCCTAGAAGAGCATACAGCCATTCAGTAAAGCTGAGCTCTGTAAGCCTCCAAAAGGAAGGAGGGTTTTGATGTCGCAAACCCTTTGAGTTTCGATGTCTCATGGGCATTTCATCCAACTGAGAAAGGGGTCGACTGAAAGTCTTTGAGTGTGAACGCTCATTTTTAGGATCGGATGTCAAAAGTGGTGAAATTGGTGACTCAGGGTCTGAAGCGCTTGAAGTTTGACGATGTACAGAATGAACATCGATCTTGGGTAACTCAGGTAATCTTGATTCAAAACTATCCTGCCTTTTCATTGATGGTGCCTTTTCAGATGCATCAAAGCACTTCCCATTTTCAATCATTTGCTCAGAGGGCGGGCTCTGGGTCTTTGGTGATTCCAGTGAGTTGAAATTGGTATCCTGGGGCTGCAACACATGGCCACCAGCCACCATCTGAATAGATGGTGATTTGACCAGCTTAGGAGATAATGGTTCTTGGAAAGTATGACTGGCTGATGAATCCTTCTCAATTTGAAAGGACGAAGGCTCCTTATAGTTCCTGATAGGCATCCTGAAATAAGATGCAGAAACATCAACAGGAAAACAACCAGTTCTGATGTCACCCTTCTAAAACTGAAGGTAATAGAGCACTTATTCAACATAAAAATGTCAAAGGATGTATTTATTATTTAATCAGAGCAACAGTACTAAACTGGCCTGCAAATGCAATTCATGAAATTCATTAATGATGTGGTACAGAGATCCCATTCCATATTTGAAGGGCCTGGCAAGGGTTCTTAGTAGTATTGTAAAGAAGTTAAAAGTCAGAAGATCATACGACACTACAATAAATACTTGTCAGTAACAATTTGATATTTGTCATATCAAATAGCCACGATACTGCAACACATTCCTTAGGAGCTAAGATGGAAAATGCCTACTTTATCAGAAAGTATGGCTTTATCAGTATTTTACAAAACCTTTTGCAAACTTTAAATCAGATCAATAAGTAAATCAGTTGTTGTATTGATGCAATAATGGCATAATAATTATTCAATGAAGCATCATCTACTGCTGTTTTATTTGATATATTATTTTATAATGAAAACTTGGACGCTCAAAAATTGTATTTTATTTGATATATTATTTTCTAATGAAACTTTAGAGGCTCAAAAATTAATATGAAAATTAAAACTGTCCTGATGATGCAAATTATGTGGTCATATGAGAAACTAAGTACGTAACTTACCTCTTTGGAAGCTTAGTTGCTTCTTCACATCTGAGGAGTTCTGCATATAGGCCATCCAGAGTAAGCAACTCATCATGTGTACCCATTTCAACAAGTTGTCCTTCCTCCATCACAGCTATATAGTCAGCATTTCTTATAAGGCTAAGCCGCCGGGCAATGATTATGGTTGACCGTCCCAACATGAGAATATCCAAAGCCCCCTGAACAGCCTTTTCTGCTTCAAAATCAAGGCCACCAGTCACCTCATCAAGCAACAGAATAGATGGATCCGAAAGCACAGCCCTGGCTATGGATAGTTTAATCTTTAACTCTTCCGTTAATGCCAAACCAGCCCTACCCACCTGAAATGTGTAAGTTCAAAATAATACCTAAGATAATTCAAGACTGCATCCACCAAACAAACGATTTCATCAAACTGATAACCATATTGGGATTTTGCTAAGATACTCACACATCTACTTGCAGTTACATGTACTAACATGACCATATGTGCAAAATCGAAGACACTCATCACTGGGGGAATAAAGTGTAGATTCCATGGCCCAAGATTCAGCTTGGTTGATTCATCAAATGGGCCACACATGCAGGAGTGGACACTTCAAGAAAAAGTTTCAAAAGCCAATATTCAATGTAGACTTGTAGCCCTCTTGATGGTGGACATCTGAACTTCAGGTCAGAAAGAAATAAGAAACCCCACTGATGAGATGAGTGGATTTGGCACATGTCCCTGTTAGTAGGTGTGAATTCAGGCCTAGCAAAACTCACCATAGTGTACCTGGGTGTCATATCCTTTGCTGAGTGAGCTGATGTATGTATGAGCATGTGCCTTTTTGGCAGCCTCTTCAATCTGATCCAGTGTAGCATCTGACCGCCCATAAGCAATGTTATCTTTTATGCTCAAACTCAGCAATGCAGGCTCCTGAGTGACCAGCCCTATCTGGCTTCTTAACCATTCCAGTTTCAGGCTTTTAATATTCTCCCCATCCAAAAGAACTTCTCCTGCACCACAAATGAGAATTCAGGAAGTATTATATAACATTTGATGGAGAGAAAGCACCTTTAAATTACCAGCACCACTACAGGTCAGGCCCAGATTTTGGTGATATAAGCCGTTCAAGTGAGAGACCCATCATTGGACGGCAATGCCAAAATATCCACGTTGTCCGATGATTATAGGTGTCCAATTGATGCTTGAAAAATAAAAAGTTACATGCAGATAAATATCTGCTAATAAGAAGAAAAAAAATAAGAAAAGATGGATCAACCAAAAAAAATTTTGGGGCATCTCCCATCCATGAGGGCTAATCATAAGAACAGTTTGGTCACTAGAAGATTTAGTCCCCATGTAATAAGATAAATGGAACACTTGAACATTGTACTATGCAGATCAGATTCCACTAACACCTTGAAGAATTGTAAACCACAGTGGGCATACACATTATTAGGGAAAGTAGTTATAATATTATATACCTAATGTAGGATCATAGAAACGCTCCATTAGAGGAATTATACTGCTCTTTCCCGATCCATTCCTGCCGACAAGTGCCACAGTTTTTCTAGCTGGTACAGTTAAGAAAAATCCACTTAAGATGGGAATTTCAGGACGGGACAGATAACTGAAATACACATTGCGGAACTCGATGTTTCCTTGCACTGAATCTAAGGTATGTCCTTCTTGATCAACAGTAGAGGTTGAGCGGCTTATCATCTCATATAGTCTATAGGCAGCAATTCTCCCTTGCTCAAATGAATAGAAGTTCGTTGCTGCTTGATTCAGCCCACTAGAAAATATAACACATTGTCGTTAGGACAAGAGGTAGAAACTAGAAGATATCAGTAAAGGCCATGCGTTGAGAGAGAAGATCTACTTACAGGCCACTCAAAATAACAGCAAAAAGAGCTGTTAAAATTTCACCACCATTGGCTTTTCCATGAGAAACTAGGAACCTTCCAACCCAAAGTTGTAAGGCACATGAGCATATTGCAAGTCCATAGGTAAATCCAAGTCCAAGTCCTTGCACAAGACCTATCATTATGCCATATCTCAATGTCGCTTTAAGTGAATTTGCATAAGAATATTTCGCCAATGTCTCATTTGTAAATGCGTATAATGTTGGGATGTAGGAAACTGCCTACATTAGCAAACAGAAAGATTATGTTCATTTTCCAAGCAACTGTTACAACACCCTTAACAGAACTGTAATGCAATCCAGTCATAGTAGTTGACAACCTAACAGTTTGACAGATATAACTAATCATAACTTACTCCATAGTGCCAGCAGAAAGGGTATATTGCATATTCAAGAAAAGCTATCAATGAGCAAAGCAACAGTCAATATTGGTTCAAACATCTCCCACGGTCATTTAACTGATGGTTTCAATTTTTCCCATAATATAGAGATGATACATTACAAATCATGTTGTAACAAGGCAATTTTTCTTTATTTTTTTGGAAATTATGATTCCCCATTGCCAAAAGACGGGGAAACTGACTAAAAATCAATATTTTTTCCTCAAGCTTTCACATAAAAAACGGAACACATGAATCATACGTGCAGTTTGTTTCTAAGTCCAACAGTTCTTTTAAGAGTTGCAATTCCTACATACAATGCTTATCATGTTCCGTATTTTGAATTGTGTGATAATAACCATCTCAATGAACCCAATTGTTGTGGATAGGGATGTAAATGGGGTCCCCGATTCTCCGATTTCCCGGAGGTTCCGAACCGTTAAAAACCAGGTTTGGGTCCTTATTTAAGCCCCGATAAGTAAATAGGTCCGACATGGTACCTCATTTTTCGAAAATCTCTCCTAAAAACCATATTTTTTTTATAGCATTCTCTACTTAGACCCAGACTCGGATCCGGACCCATCCCATATATGGTTCTTGTTCCGGTTTCGGAGCCAATAAACCAGTTCCAAAACAATTCCGGGTCCACCTTTTCTTTAACGGTTCGAGTTCAACCCAGACCGAAACCAACCTGCTTACAACCCTAGTTGTGGATGCATCTACTTCCCCATGTTGCCGTACATAGTCTCCTACAAAGGTCCATTCACCTTTCAATGTTTCTCCCTTCCAATCAACAAGGTGTCACAAGAATAACGGCGTCATCAGCTTATTCCTCTGCTCTAACTTGGAAGGATAACTCAAAAATCAAGCAAGAGAAAGGGGATAAGGGGAAATAAGTCTTCATTCTCAACGTGGAGCTCTAGTTTAGAACATAAAATATTAGACTGAAAGAGGATAAATAGCCACCTTCTCACCCTTGTATGCTCCAACAAGGTGAGGGAACCTCCATTCCACACATGCACTACATACAGTTTAAACCAAGTTGAGCATATTGACTTCCCTAACACATCCATCCATCTCCAGAACGCGAGAGAGAGAGAGAGAGAGAGAGAGAGAGAGAGAGAGAGAGAGAGAGAGAGAATCTCCCTCCACCTCTTTTTGAAAGTTAGGATCCAAATGGCCTTCTAATCCTGCAGGTTCACCAACAATGTCATTTCCCCAAAATTCTCCCAGCTAATTTTAACTTCCTGTACTCCATCCTTCAAACTTGTTAGAATCCCCACCAAACTACATTAGACTTGCTAACTACATTATACTTCCTACATCTGCTCCAGCTTTGGGTTTCGTTGTTTTAGTTTACATTAGGACTTATAAATGATAAGAACTATGGGAGGATGCAATTACTAATGTGGGAGGTTGGAATAATAATAAGAACTAAACAGGTGTGATGCATTTGCTGAGAATTTTAACTGTGTTTCAATTAACCATTGGTTGAAACTTGCCAGCCCACGTGATCTTAGTAGCCATCATGGATGAAAATAGCGGCCGCTACGCCACCGCCACGCTACGGCCGATTTATCGGCCGTCTACAGGCCGCTACGGGATGAAAAAAATTCCTACTTTCCAAATTTTTTTAAAATGCATAATAAGACTTATTTCTTTTCTTCTTCTCTCCAAATAACATTTCTACACAACTCTTCTACCCTTTTATGTTTAAAAGAACACCAAAAAGCACATGATCTCGCCGAATTACAGTCGATACAGAGAATTCTTCTCAATGATTCTTCTCTAAGTACATCCTATTAGACACCCCCTTTAGTAGATGTATTTTTTTCTCTATGTACTCTTAAGTCTTGACTTCATGACATAATTTTTTCTTTTATAAGCCTTTCATTAGTTTCTAAGTTAGCATAACTAAGCAACATGAACACATGTGAAAAAAAATAATCATTACTATTACTTTCTATTTATACAGCGATACAAGACCACATACAGTGAGAGGATCGCTACGCCCCCTTACCTCAGTTACTTTTGCAAAAAAAAAAAAATACATTTTCTCTCATTTTCCAATATTCTAGATTTTGTAGAATTTTTTCATATTTTTTTGACGATTTTTTTGAAATCTCACCGCTACGCCGCTACGTAGCGTTTTGGCGGCGGGCGCCGCTATTTTCATCCTTGGTAGCCATTTAGATCTCTAGTCAGAATGCACAGATGGATGAGAGAAGTCAGAAGTCACACAAGATGCATCTACTGTTATCTTCTATACTAGCTCTTCAAAAGGTTCATAAGCCAGAAGCAAAGTCTAACTCTTTACATATACATACTAGAAGGAAATGTTGGCCGAGACAGAAATCCTACTCACATAAAATATTAAAGCAGTAAGATATGAAGAAAAAATGATAAAAATTTGCAATTTTTGAATCAATTCTGTTTAAGGTGAGCTACATCGGACAATTCAATATTTTATTTAACTGCCATTAGTTAAAATTTAAAGAACAACTCATAACATGTTCAAAATAAGAAAGTACTAAATTGCCAGAAAACAATTTTATGAATCAAAGACAACAAAAACCAGCTCAAACAATTTACATTGAACAAATTTCTAAGCTATCTTGTTTTAGGTTCAAAATACTCCAAAATATATCGATTCTACAATGGAATTGAAGTAACCTGCTCAGCAATGCTTGCTGCTTCGGCATATGCATCTTGAATATTTTCAGCAAGTCTATGCAAAAATATGTTTGAGATTCCTCCTGCGGCAACAATGAACGGGCCCGTGGCTAGTGTTAAAAGTGCAATTTGCCAGCAGTTGATCAGACCAATGATGAGACCACCAAAAAATGTGGCCATGTTATGAATATAATTTCCAACCTGTCATGAAATACCCTTTTATCAGAGGTGACTCCATTAATTGAGGACCTTACATGAGCAAATCAAACACATCAAAGAAGGCAGGCATTTCATTTGTACCTTTTCACTAAGTGCAGACTGAATGAGAAGCACATCGCTCAGAACTTGACTCACAATATCCCCATTGTTCCCGTATGTGTCAAAAAAACTCATGTCCTGGTTTAACAATACTTGAACATACTTTGACCTGATGACTGCAGTCTGCCTCTCTCCAGTAAGAATCCAGCATGAGACCTCTATAAAAATGCACTGAATCAGTGGCTTAAGTTCAAAGACACTCATGAATAGCACAACCCACATGTAAAGACAGATAATGACATGTTTATTTACCTATCCATCCAGCAGCAAAAACACCAGATGCTATATAAATAATGTACAGGGCATGCTGCAAAATAAACAAGAATGAAGTTAAAGAAAAATGGGATCTGGATTGGACTCTGTAAAACAAGTAAAATTTTGAAGGAAGGTCTTTGCATGAATGTGTAGCTGATATAAGAGAATGAAATCACAGGACTATCATAAATTAGGCCTTAACTAATGACAGAATATAGTGTCTGGTAATAATATTTTAGTCACATTTTTTTTTAATGGTAACTAGACTTTATTAAAAACCAAAACCATACAGCATAGCAGAGGTATACCGAATAGGTCCAGGAATACAGCAAAGAGAAGAAAAGGGCAACCAAAAGATCAAACAAAAGGATAGACAAATTGGTTGATTAACAAGCTGTCCCAGTTAACTGCCTCTTTAGCAAGAGAGTTCGCCATTGAATTTGCACTTCATTTAACATGGTGTAAGGATGCTTCAAGGCTCAAGCCTCCTAGGTAGGTCTAGCACCTCTTCAACCACCTCTGCTATGTCCCATGGATGACTACATCACTTACCCATCTAAAAGCACACAAAGAGTCATCTTCAACAATGGCATGGCAAAGACCAAGACAAAAGGCTTCACCGAGTCCCGTCCTCAATGCTAAAATTTCCATTTAGTTAACTAAACAACATCAAGCAGGCCAAGAAAAGGAAATGAAGGAAGCCTCCTTGGTGTCTCAAACGAAACCTCCAATACCAGCAAAGCCTATATTTCCAGCCACACTCCCATCAAAATCGAGTTCAAAGAAAGTCAGCGGATGAGATCATCTTGGTCAAGGCTGAGAGCAATAAAACCACTTCACCCCAGCTTCTATTGATATTTGATAGTGCTCAGATTAATCTCTATAAATAGAGGGAGGATAGACACCCACAAAGCTGAATAGTACTTGACTCTATAAGTCTCCACAGGAGAAGAGGAACCCTTTAAGCATCTTATTTCTTTTTTGCCGTAGCACCCAAATAACAACCAAAAAGGATACCTTCCTCGTCTTTCTTCCTCCACTTGAGCCAACCGCCATTTTCCAAGTCTAAAATAGATGACAGAGCAACTTTAAGAAACTTTAATTGCAGCCAAACCACTTATGGCCTGTTTGTTTGCATTAGATTACATAGGAATTCGTGGTCAAATGAACCCTAGCTAAGGATTATTAAATAGGTGAGGTTTGAATGACATGAGGTGAAGGGTGAAGGATATAAATTAGTGATGTATATGAGACATTGGCTTTTCTAGGATTTGAATTACTAGGGGATGGCTGGATATTCATTTCCCATCTTCCCTGGATATTCATTTCCCATCTTCCCTTGATTCAACTTTCATCAAAGGGGAGGCTATTTGATGGTCATTTTTGTATATCCACTTTTGGTCTTCATTTTTAAACATTTCATGGAATGAATTCCTACATATTCTATGTAGACAAACGGGCCCTTAGCCAATATCCAAAGGGCTAGGGCTAATTGGAAATTTATGAACAGATGATCTACTGATTTTACTTCTGCAAGGCATGTAAGGGCATGCATTAATGATAATCATTTTCCACTTTCGAAGATTATCCATCATATGGATACCACCCGTTTTAGTCTTCAACCACTGCTAAATTCCTCCAAAAAATCAGGCCCAAAACCTCTCTGCTGCTAAAAGTAGTCACACAGCTGCTTACCAGGCTCGACTATCCTAAGCACACAAAAAGATCTGGTAAGTGCAATGCTAGAGGTTTATCACCGACCCATGCATCCAGCCAAAAATGAATCTGCTCACCCGAGCCAGTCCTGTATCTGACCTTCTTATCGATTTGCAGCAGAATACCCCTCCAAAGACCTGAATAGATAAACCGTACTTGGCCATGATGACCTATTTCCATAAACCATCTGAGTCTTGCCCAAAACCACTTTTCTAAAAGAGCTAGATCCATTAGCTTCATTGATCTAAAATCAAGGCCTCCCTCTTCTTTGGGGAAGTAAACTTTCTTCCATCTTACAAGATGAAACTCGTGTTTTTCCTCCCTAACTTATCAAAGAACATCACTCCAAAGCCTTTCAACACGCTTAGCTATTGTCGCACTCGTAGGGCATTTGTATATAGACGCAATCCATTAACAAATTCCAACTAAGTGCCTAAGGGTGCATTCCCATATAGCTGAAACCGCAAACCATATTGATACTTTTTTTTTTTTTTACTGGTACCATATTGATATAGTTTTCTAAAGTGGATGGTTATAATTTCAAAGAAATTAAGTACCGCATCCCCAAATCATAAACCAAATCGATACCTTCCCACAATAGATGGCTATCATTTCAAAGAAATTAAAAACCATATCCATTGGACTAGTACTTTTCTTCCTTTAAACGGTATATCATCGCAAGTGCAAATTGCCAATTTTGGCTGGGATTGAGAAAGTAGGCGAACGGTATTCTAAATTTGCACCTTGAAAAATAACAGCAAAGACAGATGGCAATCTATCTATCCTATAACGGAAAGATTCTAACCAATATCGAAAAAAGGTACATCCAAACTCACCTCAATACATCACAAGTTGCAAATAAACAAAAAAATTTCCAAGAGCAAGAGAAAATCCAAAACCAAAACCAAAACTAGTAATTCGTACAACATACCTTTGTAAATTCCTGAAAAATCACATCTTTCGACATCTCCGGATCCGATAGATCCATAGTCAGCAACCCCAAAACCTTCCCAAAAAAATGCAAGTACAACACCAGCGCGAGCCCGTGCGCGCAGCCGCGATCGATCCGACACCCATCAGAACCCAATCAAACGCATCAGCGCAAGCAAACAGCCTCGTGAAAGGCACGGCTGCAGGCGGCGGCTCGATCTCCTCCGCCTCTTCTTCCATCCCTCCGCCATCATCTTCCAAATTCACCGGCTCAGCACTCGTATCCAGATACGGCGACGGCGATTCAGGCGGCTCAGACACCTCCGAGACAGGCGTCAACGGCTGGATGTGCGGCGGCGACCACCCGAAGAGGCCGCGAGACCCCATCATGTCCGATAAAACGCCCCTAAAACCCTAAAACCCTGACCTAATTCATAGAAACCCTAGAACTAAGAGACGAGTCTGGGGGAGAGATCGAGAGGTTCGAGCAGGAGCTTCGTCTTGTTTAGGCGTCTTTTGGGTTTTTTTTTTTTTTTTTTTGTTTCTTCACTGTAGATGGGCGTCTGATTGAATAAGAGATTCTTTCTCTTGGCGTCAAATTTGTTGAGCTTCTTGTGGCTTCGGAAGGAGCCGTCAAAAGCGAAGAGAAAGAGAGACAGAACGAGAGAGGAGTCTAAGACGTATGAGATGTATGTATTGTATGTGTTGACAGTGGCAGGTATCATGTCATGTTTTTCGTTCGTTTTCTACTTTGGTGCAGTCCAGCTCCCAACTGCTCTTTCTTTATGACTTTTCCCGTTTTTACCTCGCAGCGTGGCGTGGGACATAAAAAGCCACAGGAATGGTAGCATGGAACTTCTGAGAGGGACCATGAATATATCAATGTTATCCCCCACCTCTTCATCATGAGGAATATGTGGATGTGAGGATTCCTCTTTTGCCTTTGTGTGATAGAATGATTTTTAATGAATGAGATTCATTCGCATCCCACACATTTGGTAAATACAGAATAAAATATAAGTGAATTATAATGGTATTTTATTTTTAGTTATTTGTTATGAAATTTTTTTTGATTTTTTGCATGGAAAAGTAGAATTTTATTGTATTTTAATGGATAAAGATGCTTGCTTTTTTATTTATTTTATTTTTTAAAAAGATGGAAGGAGTTTTGAATTAAAATACTTTTGATGTGACATATTATCTAAAAAATGAAGATTTTACTTAACTTTTACTAAGTTAGTAAAGTGTCAAACTAGCCCTAATGGATTTACATATATTAGATTTATAATGAATGAATCAAGTCCTAGAATCTGAATCCCCCCACTACTTTTTGACCTTCCACGGATGATTGATGATTTTATTATGGGTCCCACAAGAAATTAAAAATATGTACTTTTAGGGTGTGGACCCTTTTTTTTTTTTTTTTTTCAAATATCTCAAAATATATGAGTAATCAACAACGGCTAGAAACCCACCTATAATGTGTTTTAGACCTTATGAACATTATTTACAGTTCGGATTGTGATTGTAGGACCAATAAGATAGGGTTTAAAAGCAACATTGGTAACCTATATATCACCACACCATTCATTGTTCGTGGACAACTCAATATTGCACCATGGATGATCAACGGTCATTAGCGTTTTGCCCTTTTTTCATGATCCGTGACAAATTAGGCTGTCAATGTTGACCCACAGTTGTTTTAGGCTTTCTAAAGACACCTAATGTACGGGTTTTACAAAAGGGGCCCATCGAAATTTCGCAAATCAGCAGTCTAAACTTCTTTTATAGATATCTCAAAATATATGAAAAATCAATGGCTGAAATTTGACTACATAGCCATGATGGGCCTTCTACACATAATTAACGATTTGGATCTTAATCATGGGACCCATAGCATAGAAATCATTAAAAAACCAATAACCCATAAGTTACTACCCAAGTAAATAGTCATTATTGTTCACCCGCTTATGCTGCTAGCATGATGTTTTGAGGGTTGGGGAGGATTTGGAAAATTGAAATCCTCTCTCAATTTTCCTCTTTTCAACCAAATATGAAAAGTCCTCAGAATCGGAATCAAGGAAAATCGAAAAGTATTCCTCATGGAGGATACTAGCCAAGCATGCTCGGTGAGAAATCAATGATACTTTGGTTGCCAAACATGGCCTAATGGTGTCTCCTGAGTTAGGACAATTTCAATTAAGTCAAAAGTAGGGTCACTATCAGATTGATCGGGAAAGAATAATGATTTTGAGATGCTGGGAATTTAGAGATGGCCCCACTAGAGATTTATCATAGTATCTCTCTAGCTCCATTAAAAGATTAGCCAATAATTAGATAGGTGGAGATTGGCTGTTTCTATTTCAACATTCGGTTTAAAGGTCCTGGTCTCTTTAGAATATCTGCCAACTTATAATTCTTTATATTCGATTAGATGTTTTATTTGGTGGTGGGACCAACGAGCCCAACAAGAATTCCCCACTAGGATCAACTCTTGCCCTTTTATAACCTTCAATTGCGGGCCCACTCATCAAAAGGTTACAATAGGGAAATTACATTTACATCCACAACTGCCTCTTTCTTCAATACCCCATGGATCAATTCAATGGGGGTTAAACACAAATATAATCAAACTGGTGGGGTGAATGATTATAGATTCCTAGTAATGAAAGGTGAAATCCCTAGTTTCATGAGGAATGATCATCCTGCATGGCCCACCAATGATGGTGTTGGTAATGACAGAATTATTTTGTGATTATAATGGACCAGTTTTTCTTTTCTATTTTCTATTGTTGGGTGCATGTTGTTGCACACCATGGCCATGGCCATGGCCATGACCAAGCCATCATCACAAAAGCAGTCATTGGGTGGGCCACTCAGTGGGCCATTGATGAAGGTAGTTGACTAAATAGATAATTGAGTCATTAAATGATTGATTAGTAGGCAAATCATAAAGTAGAGGGAATCTTTCAGTTCTATAATTAACAGTAAGATGTTAGAAAACAGGTTGGTATCTGTAGTTGTAGGAGCTGCTGAACAAGTTAGCTCAGGTCTGTAAGAGAATAATGGACAGTTATAAGAATGACCAGATTTCCATATATGTTTGATTCTTTGATGTGTAGGCCAGGATGTTTTTAAGGGTGGGCCCATTTAATGAACTTTGCATACATGTGTTCTTGGATTTTTTTTTTTTTTTTTTTTTTGGAAGCTCTTGGGACTGGGATGCATTTAAAAGACGTATTTATGACTAATGACTGGTATAACTCATATCCTTGTCTACCCCTGATAGTTACAATGAAAGAGATATATTGCCAATTTAGGTACACTTTTGCTTGCCTGCTTGATTATGTGTTAGATTCGTCAGATAATGTCAAATTCTTATCACTGAATTGAAAGATTTGAACAGGGTTGATGTATTCTTTGACTTTCGGCATACATGACTTTTGAACAAAACTTTTGAACGAAATTATCATAATGACTTGGACATATTTGTTTGTATTAAAATAGATAGGAATTGAATGTCTATAATTAGTACCAATACTAGTTAGAAATAAATATCGAAGGGTGAATTTTTTTCAACGAGCATCAAATAACCTTTTTCTTTTTGGAGAAATAGTCTCATATTCAATTGATTTTATTTTGAGATTATTACGAAAAAAGTAAGCTTAAATCTTAATTAAATAATTTTATGAAGAAAAACCATTAAATGACGAAAAAGTTGTTCATATATTTTTTCGGATAAAATCACCCCAGTTGACGATATCATCAACTTTCATTACAAAAAAACGATATTATACTCTATCAACTAAGTTGATGATATCGTCAACTTGGATAATTCGGTAAAAAAAAGTGCACAAACAATTATCTTGTCATTTTATAATTTTTCTTCATAAAACCGGTTAATTATTATTTAAGTTTAATTTTTTTCGTAAAAGTCCCTTTTATTTTTCTAAAAGGAGAGGTTATTTAGTACTTATTTTTAAAATTCACATTTGGTTTTATTTTTAACCACTTATGGTATGAATTATATGCGTTCAGTTCCTATATATTACAATGCAAACAATCAGGCCATATAAGAAAAGTTAAAAAGCTATCCACATGTGATTCAGCAAGACAAATTGATTGAACCAGTTGATCATTTAGTCATCTTTGAACTTTAATCATTTTGAGATCATTCCATGAACAAGTTGAAAATTGCAATGCACATAATAAGAGTTCAGATCCTTGATTGTATCACTCACACTTAACATGAGTGAAGGGACTGGAACTCCAGCATGAGGCCACTTATTTAAAATCCTAATCCTCTCTTTCAATAGGATGTCCACATATTTTACTCAAGTAGGAGTTGATCCCGCCCTATAGTTGAACATACAATTAATAATATCATTAATATACTTTTATATATTATTAATCACACATGCATTAATTAGATTACTGATCATATTATCTAAGCAGCTGCCAATATCCCACAGCACACCAGGCTGGCCAACAGCACCATCTGTCGTGCAGCACAACCTCACTGAACGCCAGGGCCGACCATAGCAAGGCCGTTCAACTAAAGTGAATTTTGGCCTGTTGGTAATAAGGAAGAGGTCTTTATTTTGATTTAGATGTGGGCCTAACACTGTTGAATTTATGAGGATGACATGATATACTCTCTAAGGTCTAGATATCAAATTTCTATTGTTTACTTTTTAGTAGGATTAGGATGCCAACCACAGCTAATCAATGAGAGGAAGTCCCATTCTACCCCAACAAGAAAAAAAAAAGATACAAAAAAACACCCTGAGAGAGAGTCCCCATCAACACCTGATTCAGGGTGGGGTTTAGCACCAAACTACCAAACCAACTGATGGGCCCATGTGCATCAGGTTTTCAACGACAATGCATTAGATGTCTCTTGCGAGTTTGGGACCATGCATGCATGGCCAATATATAGGACCGATTTTTGTCGCAAAAATTGTGATGATTCATCCAGTCGGAACAAGTGCGGATCGAGGAAATTTAACTTGGGAGACTTAATGTAAAAGAAATATTGTGGGAAGGGGCAAATGTTGAAAAAAAAACACATAGTAATTATCATAATTTTCAGGGGGTTCTTCGGAAGTTTTTAGGTAAGAACCCTTGTACCTGGGTCCGCCACTGAGTGGGCACATCGCCATTGATCGCCAATTTATACTTATCAAATCTCTGCCTTTGATTATAACCTATTAAGCTGTCCTTTTTTATGCCCATCATTTGGACCCATGATGATAGTCTGATTTGTTCGGATTTCATTATACACAGGCATCTTCAACAACTAGGCTCACAATCTAAAGGCACATTTTGTAATAGGTGAGGAACTTGCGAGGAATTTGCAGATGACATCACATCGATATTAGTGCATATAGCTGAGAAAAATTGGTGTAGGTGTGTAAATCTGTAAAACTGAGGATTTTCAAATCCAATTGGTGGTGGTTGGACTACAAAATCCTCGATTGACCCACTCAATGAATTATAATTGTCAAATATGGATTTTACAAATTCTCAAAAATAATCGGTAAATAATCCTGGAGGATTTAGTTGCCAAACGTGGCCTAAATGACTTGGATTGACATGTTTGTAAGCAAAGGCTATCTAAATGGGTCACCACAAAGTTCTATATATGGAAGTCTACCTAAAAGCAGTACTCTACTCAGTATAAACCATTATCAATCCAGTCCACCTAGTGGGGACCAATGCAGCAACTTGTGATCATTAAAGACCCTTTGAAATAAATAATACAATGTTGATTACATGTGTTTGGTATCATATTGATTCAATGATCAGATCAGCGCATGCAAACTCATGAATGGTTAGATTGAATTGTTTTAGCTGTTAAATCTAGAGGTTCCTCATGAGATGCATGTATAATCATCGCAATCCACAGTCAAATATGAAGAGCCTTTCCTTTCCAACTATACACCATGCATAATAGTAGGTCAAGTACTAAGCCCAATCAAGATCCGCTCCTTATCGTGACCCGGGTAAGTTTCCTCTTCTCGCTTGTGCTTGTGTGGTTCTTTTTCCGTGGGCTTTCTTTTTATGTGTGCATGCTTTCTTCCCAACTTGAATGAGCTGCTCTTCGTATGTATATATGGATTTAGGCTGGGGTACCAAAGAAAAAAAAAATTAATTAGAGAGCACGGAGCACATTAGATGTTGCATTCCTGTCCATATTGAACTACTCCATTCTCATTCATAAAAGCCGTGTGATGGCAAAGATCCTCTCCCCTGGGTCCATTCTCATGGATTTGTGGCTTTGTACTCTCCCCAAATTCAAGCTATATTGACCATTGCCCGATGTGTAAATGATTAAGCCATGACAAATAGCGACATTTCATGATCCAAAAAAAAAAAAAAGGCCTTTATGTTTTATATTTTTATTTTATTAACATCTAAAATGCTAACGACCTTGTTTGTTTGCATTAAAATAAATAGAAATTGAATAGGGTGGTTAAAAATAATGACCAAAGGTGTTCTTTTAATTCCATTTGGACTGTTTGCTTGCATAGAATATATAGGGTGCTTAAAATCGAAGATTAAAGGACGTGAGTTTTTAAAAATGAACATCAAATAACATTTTCTGTTAGGGAAATAGAAAAAGATGTTGTTTGATGTTCATTTTTTAAAATTTACGTAAAAATCTTTATTTTTAACCACAGTTTGTATTCAATTCTTACATATTTATTTAGGAATACATATTATTTATACCATAAGTTGTTAAAAATGAAGGTGGAATGTAAATTTTAAAAATGGGCATCAAATACCTTTTATTTTTAGCAAAGTAGACCTTTGATTATATTGTCCTGAAAGGAAAGATGATTAGATGCTCATTTTTTAAAATTCACCTTTAACTAGTAATGTTATGAATTTTATGTATTCAATTCTCATATATTTTAATGCAAACAAACATGCCTTTGATGTTTGTTTTTGGAAATTCACTTTTAATCTTCTCTTTTACCACTTTAAGTGTTCAATTCCTATGTATTCTAATGCAATTAAACAAACCAACCCTACAGTTATTAAAGAGGTTAGGGCTGTAACAGTTTGGTTAATTGTTCATTTTGAAAGAATCGTTAACCATTCCATGAATCATAGTTTTCGATTTTAAAAACTGTAACCGGAAAAACCGTCAAAAATCGAACCACAGTTTACCGTTAAAAACATTAAAAACCATAATAGAACCATATTCGGAAAAACCGTGAAAAAACCGTTAAGAATTATATACATATTTCATTTAGGCCATTTATTTATTTTTATTAGTATAGCGATACGGTTAACCGTGTGCCGGTTAATCGAACCACACTTCACGGTTCGGTTCGGTTAATAATCATGAGTCAATAGTGAAAACCGTAACCGAACCGTGAAACATGGTTATTAACCGCGGTTCAGTTCGGTTCGATTACACAGTTAGACGGTTTTCTTTTACACCCCTAAAGAGGTAATGAGGGGTGGGGATATAAGATGTAATTAAAGCCGTGACTTTCCTGGGTATTAAATGACTAAGGTGATTGTTGGGTTTTCATCGTCTTCGCTTTATTTAATTTCTATTATAATTGAAGTTATTTTATGGCCATTTTCAGATATTCAACAATGATTTTGCATTTTAATTTAGCCACTTTACAATTTTAAAATTTCAATTACATGAAACAAATATCTCCTAAAAGTAATTTAGAACTAAGATTTATAGAAAGCGTATCAATTATAAAAAAGGAGAAAGTAATATGAGACCCTTACCCACCTCCCTTTCTCCTCCAATCCTCACTGAAGACTAGCAACTTTTTTCCTTTTAAGTGCTTGCCTGATGAAAGTTGTTTGTGGGACATTGTCAGGATCATCATTTCAAGAGCCTCCTCTTCTCTTCCTTGTATCCCATCTTTCATGATCTGTGATTCTTTGAATGTGTAGATTTGAGGGACCCTATTGGGAGACAAGTCCTTATCTGCCTCCCTCCTTTTGATGTTTTCGTTCCTCTCTGATTGATGTGTTATCACTTTTTTGCTGAACATAGTTATGATAATGGATGGATGCATCAGAATCTTTAATAAAGAAGGATTGGAATCAACGGTTCTAGACAAGTAGTTAGAACTAGAGGTTTATCTCCATTCAATCAGGGATCATTATAAATAAACTCATCACATATCCAATTTAGGGTTGCTTGTTTATTTTGTAGGGGGAGTGAAGGAATGGAAGAGGATACTGCATGAGTTGTTGATCACTCCACAGCATTTGCTGGGTGCGCTCAATTGTTTGGCAACCACCCCTCTCACTCGGATGACTACTTATCAATGTTAGGTTCCCCTCCCCTCCACCCCTTGCATGCTCTCTCTCTCTCTCCCCTCTCCTTACATGTGCGAGTTTCACTCCTTGCATGTGTAGGTCCTCTCTCCTCACGTGTGCAGTGGCGAAGCTAGGATTTTGTTTTTTTTTTTTTTTTTTTTTTTTTTTTGGGGGGGGGGGGGGGGTGATCAATCTAACATTTGACCTATATTGTATTGGAGTGAAATTCTCAAGGAAAATGTGGCAACTTTTTGTGGCACAATAATGATTTCAAGACCCCCTAATATCATGTAATAGAAACAAAGGGAAAAAACAATGAGTCATAGAAGAGTTCTACAATAGTAGGCTTATTTAAAACATCTAAATTATTTATAAAATGGCCTTCTCATACAGTATATAATTCCCATCAAACTTCACTCAATTGACCTACTTTCATATTAGTATCTCATAAAAAAAATATAAGCAATTCAAACATTTCATATAAATTAATTTGACATTGGGCCCAAATTGTATTGAGTCAAGATATTCATAGAAAATAAATCATTTATTTTTGTAAAGCTTAGTTTTTCACTAAGGGCCCCACTCAAGAGATCAACTCTAAAGGATCCACATTTTGACTCTATTATCATTTTTTAAAGTGGATCCTGCTCAAGGAGTGTAATAAAACTCTACTTGAATGAAGTCCGCATGTGAGAAGCCCACCTTAAAACCCAAGGAGAATAACAAACAAACTATTAGCCCAAAGAAAAGGGGATAGGACAATGAAGTTCCTTTTTATATCTATCAAAGGAAGGAAAAGACAAGAACAACCTTTTTATTCGCTGAATTCTCTCTTCTCTAAGAGATCAAAAGATTATTTGAGTAGGGGCAAAAGGGCATAAAATTAAAATGCCCATTATAATCTCTAAAGTTTTTCTTCTTTGTACAAAGTCGAGAAAAATTTGAGGAGTGGCAATGACCTCCTCTCCCTCTACCACTTCATGTGTGTGAATCTCTTTGGGTCCCAACCCCCTTAGCTACCATAAAAATAAAAAAAAAAAAAACACTCATCAAATTGACTTGAAACTTTTATTTGGTAATAAAAAAAGTGACTTGAACAAGTTGATTCGTGTGTTTTTTTTTTCCAAATCTTAATGTATCCTCCAAGTGACCCTCTCTAACTTATTTTTAATAAGCAGCTAGTGGCTAATACCTCTCCATTTCAGCCTAGGCCTAAACCTAGCTACCCTCACTTTTCTGGGGGCACTTGATGTGTCTTACAAGCTAGGAGTTTGGAGCAAGTAAAGATTTTGTTGAACTCATTTTTTTCTGGTTTGAAATGTTTTGGATAATTATGCTCACCCACTTAGATGAGAATCAAAACTTCAATGGTATCTGTCTGCTCTGAGAGTAGCAATCTAATCTAAAAATAAGTAAGGACTTCTTAATGCATTGTCAGTGGCAAGGGAGCCATGCAAAGAGAGGGAGTGCAGCCACCACCTACACAGGTTCAACCTTGTATAATGAAGAGCATGCATGTCTCAATCTTCAGTAAACATCAGAATATGGATTGGAAAAGATTTTGTTATCTGTTTGCTTAGAAAAATGCTTTGATCTTGGGAAAGAAGCTTGTAACGTCTTAAGCATCTAAGGTATGCCTATCATCATCATCATCATCCTCTACTGGGCGAGAGATACCGTAGGTTATCAAAAAAGAAGAAAAAAATCAGCATCCCCTAACTCATCAATATGGGCCCGCTTTGGTAAATATATACAAGTTAGGGTCTCTCTCTAGTCCATACATCCATACATTCCAAACTTTGGTTAATGCAGAAACAAGAGCAAAAGAACTAGAAAATCATGATTTCATGATTGGAAGGGTTGATTTGAATTTTGAACGGCAAGCTAAAATTGATTAATTTTGCCTTGCAAAATTTGAAATTCCTACTAGCTAAACCAAGTCCATACGGGTAAGGATTAAGAGAGGGATGAGAACACTAAGGATGCGCATATGGGAGCGAGCCCAGTTCATATATCACTGTAACTCATGACCTCATATCCATGTAAAAACATTAGGGCTGTTTGTTGCATGTAATTGAATATATAGTATTATGTTTTTATAATTAGTTAAGAACAAAGAAACATAGGTAAATGAAAAAATGATCATCAAATAACCTTCTTTTGAATGAAATTTGCATCAAGGGAAGGCGGGAAATGAATGCCCAATGCCCTGCCATTCACCGGGCAATCTAATACATAAAAAATCAATATCTCATCTACATCTCCACCTTATATCATTCACATTTCAGCTATCATCTCATATCCTTCATTCCTCACTTTAATAATCTTTTAGTGGAGTTCACTTGACGACAATGAATTCCTAAGTTTTTTATGCAAACAAACAAGCTCTAAACCAGCCTGATTTTGAACTTTCTGCCACTTAATCCAAGCCTAGGCCAAATAAAAACGAACCTAGATTATACATCCAAGCACTGCCTAATTGGGTTGGACCCGAAGAGTGTCAAAGATTTGACAAGGCAGGTGAAGAAAACAAACTGGATCACCGTAAATTCTAAAGGGTAACTCAGTTGGCCTATAACCACAGTAAAGTTATCGGTTCGAAACTGTTCAACCATATTAGGGCTGCTGGGAGTTTACTCAGCTTTTCTCTTGCCCGGAGGGATTAGTCCAGCCTAACGGGTTTGGAAACCCCCGTTAGGGAAAAAAAAAACCACCAAATTCACTCTAATCAGATGATCACAGCCATACATCGATCCCAGGGCCTACATTATTTGCATCCTAAAAAAGGGTATTTCCGTAATTTCAACATCGGATTATAAACGGATAGAGGATAGAGGCGCGTCCTCCACACGCCAAGATACACACCACCAGCAGCAGCAGAAACAAAACAGTTCAAGACTCTCCTCTCTGTTTCTCAGTTTCAATCAAAAGACAAACAGGAAGAAGGGAATAATGGCTTCTTTTCGTAATTCTCCTGCAATTCACCATCGATCTTTGGTCTTGAACCCTTCTTCTCAGGTAACGCAACAAATCCAAAACCTCTGCATTTTCTCTCTTCTCTTCGTTTGCTTATGAACAAAGTAGAATAAAACCGACTTCCTCTGTGCTTATTCGTGTGGTGGAATATAATCATTGATTGCTGCAGAGCCCTGTGTTCTACCCTTGCTTCAGAAGAAGCGCGCGTTTCATCGTCAAAGCAGAGCAGACGGCGGCAGCAGCAACAAAATCGCCCTCACACGGTAGAATGCATTACATTTGCATTTGCATTTGCATTTCAGAACGAGGGCATTTTCGTCTTTTGCTTTCTCAGAAGAAGGTGAGGTGGCAGTGATGATGATACATGTAGCATGTATCTGTCAATCCAGGCCGTCCATAAAGGGTGGCCTGGCTCTGTCAGTTTCAGTCTTGGTTGCCTTGACTTGACCCGACCCGACCCGTTTGTGAGCATTGTTTTAATTTTTTTTTTTTTTATGTGTAAGCGTTGTTGTAATCATTCTAGTTTATTGAATTTAGTTGTTGGATTCATCTGATTAAATTTAGTTGTTCAACGTCTCGTCATGGTTAATGCAAAAAGAGCAGGACAAGTAGTTAAAAGTCCAACTAAATCATGGGATATTCTCTATTCTAATTGACCCAGACCATCTATTTTGGTCAACATTGATCCAAAGAGATAGAATTGTCAAATCACTCATGGATACCATGGACATTTAATTATTTAGATCGAATGCTAAATGGTTTTGTTTAAAATAGGTGAAATATAAATAGCTTTTTTAGGTAAGACCCATTTTTTGGCAGAAACCCATTGGCATTGATTGCAAAAATGCGCTTTTGAAAAAGAAATAAATAAATAAGAGGGTTTTATCAAAAAAAAAAAAAAACACTTTAGATGGCTAGAAAAAAGATCACTTTATCAAACCTCACACTAAATCGGCATTCCAGCAAAAAATTCCCTTTTATTTTTTTTTACATATTCGTTCGAGGGTCAATATCGACCTTCACTAGTTTTAGTGAAGGTCGACGTCTAAAACTAGTGAGGGTCGATATCAACTCTCGAAAAAATAGGTAAAAAAAAGTAATTTTTGGCAGGAAGGCCTATTTTGTCTGTTGGAAACTAAAGTGACCTTAAAGAAAAAGGGAATCTTAAAAAAAAAAAATTCCCCTAGACCTGCTGTAGACCAGAAAAGCCCAAAAAAAAGAGGCATGATACTGTCGCTTGTTTCTTCAATTTTATTTTTTATTATTGTTTTGTTTTGCTGAGTGGTCATATCGCAACTTATTAAAGGGATAACAAGAAAAAAAAAAAAAAAAAAAGAAAGAAGAAAAACGCGGTGAGATCCTGCTCAGTACCTTTTTGGTGGACAGTGAAATTTGAAGGCCTTTTTACCATTCAAAATTTTTTTTTAGGGCCTTTTTGCTCTCCACTAAGCCTAAGGGGATTTTTTTGGTAAAATCCTCAAGAAAGAAAGAAAATTGTTGTCATAAAATAGATATTTTAGTGGAATAGGTTGAATAGCCATCATATTTGCTCAGTAAAATGGATTGCTATTCAACTAAGATATCCATTCCTCTTGCAATTTCAGATATGGACTTACTATTGTTTTACTAAGAAAGTTTATTTGTCAATTATTTCATTCACAGATAAATCTGGGAGGCGCCAAGCACTTACTGGAGGGGCAATTGCAACTTGCATTTCTTTGTTTAATGCAACTTCTTCATCATGTGAGTGTTAACATTCCTCTTCTTAATCAAAATGTTATGCAGCAAGTGCTTCTTTTCCTCAATTATTACTTAAATAGCATTGAAAGCACGCCTGCTGATTGTGCAGTGCGTTGGTTCCATGAATAGATGTCCTAAGAGAACACCCTTGATATGGCTCAGTTGCTGCAGAAGCTAAGAAAGGATTTCAAGCAGTCTTAGACAAGAAGGATGGATATTCATTTCTCTACCCTTTTGGGTGGCAGGTTGGCATTATCATGTTAGCTGTATTTCTTGTGCATTTGAATGTATCCCTTAGTTGATATCATTTTGAATACTATAGACAAAGGGGTTGTTATTCCCTTCCCACTTTGCATTTGACGGCGCAGGAAATTGTTAGAAAAATTGGTATGATGCTGATTTTTTTATCTTTTCAACTCCTACTGAATCTGCATCAAAATCGATTCAGGTGAGTTGGAAAAATGGTTAACCAGCTCCTACTTTTGTGGTTTTGGAATTCCATACCTGCTTAAAGTTGTCGTAGAAAGCTTATGTGCCGCCTTGGGGTACATCCAAAAACTTTCTAGCTTTTATGGTCTTTAGGAAAACTTTTTTTTTTTTTTTTTGGGTGGACTGTCGGTTTCATGGGTAAGTTCTCTAAATGAAGCAGTTATATTCCAGGAAGTTGTCATTGAAGGGCAAGATAAGGTTTTGAAAGATGTGATTGAGCCATTAGAGAGTGTTAGTGTCAACATTGTCCCAACTGGTAAAGAGAGCGTTCGAGACCTTGGATCACCACAAGAGGTTTGCTAGTTTTGTTTATCTTAAAAGATTTTCTCTATCTGAGAATGCAAGGAACATTCTTCTTTCTAATGTTTGTTCTTTTTAATGCTTGTACTCTGTACACTTGGTACGTGATAGTGATGGTATTTGATGACCTCAGGTTGCAGAGGTTTTGATTAAAAAGGTTCTGGCTCCTCCTTCACAGAAAACAAAGCTTATTGAAGCAGCAGAGGTTGCACTTCTTCCATTCCCTTCTGTTTGTGCATTGGTATTATGATAAATAATATCATTCTTAGTAATAGTATTATTATCCAAGAAAATAAGTTTGTTAAAGGTACAGTTTGCTGCACCTATATTTTACCCGTAGACCTAGGAGCCCTGCTATGGTGATCCAAACTGGTAATGTCATGTGCCCCAGTGACCCACAATGGATGATGTTATATAGTTGAACAGATTGGAAGATCCTGTTTATCTATTGTCGCACAGACTTTTTGAAATAAGCTATGTGCAAATGTCTGTAATGTTTCAAACACAACATGTGGGATTTCTTCTAGAATTAATTTCAGTATTGTGTTGTAGTTGATGAAATATTATTGCACTTTATTTGTCAAAAAATTTACACTTTCATTTATTGAAACCTAATACAAAAGATTGCTGCCTTTGTTACTTGATTGTTTGAAGACTTGTGTACATTATATATAAGCGGTGATATTTTTCTTATATTTTTGTTTAAAAATAAAATATGTAAATATTGTTCCAATTCCATGAAATATAGTTTTGGAATTTGCCAAATCAAACTTTGCATCTATAGCAGATTGCAGCATACATTCTTGTATCATTGCTAGTGTTCTTTAATTAACAGTCCATTTGTAGTTTCCTGATTAAAGAGTTGGATCTTCCAATGAGAATTTTTGGATGACTCCATGGACAGTGGAAAGAATCACAATAACAGTTTGGACTGACCTAACCAGTTGTACAGAATAGAGGGGCAGTCGGCAGTAAAACTGTAAATTAGTTGTGGAGTAGGAACCAACAGTTCCCCATTTTTCCTTCTTTCTTTTTTTATTGTCAATAATGATATTATTATATTAATGAAAATACAATCCAGCCTACACGTTTAACCAAGAGAAAAACAAACACACTGAGGGTATAAAAGCATTACACCCAAAACTTACATGAAATTACGCAATAGAAGCAACCAAGACTGATTTCCTAGCCTCCCGGTGCTAGGCTAAGGCAACCACCTTACTATTTGTAGACCTATCTCATGACAAAAACCCACATGAATCTCAGCCGCCAAAGATTTGATCTCATTGAAGAACTGCATTTTCCAAGGACTTAAGCCTCTAGAATTAACCCATGAAATGACATTGAGCAAATCACTCTCCACACTCAATTGCTCTCAGAAAATGCCCGTGGAAAAACAAAAATCTTCCAAAGTGGCTAGAATTTATTTTTCTTTTTTCTTTTCCATTTCTTATGATGCCAATCGTGCATCATTATCATCAAAGCCTTGTTCCAACTATGTTGGGGTTGGCTACACGAATTCTGTTTCTCCATTCCGATCTATCTTGAGCCAAATCCTCACATAAGTTACCAATCATTACAAAAAAAACCAAAAAAAAAAAAAGAGGTTCCCTGTACTCTTAGACTAAACATGCTGCTGCTCTAGGTTGCATTTTATGACTTTTATTGTTTCACTACTCTTTAAACTGTTTAAAATCATTGTATTATTTTCCTCATTAAACTACTTGAGCAAATGAAGAAGCTGAATCCTTGTGCAAGATTGCATGGTGAAAGAGTCGATACTTGTTGATCTTTCCCCACTTTAATGTTTACCTATAGCAAAGACTAGATAAAACCATCCGACCAACTTTACCTCTCAAGTCAAAACTAAAGATGAGGTAAGAAAAATCGTAAAGGATTTGCATTGAACAATTCATGCCTAAAAAATGATGTTGGACTTCATAAAGATGTTGGCAATATCTATGAAAGACAGCAAAATGCCAAGCGAAAAGGTCCCCACAGTTGACATTCAAATAGCATGGTAACTTCTTTTTTTTTTTTTTTTTTTTTAAATGGTAGCATGGTGACTCTTGATCTTAGGACATTTCATTCGTGAAAATATGGGGGATTGGCAATTTGGGTGTACGCTTTATTGAATTTCTTTGGATGAGCAACTAGATTTGTTGTCTTCTTAAGGATACACAGCAGACACACAGACTTGAATATAAAGTTTATTTCTCAAGTCAATATTATGGAATGACTAAGCTTACATTACATGAAACAGTAAAAGAACAGGACATGAAGCATAGCTCCAAGATTCCAACATTGCTGTCACATTACAGTTGCATGTTATCTGTTGTCTACATGCTTTCTCCAGAAATTTATAGGAACTCCAAGCAATTCACAGAGCCAGTCATTTAACATCCTCTCTGCATCATCATGGGTATGCAACTGCAAGAAGTTGATAAATGGAAGTGTTGCCAGACACACACTCAGTTCTTTCTGCAGCAGTTTGCTGCATGATGTGCTGCACAAATTAACTGGAAAATGTCATGGTGAAAATTGCAATGTAAACCACAACAGCTAGAAACTGTCATTTGTTGGACCATAAGGAGGCTTACCATCTGTCAGTTGGAGAGAGCATTAAGCTCAGTAAGGTAATCCAGTTGTCTGGAAGATAAAATTCAACAATCAATCACTTGCATATTTCTCTAATGTTAAAAAGAGAGACTACCTAAGTATAAAAAAAAAAGCATATGAGAAAAGATTTGGCCCTCCATCATGATATAATTATAATCAGACAGATCCTGATAACAGAAGATAACTCAGGCAGCAGAATTATACTCAGAAGTAGCATGCATGGTGACAACTCAATCTTCCCGACAGAGCCTGTCCTGTTTGAGACTTTAATTGGTGGATGACCTCTGAAAATAAGATGTGAAGACAGTACCAGGTGAAGGTTGGTGAACGTTGCATATAGGTATCTCAACCAAACATGTACGAAGTCAGTTTTCTCCTACCAAAAACCAAATATCAATCAATATTTCTGATGCCATTAACTCAAAGAAGTTGTTCTCAGAGAAAAGAAAGTCCTCCATTGTTGCACACTTAGCATCTTATGAATGAACAATAAAATGCTATAGAATTAAGGCACCCCTGGTACAAAATGAAAATGACAGCTATTGCATTGCCCACTATTAATCTACACTTCCAATTAGTTATGTTGTTATTGCATTACAATTAGACACAAAATTCCAAATGTGCATGCACATAGTTTTTATATTTAAATGTCTAATAATAAATGGAATTCATGTAAACATGCCTGAATATGGTGACTGAGCCTGTACTTTTGGTTGGTCATATATGCTATATGGATGAAACAACTTTCATGATAGAATGGATCCATCGTTAAAGCATATACTACAGTGACACTTATGTTAATCAAGTTGTTTCTGTTATGTTCACAAATTTTTTTATTGGTATTATGTTTACAAATTTCTGATATACTGTTGTGTTTTGCCCAAGATATGATGTGTAGATGAGATGAAATGACATTTTTCTTACTGATTTTGTATTATTATGGCACAGCGCAATGATGATGGGGAAGCCTATTACACTTTTGAGTTTATTGCTCAGGCTCCAAACTTCACGCGCCATGCACTCGGTGTCATTTGTATTGGAAATGGTATGTGGTTCTCTTACTTGGATATGTGGTTAACTGGTACCTGCTCAATCTGTTTGTGGCTTAAAACTCATTTTGGACTGCAACTAGCCTGAGATTTGAAACTTTTATGACACTGTGGGACTCATTTGGTTTCAGAGTGAAACCCTATGGGAATGTGTTGTTTCACTCTACTGAGTCTGAGTCCACTAAGCTCTGAATGAGTTTTGGTTCCCTCTACATTCACTTCTTCTCGAGATCTTGAATATTTTCCATCCTAATCCATGTGTGACTTGTTTCTTTAACTTTCTTTCTGATCTTCACTTGTCATTAATCGTTATGAGTACTAGAGCCTGAATTCTGCCTTATGCACTGCATCATATCAAGATTTTTCTAACTTTGGAAATTGGGTTGGGTATGTCAACAGACCAAGGTTGTGCAATTTAGGCCTATACCTAACCCATGATACGGCCTGAACCATCAATTGTCACCTAAAAGTTGAGTGGCTTGGATCTACCACAGATACCACCAATTAGGAGTTTGTAGGGCTAGACATCATTCAGTAAATAGTAAGCCACACATGCCATTATCATAATCATCCTAGATTTATCTAATCCTACTTAAGGATTTACCAGATCCTATTTGGTTATTTTATCATAATTTTCCAGACTACACTAACATATCCTTACACTGACCAGAGGACATTGGGCACTTTCTTAGAAAAATATATATTTGTTATTCAAGGAAAGTTTAGTTGGTTAGAAGATTTCCAAATTGACTTGGCCATGGTTGGATAAAACAAACACTTGGATGGTAGATTTTCTCAGGAAAATGGTTCTCTACCCTGCAACCTACTAAAATGAGTCCGAGCATGTGATCGTGATTGTCACTTGCATGTAGATTTTCACCTTTTGACAAAAGCCACGAGCTACATTGGTGTAAGAGTATATATCCTCTTGCCATTTTTTCAGTATTGAGTTTTCCACTCATCAATAGCTATTCATTCGTAGTGACTAGTGAACTATGCTTCTTGCGGGTTGCCTTTTTGCTTAACAGAACTGGTTTCAAGTTTATGGTCATTGTTGGATCTTTTGTATCACCCCGACCTGTTTTCTCAATGTGGGGTGCACCATGGCAGGCAAGTTCTACACCGTAACAACGGGAGCTAATGAAAGGAGGTGGGACAAGATGAAGGATAGGTTGCACACTGTCATCGATTCTTTCAAAATCTTCAATGTTTGAGGTTTGTGTTTTTTCTTTTTTTTTCTTTTTTTTTGGATCATAAAATCAGGAACCACAACCAACTTCTTAGCAAGCGTTAGTCATTCCTAGCCATTGCTTTCTTCTTCTTCTTCCTCTTCTCTGATCTGGTTCGGACTGATTTGTCCATTTCTTGTCTTCGAGTGATCAACTAAGAGTATCAATATGTAAATGAGCATTTTGCTTCATAAAACTATGATTTATTATATTTTTCATTTGTAATGCTTAATGCTCATGTTTATGTTAATGTGTGCATATGCACGAGCGTGCGTGTGTGTGTGTGTGTGTGAGAGAGAGAGAGAGAGAGAGAGAGAGAGAGTTGTTTCATTCTTAGCGTGAGCTAGATAGCACCAAGTCAGTGCTTCCAGTGCATCAATCAATACAGGCACCAAATTCAGTCTTATGGGCTAGGCATTTGTCTGCACTTTATTCAGTTCAGGTTTATCAGATGTACCAAGAACACTTGCAAATACGTTTTCTAGGTGTTTCTTCTGCATTCACTGCCTGTAGCCTTTAATAATAATTATAAAAAAAAAAAAACACTAAGGAAATAATAGGTATCAGATCGTATTCATTGATGTATATCAACGAGTCTAAAAACTGGTGATGGTTGAATGAAATTGGGCTTTGAAAATTTTTGATGGATGGAAGATTGCAAGTTGTCCAATGAGTGTCCATTTTTCAATCTTACTAGGCCCATGATCACTGAGTTGACTTTTCCTTAAAGATGTCCACTGAGCCTATGCAATATGAATTCTGTTTAAAAATATTCTCCATTGCCGGTGTCTTTCTGGCCTAATTACCTAGAAGTCCTTGTCAAAGTGATAATTATTTTTTAGGCTTAACTTCTTATTAAACTCAAATATTGCATTCGATCGTAGTTTGATACTAATGTCCCTCAAAGGTGAAAAAAGATGTAAATTTCTTTTCATTTTTTAATTTTGAAATAATGTGTTTTAATTAGCTGTTTGATTGGCCAATTTTGGATGGCAATAAAACCACCAATCCAACTTCCAATCAAGCTTTAGTCATTTTGGGTTGTAGCTGATCCTTATGATTTTTGTTTGGCATGTTTTTGAGTTTATATTTAATATTCGAGCCACGAACGACCCCCAGGCTGAAACCATACTTGATACATTTATTAATTGGGTTGAAAATATAAACCTAAACCTAATTTGGAAGTTAGAAGGATCAATCCGAACCCTTGACTGAAAAGTGTGATTTGGTGTGGTCATAGAACAAGTAGTCAGATTGTAATTGGAGTTGTGGCTGGTGCTTCCTTCTTGCACCTTCCAACTCCTCTTTATAAGTGTTGATGTATTCCTTTCTTCCTTTTAATGAAATCTTTGTTACCCTTAAAAAAAAAAAGAGTCAAGTTTGTGGATTTACTAACAGTTAGAGAGGGGGTACTCACTCAAAAACTAAACCATTTATTAATCAAATTGAAAATGTCAACCTAAACCCAAGTCAAAAAACTAAAAAAAGTCAACCTAAAGACCTGAATTATCAGTCCATTTTCAGGTTGAATTAAAGCAACCTTGTTTGATGCCTAAGAAGTCAGGTGCCCCATAATTTTAGCTACCCTGTTACTCCTCCATTTGCCCACAATTGCAATTGATTGTAGCAAACAAGAAAAATCATCATCAACCCTTGTCCCAACAATGTTGGTACGGCTACATGAAATCTAATAATAATTATCTTCTATCTTTGGCCAAATTCTCAGATTCGTTGCACTTCTAAAAAAAAAAAAAAAAAGCACACCCCCTCGTGTACACAAAAAGAAAATTACCTGTACCTGATTATCTGTTACTAAGGACCAAAAGGGGGTCCTATTCACGTGTAGGGGAAGCTTTTTCCTAGCCCTGTAAGAACCAACCACAGCTTGTGATCAAAGATCATAGCCCATGCACACGACTGCAGGACTTTTTAACAGTTTGCTACAGCCAACCGCTTGTTTCTCATATTTGGCTAAACCCCATAAGGATAGCATCTTCTAGCCTGCCATCAATCATGGTTTCTATTTGCATGGATTGGATGTCTCTCACATGTAGAGTCCTGTAATAAATGGATAACGCTGAGATCCTGTATATGACCAGCAAAGCAGTCATTTTTCATGCAGAATGCAACAAAGAACCCAAGAAAATTTAAGTACAATAGAAAATAACAGAGTATAGCAAAACCTCAGGCCTGTCAGTAAAATTCTGGGCACGGTTCTAATCTAAAAATATCAGATAAAACCAAACAAACCAAACAAACTCATTTGCCAGGAAATATGCATGAAATTGTTCTGGAAAAGCAGTTCCCTTTCCACCAAACACTCCAAAGTAAAATTACATAGTTCTCCAAAATAGTACCTAGATTAAGACACACCCAAGTCATTAAAAAGGCTACATCGCAAAAATGCCATGTCAAGGCTAGTGATCTAGATGATGCCAATCTTGTTTGCCACATCCAATGCATCATAGTCAGGAGTCAATCTCACGTATGCCTTTTTGGTCCCATCAGGCCTGCCATTAAAATTCATACAATTGAAAGTAAGACAGCAACATCAATTTAGAAGTATAAAGTAGAACAAAATATGTATTTGTAATTTATGAAGGGCTACAATAACACATCTCAGAGAGCATTAAGCCTCTCAATATTCAGACCAATAGGACAACACCAAGTCCTGAACTGTTCAATTAGATTAACCATTGAGGAATCCAAATACAACAAAATATATATTGGTAATTTATGAAGGCCTACAAAACACCTACTCTCAACGAGTGTTAGCCTCTCAATATCCATACCATTACCAATAGGGCAACACCAATAATCAAAGCTTTAGCAGTACAAAAGAAATATACCAAAAAGCAAGGAGAAACATAAAAAAAAAAAAAACTCAAGACATTTAATTTTTTTTAAAAAAATGTTTGGATTGCCCAATCAGTGAAATTTTTTGGCCACAAGTGTGGAAGTTGCATTAGATGGGGACAAAAGTAAAACACCTTAGTTTTTGGGATTATGAAAACTCACTCGGATAAAAATATATATATATATATATATATTTTGGGTCAAAGAACTCAAAATCTGCCTGTTCAAGCTGCTCAGAACATCATGTCAAAACTGGTAGCTTATAAATGAACATCATTAAGTAATGCTCTCATAAATGGGGAAGCAAAGCTGTGTTTATTTTCTGTTAGAAAGTACTTTAACTTGGTCCCAAACAAGGATAGAAGTGCAAAATTTTCAGAGGATGCTGATAAACCCAATACAGCAGTACGACCACCTTAAATTCAATAGTGTTATGGGCAAGGGAAAATTAAAATGGAGGTGCCCGAAAACCCCATCATTCAACATTTGGCCTTTTTATAGATTGTATTGTACTCTTAAGCTTCTGTTTGCAGGCCACTTGCTAGAGCCTGAATCTGGGAGATTTATAGGACATTCTACATTGCAGCTCGTCGTTTCGACAGCCTAGAACAGATGGAAAGTAGGAAGCACAGGAAATTATGAAACTGTTGCAGCCCATGGCCTTATGATTCTATCTCAAAAAAATCAATGGAGCAAAATGAATCATCATCATCCTATCAATGACATTTCTACAGTATCAACTGCACACTGCTGCATTGTGCAGTATGCCTCCCCATATCATTTCCTACATCCTACACATGGAAGTACGAAATATCAAATCTGCCTCAAAAGAAGACTAAGGAGTCATTCAGAGCAGATACTGTGTCCTAGAAGTAGTTCTAGTTCTACAGATACAAAAGTCGAATATGCCAGGGCCAGAAAAAGGAACAGGAAGGAGAAGATGCAAGAGAAGAGATTGACCTGATCAAGGTATTCACTTTCTTGGTCTGAATGTCATACATCTTCTTCACTGCAGCCTTAATCATCTTTTTGTCAGCTTTGATGTCAACAATGAAAACCAGAGTATTGTTGTCCTCAATTTTCTTCATTGCAGACTCTGTTGTGAGGGGATATTTCAGTATCCGATACTGGTCAAGCTTATTCCTTGGCGGCGCACTGATACGAGGGTACTTGGGGTTCCTTTGTTTCTTCAATGTCTTTGGCCGATGAAAAGTAACAGATGTTCGGATCTTCTTGGCCTTTTTCTTTAAGGTTGAGGCACCAGATTTCACTGCCTTAGCAGCTTTCAAGGCTTGTGCCTTTGGATCATTCTTCTTTGCAGAAGCAGCTGTGCAGAGTGATTGAAACAAATTGCAATACATTCAGATGTGAAAATATAAGGCATAGAATGCATGGAATAAGATCAACAGCTAAAATAAGGGAAAAGGTAGAATGGGGAAAAAAAAAAAAAACAGAACAAGTTTTCAGATAGAAATAAGTGAAGTTAATGCCAAAGCCCTAATGTAGATAGTGTACTTAAGGAATGATATAGAGCTAGCTTCTATCAGAATATCCACTCTCCAGTCCAGTGGAAGAACTGGATACTAAGGAACCCAACAAACCTGAGTCTAGGGACCAAAGAGAAGGGTCAAGTGTTTATCCCTTTCAGCATCTGCTTTTTATTAACACAAAATAATAATAACTCTAGCATATGACGGTGATGGAAATCATATAACAGAAACCTAAGCAGCAAGTATCAAAAAATAAGAAGACATAACGGGGCTCAATAATAGCAAAATTTCATTTGAAATGACTGTATAAGAAATAGCAATGGTTAAACAATACCTTTAGCAGGGGGAGCCATTGATAGCTAAAACTATAGAAATTTTGCACTACTACCTGGAAAATGATAAAAAGAATAAGCACTATTGCAAAAGCCCATAAAATGATTCTAAGAAAAGATAATATGTACACCTTCAGGGAAAGGTTATAACTGTCAAAAGTAATCAAATGTCCTCACTAACATGGTAACAAAATATATATATATATATATATATATACATATATGGATTTTCACAAGCAAAAAATGACCAGTGGTCGCTCATCAGTACATGTCATGAGCATTTTGAGTCAGTTAGACAGGTTTTCCATCATTGTAGAAGACACAGATGGTAAAGAAAATATGTGCATCTCCAAAGATTACCATGTACATTGTTTTAGAAACCAAACTTCTTAAAGAAAAAAGTACAGCTTTGAGGGAAAGCACATTTTACCTGAATGCTAAATTTGCGGTAACTTTAAAAGAAACCATTCTAAAAATGAAAAAAGTAATGATAACGCTACAAAACATTTTAATTAAAAAAAAAGAGATACTAAACAAGACAGATATGTACATAGATTGTTAGAAGCGCATATGCATTCACACATCCTTGGTTCTTATAGTGCAACTGCATTCTTGTTAAAAAAATCAGATCCAACTAATATCCTCGGTCGTCAACAGAGACTGCGCAAAGCCATGGAAGAGGAAACGCAAGCCTGACCTTGCCAGGCGGACTTCCGGATCCCCTCTAGCGCAGAAACCAATGGCAAAAGAATGAATTTTCACTCTTTTTTTATCGCTGCGCCAAACGATGGGTCGAGGAAGGCGCCGGATTATTTCTCCTCCCCTTTCCGAGGTGAATCCGGCCGCACAAACTCGACCTAGGTCTTTTTGCAAGCAAACATTTTCAGAAATCCCAACACTTCAATATGAACACCAAGGGAATGATGCCACATTGAACTACTACGGGCCTGTTTGTTTCGTGTAATTTCATTCCTAGGAATTCTAAGAACATGTATTTCATAAGTGGTTAAAAAATGAAGAATCAAACGCAGTGAATCTATACTGTTTCGTGCACCCCCAAACATTTTCTTCTGTTTGTGACCTAGTGTGTAACAACCACTTTCATTTTCTGCAGAAAGTTGCTTTCATCCAATCATCAAATCTATCGAGAAATGAACAAAAAGTCGGCCATGATCTAGGGCACAACATTACAATGTTGATTTGATTTCAGAAATTTTACAGAGAACAAGTAATCAAATTCAAATGCCAATGAACAGGATTCAAATCGGAATCTAATCGCATAAGCATTTGCATAATCAAAACAAAATACCAGTAATCTTTGAGAGATGGAGAGGGAGGAGAAGAGGAACCTGGAGGAGGAACTGCCGCGGCTGGTTTTAGGGTTTAGGAGAGGGTAAAGAACATATAGCTTGGACGAAATGACGAAGCTGGCCCTAGGGTTTAGGTCTTGAAGGAGTTCACGTTAAACTAGTTGGGGGATGGGTACGGGCCAAGCCGAACCTTTTCGAGTTCGGGTTCAAGCTCAGGTCCGAATCCAACCGGAACTGAAGCTTATAGTTAACTGACCCTAGGGTTTCGATTTTTGTTTTTCCTCGGTCGGAGGGAGGGTTCTCAACCCTTTGAGCATGACTAATTCCTTCGGACCTAGAGGAAAGCCGGATAAACTCCCATATAGCCCCAGTGTAGTAGTGCAATTTCGAACCTACAACTTTCGGATGCAAATTATGGTCCTAAGCCAATTCAGCTACCACTTGACCCTTTTTTTATTTTTTATTTTTTTGTTCGAGTTGGGTTAAGGTTGGTATTGTTTTACCTGGCAATGAAAATGTTGAGGTCAATTTAAGTTTATTCTCAATCACAGAATCTTAATAATTACGGTCAGCCCAACGTAAAAGTATTAATCTACTGATAGCTTAGAGGAGACGCATCTCCCTCTACATGCAAACGACTACAGATCAATTATCAATTACACCTTTTATTGGTGAGGGCGAGGGTCAAGAAAAAAAATGCCTAACTTAAATCCAATTTGTAAAATAAAAGTACCACTTGTTTATGCTTTTGGATGCATTCCGTTTGTATTTTTGGCCTGACTAATGATGGATTGGGTTGGGTGTCCAAAGCATTGCCACACAAACCTCAATTGTTGTCACATGTCACCCATATTGTTCTAAACAACTATCTTTCTGAGAAAAATGAAAAATTTAGAAATATATTTAAGGAGTTTTTACAATACATATATATATATAAAAGAATGCACTAATTAACATTTAATGATAAGGATTTGGATTTTTGACAAAGAGAAATGAGCGTAAAAGTCAGATTTTTTTTTTTAATAAATTAGCCTTTTGTGACCTATTTTCTCATTTTTACCACTTTTTTTTTCCCACAGGGAGGATGTCTATTCGGAGCAGCTGGATCTTCAATGCAATTGGATCTTCAGCAAGTGGCTCCACTGCAAACCTAGATGTCAATAGCATCCATGGAATGAATTGGCACCATGGGTTGCATCTTTTGGCACCAGACATGGATGCAACATTATCTTCTTATTTTCTTTAACTGCCCATTTGGTAATTTTACATGTAAAATAAAATATAACATGAAATCAAGAGAGAATATAATATAATATGATATTTTATTTTTAGTTGTTTGGTATATAATCTTTTTGACTTATTGTATATAAAAGTGGAGATTTTTTTGTTTTTTAGTGGAGAAATAATGTTGCTTTTTTTACTTTTTTTTTTTTTATAAGATGGAGAAAATAATGATTTAAAGTGTTATTGATGTGGCCCATTTTCTGAAAAATGGAAGCTTCACGTGACTTTTACTGATCTAGTGAAGTGCCACACGGGAGCATAAACAAAACGAAACCTCTTACCTACTTGATTTTCTAATCAGGGTTCTTTGGTCTAGGCTGTTGATCTTATTATTAGTCTTTTTGTCCCTTTGATAGGGTTATTACATACTTGTCCTCTATTTTTAGTAGCATTACAATTCAATTGGGTCAGTACGTATCTCCTGTGATCCAATCTACCTATAGAGTGCAAAGGCAACAACTGACTAAGTGCTACTTTACCATCGTGTTACTTAGCAAAGCCAACAGAGGATTAAGAAAACCATGAAAGATGGCCATCTAATTGGACCTCTAATTGGAACTTATGTGACCCAATGATTATTAAAAATGACACATAGGACCACCGAATGGATCATCCAACCGTACAATATCCATCATACCTATGTACATTGGATTTACTTGAACCCATTGTTCAAACTAGTGACCGCTACATAGCACAGCGGCTACATCATTCGCCATAACGATGAAAGTGGCGTTATTTTGAAAATAGCGATGCTACGATATAAAACCTAATAAAGACAATCAAATTTAATTTAAAATATTATTTTTCTTAAGCCTTTTTTTTTTAAGTTATCACTACCCTCGCATGGTACTATTTATTGGTTGCTATGCAATAATCAGTTTTTTTTTTACTACTTAAGAAATCTGCATCGCTACGCTGCTATTATTGCCGCAACCATTATCACCCGCTATGCAACATTTAACCATTGGCTACTACACTTGCCCGCAACCACTATTTTGATCCTTATATGAACCCATTAGATCCTACATATAAGTCTGGCCTTGCCTTGACTGTGCCATCATAAACCCATGTACCTTTAGAGCATGTTTGAGTAACGTCCTTGGAGAGGAATCCTCTAATCGAGGAAAACCATGTTTGGGTGAAGAGAGGGTTTTTCAAATCCTCCCAACCCCATAAAAGACCCTCTCTTCCATTGATTTCTCAATCTCCACCTTCCCCCATTGAATTTTGCAAATCCACTTAAGCAAAGAAGCACTCGAGTTACAAGGAGTGACTCCTCCTGGGTATTTTTCAAACCCAGAATGCAATGACTTCTTCCATTCATGGAGATATGTAGGGCACATTTGGGGAATGTCCTTGAAGAGTAATCGTCATTGGTTTTTCTCGATTTCGAGGAAAACTCATGTTTGGGTCAAGAGAGGAAAATTGAAAGAGGATTTTTCAAATCCTCCCAACCCATAAAAAATCATCTCTTCCACTATTTCCTAGGTCTCCACCTCCTCCATCGAATTTTACAAATCTACGGAAGCAAGAAGCACTTGAGTTAAAAGGAGTGACTCCACTGGGATCCGTTTTGTGCACGGCTACAGAAGAGGAAACCTTTCTTTCCTCTTCCGCGGCAAGCGCTTTCTCATTGGAGGAGGTCGGATTTGCACATCCCACCTCGCAAAGAAAATTGAAAGATAAAAGTGCGCCGAAAATCACAGAGAGAGGGATTTCTCTCTGCACCAAACATTGTTGCGGAAGGTGTCGGAAAATCTGGCGTCCTGTCTCCGCCCTTTCCGTGGAAAGGGTCTGCTACACAGATGGACCATTGGGTATTTTCCAAACATGGAATATAGCAATGCCTCCCCTCAAACCCTTTTAGTGAGGATAACATGATTTCACGGGAATGAAGTAATTTCTAGATAGAAGGTTCCTCTCTATTCACTAAACTTTGATGGTGAGCATCTTGGAGAGAGGAAAGTGAGAGTGGCAACAAGATTGCACCCAGGGGCGGAACTAGGATCCAAGCTGAGAGGGGACGTCCCCTGATTGCACCTACTCAAATTGAGTTAGGTTACTTTCCATTGTGGAGGCCACTCCATACCAGCTGTAACTGAAGGCGTTCTTGTCAGTTGAATAGATTTACATCCATAATTTTAGACTATGAGAAGGCCAAGGGCTTAGATCATGAGAAACAATCGGCCTTTCATCAAAGAATAATAAAGGGAATGCTGTGATTGACGGTCAAGATATTGACATGGAACACGTATACGTCTAGAAAAGTGGGAGATGTTAGGTGGGAGAAAATAACAACAACTACCATCTAAAACATAGTAGAGTTAAGCAATCTCAATTTAAAGTGTTGTGTTTCTGTTTTTTTTTTTTTTTTCTTTTTAATAGCTTTTTCTAAAGTTATTTTTGTCATGGTTGGAAAACTCTTCGAGTTGAATCCTGACTTTTTTTGACAAAGAACTGAGTCAAATACAAGAGAGACACAACGAATTAAAGTAAGCACAAAATTTGAAGTAAGAAATAATTAATTTTTTTAAATAATTATATACAAGGTTTAAGATTATAAATTTAAAAATGATGCTTGGATTGTAATTTTAAGAGGATTTTACTGGTAAAAGCCCATAGAACCCCATACCACTAATGAGGTCCCAGTAGCACCGCGTAGACGGGAGGGGTCCTCTTGGTGCGTTTTATCCTTTTTTTTTATCATTTAGCGATATGGTCGATATCGACTATTATATAGTGAGTACTCTCGATTTAGAGAATCCAAATAGAAACTGGATTTTTCTCTTTTTGTTGCTGGTGTTGCTCTAAAACGGTGGATGGGGCCAACGGAAGCGGGGAGAGGGAGGATACAAAGGAATGGAGGGTGGTGAGCATAAGGTTGTCTTCGTCGGAGGAGGAGGGAGGATTGCCATGGAGGGAGAGGAGGAGGATGGAGAAGAGGGGAGGGAAAGGGAGACGGAGGCGAAGTTGTAAGCGGAGATGAAGAAGATGGCTGGGCCTGGAGGTAGTGGGGGATGGGGGCCAAGGACTTGCAGACCCAAGGGGAGTGAGAGGAGGCGAGGGCGGAGGATCTGCAGATTTGTCTTTTTTTTTTTTTTTAAGAAAATCTAACTGACAGAATGGTTGATATCGACCATATCACATAATGATAAAAAAAATAATAATTAAAAGGGACACATGAGGACTCCTCTCGTGTCTAATATGATACGCGTCCTTATAGAATGTATGAGCTCCTACAGAAATTTTTCTGTAAATTTCTCTAATTATAAACTTAGATGAAGAAATAGAAAAAAAAAAAAAAGGATGGTGGAAAGTGAGAGTGTCAACAAGATTTTACCTGGTTCAATTGAGTTAGAGTTATCCAATTTTTTTTCTTATGTACCATCCCTATAATTATTATTTCCCAATCTAGCATCTGATTCTAAATATTTCTCAATCTACCACTATAAACATACGTGGCAAACCAATCCTAAGCACTTGTCTGAGCACCTGTCTACTTTTCAATGAGATGACACACTAACTTAAAGGCTGACCCATCATTTGTACTTGACTCAATGGAGCCCACATAGGTTTGTCTTTTCAAACTTTAGTCTCTCTCTAAAATTTGGCACGTTTTGGTCTATCTCAAAGTTTGCTTGTCCTAAAAATTAGTAAATTGTCAAGCCTAGAAAAGTAGATTTGATCTTAAATTTGGCACGTTTTGGTGATGATAGGTCACATCCCCAAAAGCAGTACAAATAATTTATTTGTTTTGTCGTTAAGCCTAGAGTTAAACATTATATCCGCTTCAAATAATTTATCAACAACGTTCTATCTCCCACAACTCATTTATCAATTTCACACTCAAAGTCCCTGCCTTTCCTCCTATCTCCCATGGATCTCAGGGCTAGCATAGTGAACTTAAATGTAATTCCGAATTTGATATCACAAGAGGATATATGTGCTCTCAACGCTGATACTTTCAGCCACAATGATTTTCGATCCGATGATTATGAAGAAGAAGACGAGATCTTGAAGAATGATGATGGTGATGAGCATCAATACGAGATTGGCCAGCAATCTCAGTTTCATGGTTATATGGGTGCAGGGCCTACAACATTCTTACAGTTTTAAAGCAGTATGGACGCAGGGCCTTTTGCATACTCTCAATTTCATGACAGTATGGGTGCTGGGACATCTGCTCACCATATGGAGCCTCCAACTTTATAGATGTTAGCTGGGCCAACCAAGCTATGAATAGTCAGTGCATGCAACAACAAGTTCAGCTCCAAAATACAAATGAAAAATTGTATGTCGGAGCACAAATTGCAACGAAGGCATAACTGATTTATGCAGTGAAGATGTACCACATTTAAGCACATGCGCAATATAAAGTAACACACTCTGATCCTGGTCGTCTTATCTTGAAGTGCAGAAAAAGATGTGGCTATAACTGGAAACTAACTGCATCGATGCCCAATGGGCATGATTTCTTTAGGATTGTGAGACTATAACCTGTTCATACTTGTTCAAATCCTATTATAAACCGGGACTACGCTCAACTTGATTCTGGTTTCGTTACAGATTATATCAAAGAGACAATAAAAACGGATTTGTCTATTACCATCGGTTCTATTATTGCTGTCATAAAGGTACGGTTCAACTTCACAATTTTTTACAAGAAAGCGTGGCTTGCAAAACAAATGGGCATTGCTCAGTTGTTTGGTGATTGGGATGAGTCGTACAGGGTTCTACCAGAGTTCATGGATGCACTCCAAAGATCAAATCCGAGGACGGCTATTGTCTGGAATTGTGAACAAACAAACCGCCCAAATGTTCAAATGTTCAAACTAGTATTTTGGGCATTTGGTCCTGCAATTGAAGGCTTTAGGAATTGCCAACTGTTAATATGTGTAGATGGTACTCACTTATACGGGAAATACCAGGGGAAATTGCTGATTGCAGTAGGTTTTGATGTGAATGAACAACTATTTCCACGGGCATTTGCTGTAACAGAGGGAGAGTCAAACTCTTCATGGAGCTGGTTTATGGCATGCTTACGAGATAAGGTTACAGATCGACCAGGTTTATGTGTCATTTCTGATAGACATATCGGCATCATCAATGCCATGAAAGATCCCCATCTTGGTTGGCGAGAGCCACTGGTTTATCACCGAATCTGTATCATACATTTGGCCAGTAATTTCAACACTATGTCAAGAACAAGGAGTTGAAGAATGTAGTCCACATGATGTCCTTACTAACCTAACAAGCTCAGTTTGAAAAGTTATGGGTCGAGATTGACACCATCGATGATGGAGCTGTTACTCGATGGCTACGAAAGATTCCTCTGGCATCTTGAACATTGTTGTATGACGAAGGCAAAAGGTGGGGACACATGACTATAAATATGGTTGAAACTTTTAATGGTGTCTTGAAAGCTGCTCGTGCTTTACCAATCACAGCGTTGGTGCAACTAACCTTTTATAGGTGTAATGCATATTATACCCTCCATCGACAAGATGGTCAGGCTCGGGCTTTTTCTGGAGCTGAATTCACACCAGAGATAGATTTGAAATTGCAGGGTTTGAGACAACAATCAAATGCATATGAGGTGGAAATGTTTCATCATCAACCATGGGTATTTGAAGTGAAACGTGCATCATCAAGATTAAGCCATCCGTCCATGCCTCGACTTTCAAATGTTGTTGACTTGGGCAATGCCACATGTACATGCATCGAGTGGTTAATCTATCATTACCCTTGTTCTCATGTTATTGCTGTATCTTTTGCCCGAAGAATTAATCGGTCTCAGTTCATGGACGTGTTTTATTCCATGTAGAGTTATCTCATTACTTGGGCTCCAATGTTTTTTCCAGTATCAGACCGGTCAACTTGGGCCACTTACTATGGCCCAGTTATGGTTCCAGATCCTAGTTTGCGGAGGAGTAAGAAAGGCCGGCCTCAATCCACTCACCTTCACAATGAGATGGATGCTAGGGATGGCGCTCGCAGACCCCATCGTTGTGGTCTTTGTCACACTGTAGGACACACTAGGAGGTCCTGTCCTAATAGGAATTAGTGAATGTTTAATTACTATATTATTTATGTTTACTTGTTTAATTACTAAATGTTTAATTAGTCGTGTGTTATCTTACAAGTGTCCAAACCAATGGTTGTGATTAATTCATAACCAACTCTTGTTTATTCTCACAAACCAATATGACTTGAAATGTTTTTTTATATTGAAATCATAAACCGTAACTCTTGTTTACCACTACGAATTTGAAATCACTGGATGTCCATAGATCTTCTGCAAAGACGTGTCGAAGTGAAATCACAACCATTTTAGAAAGAGACTAAAGTTTGATAAGACAAACCTATGTGGGCTCCATTTAGTCAAGTGCAAATGATGGGTCAGCATCCATTTTATTAAAAAAATAAACAGATGCTCAGACAAGTGCTCAAGATTGGTTTGCCATGTAAATTTGTAGCGGTAGATTAAGAAATATGTAGATTAAATAAAATATTTAGAATAAGATGCTATATTGAAAAAAAATAATTGTTGGGATGTTACATGATAATGGTAGGATTGCATAAGAAAAATAAAAAGTCTACACACCCGGAATCTGTCCCGAGGTGCAGCACGACTCTCCATGGGGAGCCGTTCAACATGGGGAGTCATGCAACGGTTAAACAAAATCGACTTATCCTCCCATTGTGCAAGCGGCTCTGTACCAGCTGCGGGGTTACTGTTAAGTTGTCAGTTTTTTTTTTAGGTAAAAGCTGTTAAGCTGTCAGTTTAATACATTTCTTCCATAGTTTTGTTGGACTATGACAAGTCAAAAGGGCACAGGCCACGTGAAACAACCGGCCTTTCATCAAAGAGAGAAAAAGAGCTCGGTGTGATTGATGGTCTAAGAAATTGAAATGGTACACGTGTACGTCTAGAAAAGTGGGAGATATTTGGCGGGAGGAAAGGATCCGGGGCCTCTCAAGTCTCGAACACGTTCCCAACAAACACGACCTCTCTTTCTTCCTGCTCATGCCACTGGTTTTTCCACAGCACAGTCTCCAACCACCAAACCAGACCAGACGGACCCCAGCTTTTAAATCCCCATAATTGCAATCGGGCCCCTCCAAAACCCCTCAAATGTCCATTTCCACCCCACCCCAAAACCCTAGCCATGGCCAAACCCTCCTCTTCTCCACCTTCAAAGCTCCTCTTCTCCTCCCTCCTCTCCCTCTCCTTCCTCTCTCTCATCCTCTTATTCCTTTCCAAAACTACCCCGCCCCGCCCCCCGAATTTCTCCCCTGCCACTGGCCTCCACAACCCCTTCCCTACTCCGCCGCGGATCGCCTACTTCGTCTCCGGATCCGGCGGCGATGGCCCCCGCGTCGTCCGGCTCCTCTCCGCCGTGTACCACCCGAGGAACCGGTACCTGATGCATCTCGATCGCCAGGCGTCGCAGGCGGAGAGGGAGGAGCTGGCGGAGTCGGTGGAGGCCGTGGATGCGTTTAGGGCTGCCGGGAATGTGGATGTGATCGGGAAGGCGGATTTTGTGAATTCCGACGGGTCGTCGGCGGTGGCTGCGGTGCTTCGTGGCGCGGCGATTTTGATGAGGCGGTGGAAGGATTGGGACTGGTTTGTGAATCTGGCGGCGTCGGATTATCCGTTGATTTCGCAGGATGGTTTGATTTCTTTCCCTTTCCAATTTGAAAATTTGTGTGGCCCATCATGCCATGTGTGGGGCCCACAAGGTGTTAATTGGTTTGGAAACTCTATAAAAGAGCTTTTTAGTTTTATTTTATGATTTAGAGCTTATTTAATGATGTAGAGCTTAGGGGTTGGTAAATCTGGAATTGTATTTTTTATTTTTAGAGTTTATCATAAATTAGAGATTTTGCCTCTAATAAAATAATGGGGTTGAATTTTTTTGTTTAAAAAAAAAAAATTATTTAGCGTTTTTTCTAGCTAAAGCAGATGGAGGTGGAAAATGCAAAATTACGTGTGTTTTTCGACAAAAATGACATCAAAAAAAATTTTAAAATGACGCAAGTGGTGGATTTTGCGATACAAATACAATTTTTAAAAATTGGGCACCAATTACTACAATTTCTTAAGTTGGGCCCCAATTATTTTGTGAAATAATAGCTTTTGTCTTTTTAATAATTTTACCAAACACATTAATTGTAAGTAGAACTTAAAATTTAAAGCTTTAATTTTATACCTTAATCTAAGTGGCTCTAATTCATTAGACTAGAGTAGTGATTGATGTTGCTTATTTTGTGGGCTAATGGACTTAAAAGAATCTCCTCTTAATATCAACCATCTGATTTGCAGCCTTGTCCTGTCTACATTTGAACCCTCAGTTTTTGCCCTAATCCATTTGTATGTCAATGCTTAAATTGCCTGGAATGAGGATTGTCCAAGTGGGTATTTTTGCCCCACTGATTTGGGCCCCTTCAGCAGTGAGGACCACTAGATTGAGTCTGAGGAATCACTAATCAAGATTACTGAAAACCTGAAAAGTAAACCCACCTCTGTGGAACTCCACTCTAAATGATGCGACCAGTGGGTCAGACCAATCATTGGATGTGTTAAGACCATTGAATGGATGACTCCTGATTTTGATATATTTGATGCCATGTACTATTCATTTGGTTGTGCTCAAAGCCTTTTACCTTAATTTCTATGCTCATTAATTCTGTATTTGTTACAGATTTTCTCCATGTCTTGTCATTTCTGCCTAAGAATTTTAACTTTATCAAGCATACTAGTGACATTGGCTGGAAAGAGTAAGATTGTTGGCCTTGCTTCGTGTTTTTGTTTTATTGCAATCAAATCCATTGTTTTAATTATTTTTTGTTAAAGAACTTTTTTCATTATCAGGTATCAAAGAATGTTACCAATTATTGTGGATCCTGGCCTTTATCGAGCATCCAAGAGTGAAATATTTTATGGTAGTAGCAAGCGCCCTTTGCCAAATGCATACAAGGTTTTCACAGGTAGAATCATTTCAAATTCTTGAATCTTGATTACATCTTTACAGTTAAGAGTTTCCTGCTTCATCAGAGTATGGTCTGGTTGATATGAAATGGGTATTGACACCCATCATATTGCTTTGTGATGTAAGTTAATTGATTTACCAAATGCATGCCCGATGCCATACCAAGATAACAAAGGATTTAGTGAGTATGCATTCTGTAGTTGGAGTATATATTAATGTTATTACCTTTAATTGTTGGGGGAGCTTTCTGGTGGGTTCATGGTTGATTGTCCGAAAAACTTCCTGGATCGGATGACCTAAAATAGAATATTAGCAGCCAAAAGCGTTAGTATCGCGATGGGTACGTGCCTTGCCACTTCGTGGTGACCTAGATGATGTGCTGGTTTTGACACCTCCTGAGTTCTATTGTTTAGCAGTCAATAGTGGGATGCCTTCATGTGGACTGCAGTGCAGTGACTGGTCTTGCTGAACCTGAACGTATGAAGTACCGATAAACACATGCACGGCTACACTTACTCATTACATGTACCACACGTGTGGCAAGCATGTTTCTCAATGAGGACAGTCCAAATTGCAGGCCTAGCACATGCCAAAATTAGAACTTCAATTTTCAAGGGCTATCTCTGTCTTTTGTCCTTAATTAGCATTCTTTGATTTTCTCTTACTTCGAAGCCACCCATAAGCTTATTTGGTACTCATTGCTGACTATCATTTATTGTTAACAAGAAGCTTCACATATGGATGTTAGACATGTAACCTTTTTTTTTTTTTGGTCTCAAGACTAAGCTCCATTCACCAATACATTATCTATGTTGTCTCATAAAATCGTCTCCTCAATCTAAGTTACATCGACAATTACATAATGCTCCCCTAGCTTGTCTCCAATTTGACCACGTGTATTCATCCAGTTTGTTATCTGTTCAAGGCCCTCTTCTTGTTTTATAGTTGCTTCTTTATATTGTTGTCTTTCACACTATTGCGTGAAAATGGTTTTAAAATATTCATGAAATCTGTCGTTTGATTTTTCTTTTTGAGTTTGAACTTCATCATGGCCACGATCATAACAACATTACCATCACTGAATCCTTTTCTCATCTTTCTAGGTTGGCTTTGAGTTCTACTCCATTTACCCCACAGCCTAACATGTTACTTCTGACTGCCACCAAATATTTATTTGCCTCTCCATCCACTTAGTACTTGTAGAGTTGTACTGGAAGAACTTCCTTTTTTCCTACAGAGGTTGTTATAGCCTTTTAAGCACAAGTTCATACCATAAAAAATGGCATTTCATCAGGACCTGTTTGTTTGTTTAATATTAAATTCCTAGGAATTCTAAGCAATGCATTAACCATCATAGGGGGCTAAAATTGAATGGTTATAGGTGAAGATCCATGGAGGGCCACCAAATAGGCTCTCCGTTGGTTGGAAAGCATTATCAGCCATTATCTTATTAAATGAAATCCTACGAAAGTGGGCCCACCTATACTTCCACCTTATATCTTTTACTCTCTACCTCTTTTAATGCTCCCTTAGTATCCACTTCACTATGGATTCCGAGGAATTCAAAACAAAGTAGGCAGACATAGTTTCATTTATGTATTCATTCCTTATTTATCAGTTTTTGTTATTCTATCCCAGTACTTGCATCTCAACCATGAGTTTTCTCCTTATTGTCTTTTTTATTTTGTTGTGCATCATTCAAGTTATATGTAACAGTGCAAGATCTGAACCTCAACTTCTGACAAGGGCACGGACCTGATCAGGTCCTGGTTACAAGACCCATACCCATTCCCAATTTCAATATTAATGACCCAAACCCAAGGCCTTGAACTTAATAAAGGCCTTGGATCATCAAGCCCAAATAAAGGCCCATTTACTTGCTATTATAATATGCCTATACGCATACATTCAGTATATAATATATCCTGGATCTGAACCTGAATTTCTAATGAGGCCAAGTACCAAATCAGTTCTAGGTTTCAGGACTAAAAATTGCAACCCTACTCAATATTAAATACCAGATCTGGACTCAAATAAGTGGCTGGGATCAGGCTCGATTGAGCGCCATTTACTTGTATACTATTATGATAAGCCTATATAGAAACACTTGATATACATTACGATACAGGATAGCTTTGGGCATTCAGGTCTTTGGGTATGAAATCTATGGAACCTGGACAGAATATTATTTGGTCTGTGCCGTGGACCCGTACCTGGATCCAAGTTAGATAGCCCATGCTCAGATTTTCCAAATCAGGTCATGCGGGTATTTCGATATATGGGTACCCTTCTTCATCCCTAATTCCTCTATTGGCTCAGTTACTACACTAGTAATGTCATTACTCTAGTAAGACTTTTTACTTGTGTAGAGAAAAACATAAAAAAATATTTTGGCATTTTAAAAATGTCAAAACCCTTTTTATTCTGTATAATGATTCCCAGTTATCAATTATCCAACTCATAAAGTAGTGTATGAAGCTTTTTATAGCTATCTGAACCCTTCCCTTAATCAGGTGGCAGAGGAAAAGAAGCAATCATTGCACTGCAAGATCTGGACCACTGTATTTAGGCTCCCTCAGTGAGATAGCCCTAGAAAAGGAGGCATCCAAGGTCACAAATTGATCATTAAAATAAAGCAATGTGAACCATTGAAGTGTACTCCATTGGCCAACCCACTGATGGAAAAGCATCTCCCTTTCCATAGGGGTGACCATGGATCGATCCCTGCTTGCCACCCGTTCGTTAGGGATGTGTATGCAGTGTGTGTGGATGCGTGAGAATTTAGTGCAGCAAAAAAAAAAAAAAAAAGTTCAGTGAAAAGATATACATAAGCTTTATTCCATCAATATAAATATGGAACCATGGGACTTTGACAAGTGAGAGGACAGTTGAATGGTTGGTAGAATTTGGAACCATAGACACTATGGATACAAAGAAAGAAGAAAATCTCTAATTGTAAGCGTACCTGCTTCTGTTTGTAATGATTTGAAATTCTTCTTCTCTAGCTGTTTTAATACTTAGGGCATGGCCGCAAATGAGTACAATTGCCTTCTATCTTGTTATTTACTTACATCTGAATTCACCTGGTCTTACTCCCCGTCAATTTAACTGGCATTCCCTGTCTTCTTCAGGCTCCCCATCTGTTGTCCTGAGTTGGAAGTTCATAGAGTTTGCTGTCCTGGGGTGGGACAACCTCCCCAGAACACTTCTCTTGTACTTCTCGAACGTGAGATACTCTTGTAGGGGCTACTTCCACACCCTTGCCTGCAACTCTAGAGAATTCCATGATACAACTGTCAACTCTGATTTAAAGTTTGCTGTCTGGGATAACACTCCGGGTAAACAGTCTCGGCATCTCAGAATGTCCGACTTCGACAAGATGATTGCGAGTGGGATGCCATTTGCTGAAAACATTCTCTCAAATGACACGGTGTTGGATAAGATCGATACATCTGTGTTACACCGAAGTCAAAGTAGGTTGGCACCAGGTGGATGGTGTTTGGGGAAGGATGATTGGGGAAGGGACCCATGCGAGATCTGGGGTGATGCTGATGTTCTTCGGCCTGGCCCAGGTGCTAAGAGATTTGAGAAGCTTCTGCTGAGACTGATGGCAAACAAGACTTTCTGGTCAAATTTGTGCATTTTCCGGTAAATGTTTTGTATTTTGGCTTTCAATTCATCAAAAAGAAAAAGAAAAAAAAAAAAAAAAGAAGCATGTGGATAATCCCCAGTGAGAACATTAGGGCTTTTCTTACTGCAAATTCAGTAGTGGACCTAACAGATAGGAGGGGTGCTGAGGCATCGGTCAAAAACCATCTCTATCAAAAATGTCTATCCTTAATGGATGATCAAAATTAATTTGCCTTATATTAGATATTAACTGTCTGTTTCATTGCTTGGAGAATTTTCTCCTACATCCTGGTTTTGCGGCAGACACCCCCACTTCTTTAACTGTCGGATGGGCGAATGTCCCTGTAGGGGGAAATTTCGTTTCATTGTATTCATTCAGGTGGATCTAAATGACCAATAGGGATGGTTTTGGCAGAGGCGTAATCTTTTTTACATTTGCAGTAGGAAATTTTTTTAGGGTACAGGTGCTCGTATTTCACATGTACATGTAGCCTACCAAAGGGGTAGGCTAAAGGGGACATATAGACGGAAGTAATTAAGATACATATGAAGAAGTGCAACATATTTGAGGATTTAGCTTAGGATAGATTGGGATGGAGAAATTGAATTCATGTAACTGATCACAACATAGTTGGGACACGGCTTTCACGACGACGACGACGGCATGTATGTAAATGTAATATGATTAAATGAACTTGTTTCTGTTCTATTGTAGGACAATGACTAATACATCCTCATTGTAAAGTGTAGTATCTATCATTTAGAAGGTGTTGATTCAAGAGGGTGCTTAATTTCTTCTGTTAAAGAAAGGTACACTTTCTTTACCACTGAGCACTATTTAGAGAATGTGTTAAATCAATATGGCCTCTCCTACTGCAAACTAACCATTCCTTTTTTCAGTCAATGCAAGGGGATTAGAAAAGTTCATTGCTTATACTATGCTAACTTATGGCAATTCATCAGTATTTAAGTAGTCATCTAACTTATTGTGAGGGACTTTCAACAGCCAATTAACATGACTGAGAAGATAAACCCATCATCAGTAGCATGTGGATTTCAAATCAAACCTCCACATTCCTCATCTTGGTGGGAGGGAAGTTTGCAGTTCTAGTGGGGCCCGCTTGAGAAGAGTACTATGGTCATGTTTAGAGCTGAATCTTGCCGTTGAACCTGTGGTCATATTTTTCTTGAATTTATCTCAAATTCTCATCTCAAAGCTCACGGGGTTTTCAGAAATTTTGGAGGGCCCATGGCCACCCCCAGCCCCTCCTTGGTTCCACCAGTGACTGTTAGGTGTTGGGGTTTGGGATCGTGTGGATGTGAATTATGTGTTTGTGAAGGTTTATTGATGGAGCCATCTTTTGACCCAACCAGTTGGTTCTTTAATATGCTTCATGGTTGTGCGGGAGAGGCAGTGCCAAAGGCACCATGATGTGGGTTCTTTTCTCAGTCCAATGAAGAGCCACATTGCATTTACGTTCATGCTCATGGAAGTTAGAGGTGAGCACTGGAAGAGAGGATGAGTTGAGATGAATAGATATTTGTGTTTGCTGTGTTATTGATTGGGATGAAAGTTGGCAGTGGAGTTTGGATGAATGATGAACGAGATTGGTGGGGCCAAGGAAGAGAATGTGGTGGTGTGATTAGAGAGGGAGGATGTGAGCAGAAGATGATGTTGATAATGGGATGCTGATGGGTTTGCAGGCTGTGAAGGTGAAGAGCTCGCTAGGAAGAGATGGTGGGAAAGAGAACTAAAAGAAAGGGCTCAGTGGACTGGCGCAGCCTGGACCGGCCCGTGGTGGGCACAGCACAGCCCGCAAGCATTAGGCAAAGCCTGTGAATTTTTATGGGCCGGCATGGCACGGCCCAAGTTCGGTCGGGACGGGGGGTTTCATATGCTGGCATGGCCCACTTTGCATGCTTTCAACAGCTGCAATTCGACTTAGAAATCCAACAAGAGGAATTTATAAAAATTTCCAACAAGAAGAATTCCTATATGCTCTCAAACAAAAAGATCTAAAAGGTTTTTTCCACCTTTTTCCTCCACGTCCAAACGGCCTTATTGTTTTTAGTGTGGTGTTGATATTAGAACTCAATGATTGTTCATTATCATTAGGAAGAAAACAAGAGGTCTGATTTCAAATGACTAAGCACAAAAACCTGAAAAAGAAGATCAAGGTCCAAACCATCAAATGTGTCATTTCACCTTACTTACATCCAGAACTTGATCGATGAAAGGTACGCTTTCTACATGCTGTCTCCTAGGATTCCAATATGCTCGAGGGGCTAATAGCATTCTATAAAATTCAGAAATCCGTGGATATTTCAGGGCCAAAAGTAACTTTTTACATCAAGAATGGGATGGTTTACATCAACATGGAATGTGAAAAATTGGTTCAGCAACAGCAGCTACAATTACATAATTGATGGATTGAAGGGTACACTGCCTGCCAACTTCCTCCTCCAATCTCCAGTCTCGCCCATCTCACTCATTTCACCAAAGGACAAGGACATGCCCCACCACCACCAGTATGTATTAATGGAGTGACAATGTCTGCCTTTCTTTTGATATAAAAGACAGATAAAGATGGTCCCTTGTTCTCTTCTATCCCAAAATAGAAAGGTGACAACAACTTTTTATCTTATTACCAGCTTTTCTGGGGTAGGAACAAGCAAGCAGTAAGCATATTTTATCTCCCAAGATACAGAATCACAACTCTTCTTAAATATATATATATATATATATATATCACAACTCTTCTTAAATATATATATATATATATATATATATATGGTTAGTTACCCTATTCTGTGGGTCACCTGATCTAAATTAAATCACACTACTTGACAAATGCACTGCTGTAATCTAAAATTTGTCATTGGTCCAACTGATATTCATTATATGGTTAAAACTTAGTTGCCTAATTCACCTTGGTGACAAACTGCAAATCAAGTTGCTTGACAATTTGCTTCTAAAAGTTTTAGAGATTTAGAGATTGTTGGTAGAAAAACAGGCCCTTGAGCTCTCTTCATCCTCTCATCCATTGAGGAAAGTAATGAAATTATAGTACACTTGAGACCATGACAATCATGTGGAAGATGAACCATATAAATATTTTGATATCCACCCATAAGGAGAGTAAAGTATCAACCTCATTGGATCATTCATCCCAATGCTTTGATCATGACCTTCTAGTTTGATTATTTTTAGTTTCTGAGAATTTTGCCCATAGTCATCTTGATTGTAGTTCTATCTGTTGGAATTCAAGTTCACAGTTCACAATTCGATGTTGATTCTAATTTAGAATTCCGTTAGAGTAGATTCATTCAGGTTGTAGAATCATAGTTTGAGTTCCACAAATTTGATGAACTGATTTGAATATGTAGCTGAAGTCATTTGTACTAATTACTATGGAATGATCCACCTGATTGATTAGAGGCACATATCTATTTGCGTATCAGAAAATGATTAGTTCTTTTAGATTTTTACATGAGTGGAATGATTCTTAACTTAGCAATAATCCTGCAACTACAATTGAATTACATAGCAATAATATATTTGCATGATACAAAGCAAATAAAATATTTGATGGTCTTAAATTGATGGTTATATATGATCATTTGATCAAACTACTATGGGACATACTCCTTATCCATATCCATATCCAAATCCAAATCCTCCATCCTTCTAGTTGTCAAGAATCCAAGTAGGCCCCACTACAGCTAGGCTTTTTTTTTTTTTTTAAGTTAAAGTTGACTTAGCTATTCTAGTGGGCCTCTATGTTTGTTATTTCAACTTTTTTTTTTTTAAGTGAGATCTCATCTCAATCTAATTATTTTAAAGATTGGCCATCTATGTCTTTAGAATTCACTGACAAGCCCACATTTGAAATCCAAGTGAGTAAAAATCATTGTCCCACCTTGTATTAGAGCTTGTTTCTTTGTTAGAATTCAGAGAATTTTTGTTTGAAAAATTCCTATATTCCCAAACATAGTGGAATTTTTAAATGCTCCTTTGTACTGGAGCATCTAGAAATTCTACAAAAATTGCAAAGGAGGTGGGATTTTAAAATTCTGCAGGGCATTTGAGACCTTTTTAAGTGACTAAGACTTTAAGATTTTTGCAAAAAACCAAAGCATTTAAAAATACTAAGAAGACAAGCCATAGCAAAAAAACTAAACAAATGCACATGGGGTTACCACATGTTTGTGGGTCTCGCGCTTGCACATGGAGATATAGTCTTATTAGGTTATATACTACAGAAAACCCTCATCATAAAAAAAAAGGAAAAAAAAAAAAAAAACTCCTTGAGAGATGCCTCTCACGCATATTGGGTGCAAATACATTCCCTTCATTTGAATGAGGTCCTTCTTTAACCCTTTAAATTAAATGCGGGTATAGATATGAGCCCAAGTAACCTTCCTCATTGATGCATTTGCAATAACATGTCAGTTAAAGATATCCGCGCGGGTACCTATTTTCAGTTACAAACGTGCCAAATGTAAGGCATCACCCCTCTCATCCGGATCCTTTCTAACCGGGAGAAATATAGTAAATGAAAGGAATGTAACTTAATAGTTGAGCCACTTATTTCAAATTTAAGCTGTTCAGAAGAATAAATGGACTCCTATTGAATCACATCTTCGGTATTTAAAGCAATTTTTTTTTTGATCCCATCATAAGATTAGTTATTTTGATAAACAATGTGATCTATGAATATGTATAAAATTGTATTATGCGGGTTTTTAATCAATTGGTCGACCAACTTCTTTTAAAGTAAAATTTGGAGACACCATCAAAAGGTCATTATTTTGTGGGCCTTGGATTTTTTCAAAATAAGCAGGCGCCACTATGAGATTTCACTAGGGATGTAAACGGGTCGGTTTCGGTCTGAGTCCATGGGGGGCCTTGACCCGGAATCGTTAATAAGAAGATGGAACCGAAATCGGAACCGGTTTCTTAGTTCCGAAATTGGATCCTATATATGCGGGATGGGTCTAACTCCAGGTCTAATTAAGTAGAGAATTATATGGAAAAAGAACTATTTTTTAGGAGGAATTTTTAAGCAATTAGATAATATGTCGGGTCTCAAGTCCACAGGTCAGAACCAAGGTGAAACGAGATTCATACCCATTAAGGTCACAGGTCAAAAATAATAACTCGGATTGGGATCTAGATCCGTTCACTCATCTGAACCTAAATAAAGGACCCAAACCCTCTTTTAATTCTCTACCAAATCCTCACAAGATTTAGACTCCATCATGACCTAGTACAATGAATATGGACCGTTGGTCACCCGATCCAAGTCATGTTTGAAGGTGGGCCCCAACTAATAGTTGCCATGACACACCTGTGCCAAGGAAACTATTATACGCGCGACTACCTTCCTCATTTCTAAATTTTGATATAAAACGGTTGGCTATCTCGCGCCAAAGAGAGTCTGCTAATAACTTTCTCAAACTTCTCTCTGTGAAAAGCTAAGCTTCCTCTTTCTCCATGGATTGCTTTCTCCTTCGCCACCCCATGCATTCTAATACTCTCATGAGTTCAAGGTGCCATTTTCCTTGACATATGCTTTCCATCAATTTGTGGGTTCCAAACATATCTTCCATGAGCTTCTCTGTAAGACTAATGTTTTAAAGTTTCTTGGATTCTTATTCCTACATTAATTTTTTCATGTGTTTTTTTTTTGCCCTGTATCAGCTGGGAATGTTCTTTTGCATCCTTAGGTGGTCATGGACTTAAAGCTGAATAAAAAGGGGTGAGTGAATCTCGCTTGCTTGGCGACGGGTGGGGATGGATTTGGAGGGGATTTGTTGGGTGGTGGGTCTTTGAAAGGAAAACAAAATGGGTCTGTTTTCAACGATTTAGATGAGTTGGGCAGTTCAAATTTTGAGACATTGAATGCGGAGAATACTCCGGAAACTGTCGATTTCTTTGTTAGTGATGCAGAAGGTGATCTAGATTGCCCTTCTCAAGGGTTCTCGTCGATTGATCAGGCGATTGATGCATTACGCCAAGGAAATGTTAGGAACTAGTGAAATGAATAAGTTTACATTGGCAAATAATTGAACAGTTAGGACATTTCAGTCATTGTTGGGTGACCATCTTCCATCAATAGTGATTGGTCAAAACAACAGTCTAGATCACTAAACTATGGACCATTTGCATGATATAAGAATCCATATTCCAAACAATATGGTCAGGTTGCTGTTTGCATCCTCGTTTAACGAAATGCAAAGTACAAACTATAATCTGATTAAGGATTTTCTTGGATGGAGGCATGGTTGCTATATCTACCCGTTTTGTAGTTGTCATTGTCATTGTCATCATCACTATCAAAACCAAATCCCACGTGTATCTGGGGTCAGCTTTGTGAGTTTACTTTCCAAGTCTTTCCTTACAACTTCGTTTAATGTCTTTACCAATCTCCCCCTCTCCTAGATCCTTGACATATAAACCATCAATACATCCTATGAAGCTGTTTCAGATCTTTTGGATGTGTGCCCAGAACATTACATCACCTGAATAAAGGGTTCCATACAGTTATAGTGAGAACTTCAGTTTTAATCCTGTACATTTTATGCCTTAACTATACTACTTCTAAAAAAGCTCAACACATTCCAGTTGTAACAAATAAAATTTGCACCATGAAATCTATGGTCACAATTGGTGTTATAGTTTTAGGGCACGTTTGTGTACACATCCTTTCCGCGGAAAGGAGAAATTGCCACATCAGCAAATTCTATAGAAATGAAAACCTCGGAAAAAGATTTCCATAGAATTTAGAAATTCATGTTTGGTGCAAAAAGAGTTTCCTCATTGAATTGGTACTAATGTTGTTTGGTGAGACTGTGGAATCCTTATAGAAAATCAAAATTTCTTATTTGGTAATATACTTTTTTGAAGAAAAATAACATAACATTTATATTATTTATTCAACATTACATAATAATTTATATAAAGAGATAAAAAATGAAAGATTTGTAGGGTTTTTGGGTTGAAATGGACAAGAGTGAGAAAAAGAAGATGAAGTTTTCCGAGGAAATCCATTTCCCATACCCCCCATAGGAAACTCATTTCCACAATTATTAAGGAAAATGCTGATTGGGCCAGAAAGCATTTCCGCGGAATTGTTCCGTACCAAACGCCGGACAAATGGGTTTTCCACGGAAATCCGTCCACTTTTCCGCCAAAAAGTGTTACACAAACATGCCTTAAAGTTCTTGCTTATTTTTATAGAAATTCATGAATGGTGCTCATCTACTCTGAACATGTTCTCCATTTCCCAGTTTGTGATCGCCGTAGATGATGAAAATGGCAACGAAGAAGGAAATCTGATCATGGCAGCATCCGTTACTAGTACTGAGGCTTTGGCATTTATGATTAGGTATGGTTCTGGAACTGTATCTGTGGGAATGAAAGAAGAGGATCTGGAAAGGTTGATACTTCCTCTGATGTCAAGTGGCAGAGAAAGGGAGGAACCGTCTGCAGCTGCTTACACAATAACGGTGGTATGAATTTCTTCTTCTTTTGTTTTGCTTAATGATGGGAAGAACTAACAAATCTGGCTAAAAATTAACACATCCACAACTAGAAGCTTCAGTATACATTTCTGGATCATCATGTGGTTTTATTCAAAAGCTCGAAAAATGAACTTGAAAGTCCACTGGACGATTCCACTCGAAAGACTGAACTAGCCCTTAAATTTTGAAATGCGAGCAATGATCTAGTGCGAGCTGAAATGAAATTTGATTAAATCAAAGTTTCTATGGAGGTTCTAAACTCTGTTTGGTTTACCTTCTATTATCAGGATTTGAAAGTGGGAATATCTACTGGAGTATCAGCCTCAGACAGGGCAAAGGCCAACCTTGCTCTTTCATCTCTGGACTCTAAACCAGAAGATTTCAGAAGACCAGGCCATGTATTTCCTCTCATGTATAGAAATGGTGGCGTTCTAAGGAGAGCTGGTCACACGGAAGCTTCAGTCGATTTGGTTTTGCTGGCTGGTCTAAGGCCGGTGTCTGTTCTTTCAGCTATTTTTAATGAAAAGGATGGTTCTTTGGCCAGATTGCATTATTTAAGAAAGATAGCTGAGCAGTTTATCTTACCAATTATCTCCATAACTGATTTGATACGGTGAGTTTTGAATTACACATTAATTGGACCTGCTCAGTTGAGCCATTTCTTTACTGCAACCAGTGCGATTAAATGTTTCATATATGCCAACACACTCATGGTTGAGTGGTGTTCGAACCTAGTTTCACACACATGCCCAGGGATTGAACCGGCCTGGGTTTACTGGTGAGAGTATCACTCTTAGACCACTAGCCTGACAGAGAAAAAAAAAAGGGTCCATAGATAGCCAAAATATATTAATTAGCCCTATCTTTATGTGTTGCATGTGTATAAAAAAAACCATACAAAGCATACACACAACGGAGAAATCACACAAGAGCTTAAAGTGGCTTGGCGGCGTACCTACATCTACAAAGAGATACATTTCTTTCTCTTTCTTACACTGTTTAGGTGGATCTACCAGTTATATCTAAGCCCTAAGAAAGTCCAGCAGATCACCAAAATTACCTCTAACCCAAAACCTGCCTGGCCCTGACCGACCCAGTGGACCAATTTGATTAGCCCGAAATACTAGACATAGACCCAACTTTATGCAATTCAATAGGGCTTTGTTTTGGATAATAATGTATGTTAACTCGATTATCGACAGTCTTGGTCAAATGAATCAATATGCTGTTTACATCTAGCAGGTGTCGGAGGAAGAGGGAGAAGCTGGTGAATAGAATTGCTGTTGCACGTTTGCCAACTAAGTGGAGGCTATTTCAGGCCTACTGTTACAGTTCTAACTTGGATGGGACAGAGCATGTGGCTTTTGTGAAGGTAGGAGAGGGCTGTCCGGAGCCCTTCCTGTTTTGTGATTGACCTTGTTTTTTCGGTTTGCATTTGTTTAATAAATGGCTCTTTCTTAAAAGTAAAAAAAAAAGGTTTGTTGCTCAATCATTCTCTTTGATTCAATAACTAGGGTGCAGTTGGATCTACCCCATATCAAATTTAATTTGAAGTTTTTGTCAGAATGGAATAGATGGTTCATCATTTGATTGTATATTTTGTGGCCCACACATTCGGATTTTCATTACTGGGAATACTGTTTTTCTGAGCTTTCCACTCCAGCCCATGTACAATGATTGGTGCTAGAAGGCCTCAGTTTCTGTCAGTTACCATGTTTGCGCAGTTTGAATAATTAGAGTTTCAACTTTGCAAGTTTACCTTCAGCATTTGTAGTGAACTGGTTCAAACTTCAATATGCTAACATTGATAAACAAATTTCATTTCTAGTTCAACATAGTTCGATGCAATTCACATGTTTCAAAGATCCAAGTATACTGTTTTTAGTTTAAGGTATATAAAATTGACGACCTTGGAGTTCACATATTTAAATGGTGGTCTATAAAAAATACTAATTTTTGCACAGAATCAAAACTTGGTGCCAGTGTTAAGGCATACTCCCGTTATAGGAGAGATCACCTGATCACCATAATTAGAGTAAGTTTATGTTAAGGGATACTGTAAGCATAGCATTCATGGTAGATGAAATATTGTAGCTAACAATTGAATTTCATTTGGTTAAAGTGGTAACTGTTACATCCAAACGACATGATCTGTTTGAATTTCAAAACTCCATATATAGGAAAATGTTGATCATGGACAAGATGTTCTAGTGAGAGTGCACTCAGAATGTTTAACTGGAGATATGTTTGGATCTGCTCGGTGTGACTGTGGCAATCAGTTAGCTTTGGCGATGCAGCGGATCAAGCAGGCAGCAGGTAGAGGTGTGCTTGTATACCTTCGCGGTCATGAAGGAAGAGGAACTGGCTTGGGCCCAAAACTCCTTGCTTACAACCTGCAAGATCAAGGACGCGACACAGTTGAAGCTAATCTGAAACTTGGGTTAGCTGCAGATTGTCGCGAGTATGGGATTGGAGGTCAGGTAATTCCAGCAGAACTAATATAATCTCCATGATCGTCTTTGCAATTTATAGCCAAATGCACATCTTTCTAACAATCTTTATATGAATCCAGTTACAAAATGTTTTGGTGCTATAGTACTAGTATGACTACTAGTCTTCTAGTATGACTACTAGTCTTCTTTCCATAGCATAAAATTCATTGTTGAAAGCAGACACCAAGGGATATAGGGGTGCGAACCATCCACCTAATGACGAACAATCCATCAAAGTACACTGGTTTGAAGGCATATGGTTTGGCTGTTGTAGGACGGGTTCCTGTCTTATCTCCTATAACCGAGGAAAATCGGAGATACTTGGAGACTAAACGTATAAAAATGGGGCACATTTATGGCTCAGATTGGCCTGGACCCATAGCTCGAGTAGTTAAACCGATTGTAAGTAATAGAGGCATAGCTAAGGAAGGATGCAAAGATTGAATTCTATTATTCATGCTTGAATAAGGCACCTCATTTTTTAATCAAACTAAAAAAATTAATGTCATATTTTTACTTTAGCCTTTTTTTTCCGCCTTCGTTTACATTCGAAACACATGGAGATTAGATCTTGATATTTACTAGTTTCGAATAGCTTGGAGGGGGGTGAAGTTTATATTGTAATTGATAAAAGTGTTTGAAAATTTATGGTGTGAAATGCTTCATATGGTGTTCATGAGTAATTTAAGGGCTTGTGAGTTTTCACTAAGCATCAGGCAAACTTCTGCTTAGAGATAGTTTTTCAGTTTATTTCTAAATCATTGAACTTGTTTCTTTTTCTGGTTGGGCAATGGCCATGTATAAACTTTAATAAGTAGGATAATGGCTATTGAATTGTCTGTCAACTTTTGGGATTTCTTTCTGAGTTCAATAGTTTTCTTCTTTTCAATTGAGTTATGGTCCTCAACAGAATCTCAATCAAGATCAAAGGACATAATCAATCCAATCAATAACAGAACTACAAATCCCACGACATGAACTTCCTATTTTGCAGATAATTGGCAGAGTCATTAATGGTTGATTGTCAGCGATCTTATTTTGTGTCTGAGTTCAGAAGATCTTTAATAGTAAGCCGGTCAAACACAAACCCGAACAGAGCATACCCATATGGAATTCAATGGTAAGACCTGAATGCGATTCATCAAGGCTCAAATCAAGGCGTAGTTAATTACATAATAGTATGTCATACCTATATATACAATTTTTCTTCTTCGTTTTATTTTTCTTTTCTCTTCTTTTTTTAATTTTGTGTTGGTGCTGCATTTCAAATCCATGAGCCAATGATTTCAACCAAGATTTAAACCATGAGGCTAGGCTATAGAAGGGCATACTTATATACTTAAGAGTGTTTGGTTGAAAGCTTCTCTAACAAGAATTTCTCATATTGGGAATTCCTGATAGAAATGTAGAGGTTGTCCTTGGTATTCACAACTCTCTGTTTGATTGGATTTATATGGTTTGAACTGGATGAGTTGGCAAAGTGAAAAGTCATTTTTGGTTTGCTGGATTCTTTGAATTCTAAAATCCAGAAAAGCATTTTAGAATTCTACTTCTTGGGATGCTCGAGACTGCATATCTCCAAACGCGTGCAACCAAATATGCCCTTAATATAGAATGCTCTCTTCCGAGTAAACATCATTTTGCTCAGATGCCGTCTGACTCATGAGGCCCACTTAAATGCATGTCTATTAATGGAAGGAGAACAGATAGAAAGGTCTCCTTCTAGACAAGGGGGAACAAAAAAAAAAAAAAAAAAATCAGCCGCTCCACTAAATTATCCTAGCCCTTGATTTAATAGGCTTAAAGTATGATGGTATCTTCTTTGTTGATTATTTTGAGATTCAATCCAACGGTTAGTGGAAGGTTCAATGAGTGTAAAATTAGACCTAATGCCCCATTATGAAATGATAAGAATATACGAGGGGTTGCACTAATCAAAGTTGGATTTAGTAGAGCTGGACTCCACTGGCAGTCCGGTCGTTGGGAACATTTTCCTCCATGAAGAAACGTAATATATGGTTTTGGTATTCATTATTCAAATCTTCAGGTACGAAAAAAGATAGGCTTGACATCAAATTCAAATTAAAGACAGATGAAATTATAAAACCATAATCCGGATCCTCTGAGCTAGCCTCAAAGGACCGAGACTCAGCCTAACATTTGGAAATGATACTCTGCAGGTCACAACATACCCAAAACGAAAGCTTTGCCACTACACTTTACTTGTACCAGTCACACTGCTCCAAACAAGCCCTTCGTCGACACATAAACACTACATGCATATATTTAACATTATCTAAAACCATCTTATTCCATTCAAGACCAAACTTCATAAACGAGTCTCTTCGTACCACCAACTTTACTTGAGGAACACATCAGTGAGTGCTGTCTTCGACGACTGAAGCGATGCTTTGAGCAGCGACAGAACCTAACAATCAAACAACACCCAACGAGAGACATGCATTAGAAAGAATACCCAAAACCTTGATTATGACAAGAATCAGAAATACATAAATAGTACATTTGGTAATGTGAGAGCATCTCTCATGGAGGGGATCTGTGAGAACTTCATGCGGGCTCACCTAATGGTTGAAACGAACTACTCACACATGCGGGCTCCCTCCCCACGGTCACGGGACCCTGAGATTTGGACCCACCAAATTTATGGGACGATTGGATCGAAGGTCATTTAAAAAAAAAATACCATGCATTAAACTCATGGACTACGTATGAATCAAGGGGTTAAATGTATCAAACTGACCTCAAATTTGATATTTGGGAGGCACCCATATGGATCTTTTCACCCCCGTCTCTCGATCAGTGGGGCAGAGGTGGGTCCAGGATCATGGCAAAGCCAGATAGATAGATAGTGAATATAATACCTCTTCCACCCCGACTTTCACCACCTTCTCTTCAAGAGCCCCCACGTCCCTGACATTGAACTTGGCAAGGAGAGCAATGCTGGAAATAGTAGACATGGGCGTTACTTCCAAATCGTCCATCACCATATAAGTCACCACTCCCCTTACAAACCCTCTCTCCTCTCTCGACCGCTCTCCCTTCCCATCACCACCACTAGCACTAGAACTAGTCGTGGGAGCAACGTACTCTGCTCTACTTTCCATTGCTCTCTCGCAACTCGGGCAGGCAGTCCCTTTAACGTCGCTCACGTACTCCTGTCGTCCACTGTCATAGTAGTGGTTACCGTGGTTTCCACACGTGTAGTAGTACCACTTGGTCGTTGCTTCTGTTTTAGTATCTGTGTCGCTGTACAACAGCAAGGGAGGCGGCTGGCTCCTGCTGCTGCAGCTGTAAAGAGATGGGCTCACAAGATCCAGAAGCGAGATCTTGTCAAGACCCGATCGAATGTCAGTCTCGCTTAAGTTCTCCACGCTCTCGTAGAGGCTTGATATGGAGACATCGATGTCGCTATTGTTAGCGAGGAGTCTGATGACAGACCCAAGTGGCAATACCAGGAAACTGAATAGTAGGTCGATGAAATCTTTTCCAGCTTCTGCGAAGAGGAGTCTCTTGCCAGTCTTATCTATGAGGAGCTTCAAGCTCAGCTTTTCTGCCATGTCGCTCGTCGTGCACTTTCTTCCCAGGTTCACAATACATTAATTTCACATTTCTCGGAAGAAGGGGATGAAAGGGGATTTTATAGAGGGGGTCGAATCTAGGGTTCTTATAACTTCTTGGTCTCGCACACCTTTAAAAGCTGCTTTGTTTTTCAGTCTCTGTGGACAATCCTTTTACGTAACCTAACTCGCAGCAAAACTGCTTCCTGCTTTTACTGTAGCTTTCTCTCGCCTAGCTAGTGGTTGCATCCAGCTGTATGGGTTTTTGTATAAGGCATAAGCATCATATGGTATGGCCTGATGATCATCAAATGATGCTGCTGATATGGGTTTTTGTATAAGGCGTAAGCATCATATGATATGGCCTGACGATCATCAAATGATGCTGCTGATATGGGTTTTTGTATTAGGTGCAAGCATCATATGGTATGCCCTGATGATCATCAAATGATGCTACTGATAGCCACCTAATTGAAGATTTAGGCATCTTTAAGGAGCAATTTTAGAGTGATCCATATGCGCCACTCCTAGAAGTTGCATGCTAAACTATGCTCCACTAGAACAGAACGTCTTAGAGTGGTTTAAAAAGTACCCGAAATATATTCTTTTGCATCTGGTCTTTCTTTTGGGAAAGTAAAAAAAAGGTTAGAAGTAGCTTCCATGAGACTGCTGATCACCAAAGAATGAGTTCCCATATCTTCTATGGACATTGCTTCTTTCTCAAGCTGCTTCCATTCACTTTACTTTAATTGAAGGTACGTCCAAACACGCCTAAATATGAAATTAATAGAAAAAGATATTAATAAGTAATGATAATGCGAAGGTTTTTTTTTATTTTTTTATTTTTTTATTGAAGTAAGATTTGCGGTTGTTTTCAATAAAGTTAAGAAAGTGGTAAAATATGTGTCTTTACTTTACTTTACTTTAACGGAATTTACATATCTTTATGAGACAAAATTTCCCGACGACTGAAAAAAATTAGAGGTGGTGTTTTTATCGGCTGTGACTTTAGTTTTCCTCTCATTTTTTACCAATTATAAATATGGCTGTGGTAACGTTTTCAACGGGCAAATTTAAAGTTTGAACTTTTTCTTTCACTTTACCACGTGTAAAGTGTAAACTTGCATTATCTGGGCCTTTTGTTTCCACAACGAGCAGTAAAAGTGAAGTCAGACTCAACGTTATGGACCATCAAATAGGATAGTTTGTATCATTTGATCTCGTACGGCCTCAATTACTAGGGGTGTACACGGATATGATTGGTGCTGATTGAGCCAAATCCGTCACCATTCCGTTACCTACGGTTTAACAGATTTGGAATCCGTCACCAATTCGTAGTTGTTAAAATTCGATCCGATCCGATCAGTGGAGGACTGGATCGGATTAATCCGTTCAATCTCATGTTAAAAGAAATATATCAAATATGTTGTAAAAAAATAACATTTTGACCCTTTAAATTTTTTTCTTATTTTAAATTTCGACATCTTAATTTATATTTAGACCTCTTATATAATCCGTAGATTGAGGGAGAAATCCACCACCGATCTGTTGCTAACGGATTACAAAATTTTCATTCCGCCATCGATCTGTTTACCTTTGGATTAGATAAAAACCCGCAGATCAGATTGAATTTACGGATCGACAGATTTTTTGTGCACCCCTATCAATTCCTATGCAGCTATAGGTTTTCAATTCTTACGACCTTTCTATTTTGACTCTAAACTCATTGATTTTGACCATGTTGATTCCCATTTTACCCCACTCAATTTTAATTTTGATTCTTATAATTCTATTAATTTCTACTTGAGGCCAAGCCGCATAATTTTAAGCGAAAATTTTAAGTAAGGCATTAAATTTTTGCTTTATTTCATAAAAGTTCACGAGTTTAATAAATTCTCAAATTAGTCCCTAAGTTTTCCAGTAAGTTTTCAATTAATGACATCCAGTCATTTAAAGATATTTCTTGATTATTTAAATCCCATCACTAATAGAAATCTCTAAATCCCATTGGAAGGTTTAAAAAAACATTGGACTAAATAGTTGGGCCCACCATGATATTGTGGAAATTGAAGGTTTTTTGTGAGGCCCACCTCCTATTTAACTAAATTTTGTTGAAGGCTAATAAAAGACATGTCATTAATTTTGAATGGACTAGATTTTATCAAAAGAGGTCACTTTGAAAGACCTAATGATCTAAATCGTTAGATTGATGAAAATAAGCCTTTCAATATGGTCCCATCAGCTAACAGGTGTAACCTAAACTTATGGAGGAAAATGATCATTAATTTGGTTATTTATTTTCTTTTTCAGCATTAATTCCAACCCACCCCCACCCCCACCCCCCAAGTAAATTGACCCAAAGTTCATAAATAATTAAATTGTAGCATAAGTGCAACCATTCCTTGGACTTTTAAGAGTTTTGATATTGAATGTCCTAAAAAGAAGGAAGTGGATCACATTAGTAAGAGAGAGAGGGAAAAAAGGAAGCATATGAGGAGGTGACGTGTAAGTAAATAAGAAGGAAGTAAATAACCCCTAGGGGTAGCACAGTTGGCCTAGGATCTCGGTTTGCACTCGGAGGTTGTAGGATCCAAACTGCACTACCGAAATGGGGCTAAAGGGAGTTTACCCGGCTTCCCTCTGGGCCTGGAGGAATTCGTCCAGCTTAAAGGATTGGGAACCCTCCGATAGAAAAAAAAAAAAAAAAAAAAGGAAGTAAAGGAAAGAAAAATTAGGATAAAAATATGGAAGCCATTGTAAATTCTCTTGCATTCATTTATGATAATTCCAACTCATCAGCAAATTAATGGCCTGTTTTGAAAAACAAATTCTATCATTGGTCGATTAGAAGGGGCGTTTTCCTTTACAAAATGGTATGAGCATTTTGTAGCCCTCCTATATATATATATATATATATATAATAGATTAAAAAAATGACAAAAAAAATCTTAAAAGGTATAAAATAAAAAAAGAGTAGCTTGTACTCCCAACTCTCTCCAGTTTTGTTTTCAACCGATTTGACACTCAATATTAGTGTATTTTTCTCCACCCTACAAATAAGCAAGGAAAACTTTCAAATATAGCCTTAAGTTTTTGCCTCATTTTAAAAAAGGACACAAGTTTTTAAACTTTTCAAATTAGTTCCTAAGCTTTCCGGTAAATTTTCAACTAACGACATCCGACCATTTAAAGGTATTTTCTGGTAACTATTTCCCTCAGTATTATAAAAATACCAAAATTAACCTTCATTTAAAGCCATGACATGGTACCGACAACCACAACGTGAAGCCAATCGCTGTATGAATACCAGGTGTCCTTGATCACCGTGAGGACATTGGCGAGGAAAACGAGGAGAATATAGAAGAAGTGAATGAGAGTTATATTACAATGAAGGGTAATTTGTATATTAAAAAAAAACAGAAAAAAAGTTACCGAAAAATAACTTTAAATAGATGGATATCCTTAATTGAAAACTTCCTGAAAAGTTTAGGGACTAATTTGAAAAGTTTTGAAACTTGTGTCCTTTTTTAAAATAAGGTCTTAACTTAAGGACCTTTTTGAATTTCTCCCCTTGTACTAATCAAAGGAGGGTCCAATAGAGCTGGACTCCACATTTAGTCCAGTCATAGGGAACATTTTCCTACATGATGATACATAATCTATGGTTTTGGCATTCATTATTCAAATCTTCAGATATGAAAACGACATACCTGACATCAAACCCAAATTAAAAACAGATGCAATTATAAAACCATGATCCGGATCCCCTGAGCCTCACAGGACCGAGACTCAGCCTAACATTTAGAAATGATATTCTGCTGGTCCCAACATACCCAAAACGAAAGCTTTGCCACTAGCAAATTAGAAACTACACATTACTTGCACTAGCAGTTTAGAAAAATTTGACACAGACAAATTCATCATCCTTTCATCTCAAGCATTTTAATTAATTGCATTCACACTAGTCACACTGCTCCAAAGTCCAAACAAGCCCTTCGTCGACACATAAACACTACATGCATATATTTAACATAATCGAAAACCATCTTAGTCCATTCAACAATAAACTTCATAAACAAGTCTCCTCGCACCACCAACTTCACTTGAGGAACACTTCAGTGAGTGCTGTCTTCGATTCAAGCGATGCTTTGAGCAGCAACAGAACCTAACAATCAAACAACACCCAACGAGAGACATGCATTAGAAAGAATACCCAAAACCTTGATTATGACAAGAATCAGAAATACATAAATAGGGCATTTGGTAATGTGAGAGCATCTCTCATGGAGGGGATCTGTGAGAACTTCATGCGGGCTCACCTTATGGTTGAAACGAACCACTCACACATGTGGGCTCCCTCCCCACGGTCATGGGACCCTGAGATTTGGACCCACCAAATTTATTGGACGATTGGATCAAAGGTCATTTAAAAAAAAATAAAAAAAATACCATGCATTAAAGTCATGGACTACGTACAAATCAAGGGGTTAAATGTATCAAATTGACCTCAAATTTGATATTTGGGAGGCACCCATTAGGTGGGTCCTGGATCATGGCAAAGCCAGATAGATAGATAGTGGATATAATACCTCTTCCACCCCGACTTTCACCACCTTCTCTTCAAGAGCCCCCACGTCCCTGACATTGAACTTGGTAAGGAGAGCAATGCTGGAAATAGTAGACATGGGCGTAACTTCCAAATCGTCCATCACCATATAAGTCACCACTCCCCTTACAAACCCTCTCTCCTCTCTCGACCTCTCTCCCTTCCCATCACCGCCACTAGTCGTGGGAGCAACGTACTCTGCTCTACTTTCCATTGCGCTCCCGCAACTCGGGCAGGCAGTCCCTTTAACGTCGGTCACGTACTCCTGTCGCCCACTGTGATAGCAGTGGTTACCGTGATTTCCACACGTGTAGTAGTACCACTTGGTCGTTGCTTCTGTTTTCGTATCCGTGTCGCTGTACAACAGCAAGGGAGGCGGCTGGCTCCTGCTGCTGCAGCTGGAAAGAGATGGGGTCACATGATCCAGAAGCGAGATCTTGTCGAGACCCGATCGAATGTGAGTCTCGCTTAAGTTCTCCACGCTCTCGTAGAGGCTTGATATGGAGACATCGACGGGGCTTTTGTTAGCGAGGAGTCTGATGACAGACCCAAGTGGCAATGCCAGGAAACTGAATAGTAGGTCGATGAAATCTTTTCCAGCTTCTGCGAAGAGGAGTCTCTTGCCAGTCTTATCTATGAGGAGCTTCAAGCTCAGCTTTTCTGCCATGTCGCTCATCGTGCACTTTCTTCCCAGGTTCACAATACATTAATTTCACATGTCTCGGAAGAAGGGGATGGAAGGGGATTTTATAGAGGAGGTCGACTCTAGGGTTCTTAACTTCTTGGTCTCGCACACCTTTAAAAACTGCTTTGTCGTCCAGTCTCTGCGGACAATCCTTTTACGTAACCTGACTAGTAGCAAAAGTGCTTCCTGCTTTTTACTGTAGCTTTCTTTCGCCCAGCTAGTGGTTGCATCCAGGTGTATGGGTTTTTTTATAAGGCGTAAGCATCATATGGTATGGCCTAATGATCATCGAATGATGCTACTGATATGGGTTTTTGTATTAGGCGTAAGCATCATATGGTATTGCCTGATGATCATCAAATGATGCCACTGATAGCCACCTAATTGAAGATTTAGGCCTTATTTTAGAGTGATCCATATGCGCCACTCCTAGAAGTTGCATGCTAACTTATGCTCCACCAGAAAGTGGAGTAGTTTAGAAAGTAGTTTAGAAAGTACCCGAAATATTTTCTTTTGCATCTGGTCTTTCTTTTGGGAAAGTAAAAAAAAAAAAGGTTAAAAGTAGCTTCCATGACATTACTGATCACCAAAGAAAGAGTTCCCATATCTTCTATGGACATTACTTCGTTCTCAAGCTGCTTCCATTCAATTTTCTTGACCATATGAGTTCTGTAAAAAGAGCCAATTTTAGTTTTCATTTTCTGTGGTCAGCTGCAGAGGCAGCATGAGGGGTATGATGTGGCTCCATTTATATTTCTGTGAGGTTGGGCGGGTATAATTGGTTCCACCTGGAACATTAATCATGATCTATATCCTATGCAGAGACATTGATCTGAATCTCAGTGTACCTTGGAGTCCAAATTTCTCTCAGATCTAAAAATAGGTTCCCATATATACCCAGCTAGATGACGATTAAGCCCAGATAACCAGATAAATGCACATGAATTGACATCCCTAAAGAGGATAATTGGATAGATTGAAACCCATTTACATCCCGAAATAGTTGTCTTATAATTAGCCTCAGTCCTCTTATTTTATGATGATGAAGGTGTTCTTATGGTATTTGACTCGATGGACTAGCAAATTGAGACGCAAACCTAATTTTTAACGGGTCGGAACCTTTGGATAATCGGAGAATCGATAATCCATTTGCATCCTTACATGTAACCCAATAATCCAAGGGCACGCATGTATTAATTAACTTGTCAGGTGTGTTTGGATGTACAGTGAGGTGAAGTAAAGCCTTCATTCTCCTGAAAAGAAAAGTTATGGGGTCTTATCAAAATTATTTAAATTTAAAATTCCATTCTTATTATAAAAAAAAAAAGTAAGAGTAAAAAAGCAACTTTATTTCTCAACTAACTGATTAAAAAAAATTACTGAAAAAGTAAAAAAGATTTCCTATCAAGTAACTAAAAATAAATGACCATTATAAACCTTTTATATTTTATTTTATTAATTTAACATTTTACCTCACTTTACTTCAATTCACCGTACATCCAAACACGTCTAAATATGAAATTAATGAAAAAAGATATTAATAAGTAATGGTAGTGCAAAGGTTTTTTTTTTTTTTATTATTATTAAAATAAGATTTGTGGTTGTTTTCAATCAAGTTAAGAAAGTGGTAAAATATGTGTCTTTACTTTTCTTTAGCGGAATTTACTTGTCTTTATGAGACAAAATTTCCCGACCACTGAAAAAAATAAGAATTGGGGTTTTTATCGGCTGGGACTTTACCTTTCCTCTCATTTTTTTACCAATTAAATATGGCTGTGGTCACATTTTCAACGGGCAAAGTTAAAGTTTGAACTTTTTCTTTCACTTTACCACGTGTAAAGTGTAAACTAGCATTATGTAGGCCTCCTGTTTTCCACAACGAGCAGTAAAAGTGAAGTTACAATAAACACGCCACCTGAGTACGTGACCACTAAAACATCTCAACGTTATGGACCATCAAATAGGATAATTTGTATCATTTGATCCTCTATGGCCTTAGTTAGGCCATATTTGGGACCATTAGTTTATTTCTTAAAGACCATTTAATATAGACTCATACAAAAAAGAGCCATAGAAAAAAGAGGTTAAAATAAAATGAGGTGTTTGATAATGTAAGAGTTTATGCTAAATAGACATTTTTATATTATTGATTGAGAGTTTTTCCACATATTTCTTGAAACTCACAAGGTATTAGGCTATAAAAATTAATCATATAGACAACCTTTCAAAGAGGTATCACGGTTTTGATATTGTGTTTGGGGCCCACATAATCCACAAAATTATACTTAATGGCTCATATTTTTTTGCACATATATAGAGATTAGTAATGATCAAATAGGTGAAATTTGGTCTTGTGGTCATGTTTGATATTGTGAACATTACTAACAGTTTAGATCTTATTTCACATGTCTCTAAATAATAATAAAAACTTGAAACAGTTTACTGCTCATGGACAAGCATTGGATTTTCAATGCAGTTGTGGGTTTTCAATTCTTACTACCTTTCTATTTTGACTCCAAACCCATTGATTTTGACCGTATTGATTCCCATTTTGCCCCATTCAATTTTAATTTTGATTCTTATAATTATATTAATTTCTACTTGAGGCCAAGTACACATAATTTTAAGCGAAAATATCAAATAATGCCTTAAATTGTTGCCTTATATTAAAAAAGGACACAAGTTTAAAAATTCTCAAATTATCCCTAAGTTTTCCAGAAAGTTTTCGATTAATGACATCCAGTCATTTAATGATATTTCTTGATTATTTAAATCCCATCACTAATAGGAATCTCTAAATCCCATTGGACGGTTTAAAAAACCATTGGACTAAATAGTTGGGCCCACCATGATATTGTGGAAATTGAAGGTTTTCTGTGAGGCCCACGTCCTATTTGATTGAATTTTGTAGATTTTTTTTCAAAAGAGGTCACTTTGAAAGACCCGATGATCTAAATTGTTAGATTGATGAAAATAAACCATTCAATATGGTCCCATCAGTGTAACCTAAACTTTTGGTCGAAATTGATCATTAATTTGGTTATTTATTTTCTTTTTCATTATTAATTACTTGAACAGTTCATTTTTTATTTTTTTTCCCTTGCCTATGAGACCATCAAACTACCATCCAAACCGTTGCATGACTGTATGAGTGTAAAAACTAATATCGCGCCAAATTTGAACCGGTGATCTATCACGGTTGTCAAAAAATTTGCAAAAAAAAAAGGTGACTTATAATTTGCAAAACAACTTGTCTTTTTTGCAAATTTCTTGACCGTGAAATCCTAGCTTTAGAGTGATGCACATGCACTGCTCCTAGAAGTTGCATGCTAACTTATGCTCCACCAGAACAGAACGTTTTTGAATGGTTTAAAAAGTACCTGCTGAAATATATTGTTTTGCATCTAGTCTTTCTTTTGAGAAAGTCAAAAAGAAAGTTAAAAGTAGCTTCCATGACATTACTAATCACGAAAGAAAGAGCTCCCATAGATTCTATGGACATTGCTTCTTCCTTAAGTTGCTTCCAATCAATTTTCTCCATCACCTTTTATGAGTTCTGTAAAAAGAGCCAATTTTAGTTTCAAAAGTACATGATTTCTGTAGCCAGTTGCAGAGGCAGCAGGAGGGGAATGAGCTAGGGGTATGATGTGGTTCAAAACTGGTGCATTTTTTAATGTGAATAATGGCCAAATCGGAACCGTTTGGACTAGGTGCCGATTCATTGAGAGGGTCTGGATTGAACATAGGTGGGCCAAATTTTGTGAAATTAGAATGAGGTCTCCCTTTTTGGAGTTCTGCCCTCATGGCATGGAAGGCATGGAGGCGTGAGGAATGGTGCTCAGCAAAATCTAGTCTATGCAACTGCGTCAATACCATGATCTACCAAGTTACAACAAATTAACATTCCTCATTTATGCTGTGGCAATGCAGGATAAATTAGAAGAAAAACCCACAGGCCACAGCCAATTAATCCCCCATAAACCACTCAGATGACGACGTACAACCTCAATTGATGATAAGCCCATCAGTAGGGAGATGTAAAGTTTCAAACAAGAAGTGGAGCTAATACGAAAATATACTTGGATCAATAGGTCTTGAAATATAATTGTTAAAGCATACAAATGAGAGGACCTTTCTTTCTTCTTCTTCTTCTTCTTCTTCAAATAACAAGTGCAACTATATATTATGATGATAGGATCTAGAGCAGGGCTATTAAGATGATAATAGGATCTAAGCTCTAGAGACTCTCCAAAGACAAATATGATTTTAGATTTCTAAAATTCAGTCTTTCCTGAAAGCGCGCGTATAATTGGTTCCACCTGGAACATAAATCATGATCTATATCCCATACACAGAGACATGGATCTGAATCTCAAGAGTATATAGGAATTCAAATTTCTCCCGGGTCTAAAAATAGATTTCATACCCTCCTTTTCCTAGATAGGACTAGATGACGAATACCCAGATAACCAGATGGATGGACATGAATTGACATACCTAAACAGGATAATTGGATAGATTGATACCCATTTACATCCCGAAATAGTAGTCTTATAATTAGTCACAGTCGTTTTATTTTATTTTATGATGAAGGTGTTCTTATCAGTATTTGACCCGATGGATCTAATCCCCCTCACACATGCATGACCCCACAACACACATGCATCAAGTAAATACAGGTGGTATTGCAATGTGAGAAGCAAACCCATGCCTTCTGCCAATGAACCAACACCCAGCCGCATATAACTAATTGGTTTCATTTTCAAAGTTAAGTTGTTAGCAGGAATTTAGTGGCTTAAATTAACAAAGATTCAAGAAACTATTCATTTCATTAATCCAGTAAAACAATTGTACGGACTGGGTGAGATGCCGCAAATTATTGGACAGGTCAATCAATTTGCATATCAGATCAGATGGCAGGTTGAACAGAAACAAAGATGGAAGAATTGCATTTGCTAAAATCCATTATTAGAATTAAGAGGATTTTACTGAAAAAAATTCGAAATATAGTCATTTATTTCAAAAGGTCCTCGTAGATTTTGTAGCACTAACGAGGTTCTCTCGCCAATTTTTGTTAATTTCTTTGTTCTTTTTCTAAAAGACGATAGTGTCATCATGGGCAACGCCCATGCGTCGCTTGTCACACCTACCTGCTTTCTCTTCTCCCCCCCTCCTTCTTTTCCTTCTCTCCTCCTCCTCCTCCTCCTCCTCTGCACCCACGCCTGCGCACGTCCCTCCCATGCCATGACTGCATCAGATACCCACCTCATCATTTATTCCTTGTCACTCAGCCTCAATCTCCTCCTCTATCTACTTTGGACCCTCCTGTTTTTACCCCATTCATCTTTCAGTTCAAATGCCTGAACTGACCCATGCACCAGGCCACCACTTCATGTACCCTCTCTAGCTCCTAACCAATAACATTTTACCCGCGCTCCCTTCCACGCCAAACAGCTTGCAGATTATCAATGCTCCACTGCAGCTGTGGGACGCAATTTCTTCCTTCGCCAATCCCCATTTCCTTGTAGTTGCAACCCACAGGTATCCCCTATCACATTGCCATATCTATTTGCGTATCAGAAAATGATTAGTTCTTTTAGATTTTTACATGAGTGGAATGATTCTTAACTTAGCAATAATCCTGCAACTACAATTGAATTACATAGCAATAATATATTTGCATGATACAAAGCAAATAAAATATTTGATGGTCTTAAATTGATGGTTATATATGATCATTTGATCATACTATTATGGGACATACTCCTTATCCATATCCAAATCCAAATCCTTCATCCTTCTAGTTGTCAAGAATCCAAGTAGGCCCCACTACAGCTAGGCTTTTTTTTTTTTTAAAGTTAAAAATGACTTAGCTATTCTAGTGGGCCTCTGTGTTTGTTCATCTCAATCTAATTATTTTAAAGATTGGCCATCTATGTCTTTAGAATTCACTGGCAAGCTCACATTTGAAATCCAAGCGAGTAAAAATCATTGTCCCACCTTGTATTAAAGCTTGTTTCTTTGTTAGAATTCAGGAAAAATTCTGTAGTTCCCAAACACAGTAGAATTTTTCAATGCTCCTTTGTACCGGAGCATCTAGAAAAACTACAAAAATAGCAAAGGAGGTGGGATTTAAAAATTCTGCAGGGCATTTAAGACTTTCTTGGGTGACTAAGACTTCAAGATTTTTACAAAAAATAAAGGCACTTAAAAATAATAAGAAGACAAGCCATAGCAAAAAACTGAACAAACCCCCCAAACCCCCAAGAGTTAGAAAATTTAAAAAAGGAATGGACATGGGGTTACCACATGTTTGTGGGTCTCGTGCTTGCACCTGGAGGTATAGTCCTATCGGGTTATATACTACAGAAAACCCTCATTAAAAAAAAAAACCAATCCTTGAGAGATGCCTCTCACACATATTGGGTGCAAATACATTCCCGTCATTTGAATTAGGTCCTTCTTTATCCCTTTAAATTAAGGGGGATTCGGCGAGAGGTCCCTCAAAGTATGACTTTGTTGCAAACAATCCACAAAAAAAAGTCATGCAGCCAAAAGTCCTCTAACAGATTCCCATACCTATATGTCTAATTTACCCTTTCTTTAAATCATATCCCATAATTAATGGGATATCCCTTAATAATAGTCAACTATCATTCAATGGGCCACGATTAATGGAATCATGAGATTTTCAAATAAATTCTAAAAACACACAAATAAATTTCAAAATAACTCAAATAAATTTAAAAAATGCAATAATTTCAAAAATCGCAATAAATTATAAAAATAGGCAATAAATTAAAAAAAAAATGAAAATAAGTTTAAAAAGATCAAAATAAATTTCAGAAACTATAAGTAAATTTCAAAAGATTCAAATAAATCTCAAAAGATCCAAAGAAAATTCAGAAAATGCAAATAAATTTCAAAAGACGCAAATGAATTTCAAAGGACGCAAATAAAATCCAAAATACGTAAATAAAATTAAAAAATGTAAATAAATTTCAAAAAACGCAAATGAATTTCAAAGGACGCAAATAAAATCCAAAATACGTAAATAAAATTAAAAAATGCAAATAAATTTAAAAAAATTAAAATACATTTTCCAAAACTAAGATAAACCAATTTTTCAAATTTCAGAAAACAATTTCAAAAACTCAAGTATTTTTGTCAAAACTCAGTTAAAATTATTTCAAAAAGTACAAATAAAATTTAAAAGACACAAATAAAATTCAAAAACACAAATAGATATAAGAAAATACAAATAAATTTGCCAAAAAAAAAAAAAGAAATATTCATTCAAAAACTCAGTTAAAATTTTCAAAATGGAGATAAATTTTTCAGAAAGTCGGCCATATTTTTAAAAAAATCAAATAAATTTTCCAAAAACTCAGATGGATTTGTTTAGAACTAAAATAAATTTGTTCCAAAACTCAAATAAATAGTCAAAAACTCAGATAGATTTGTTCAGAACTCAGATAAATTTGACAGAAACTCAGATAAATTTGACAGAAACTCAGATAAATTTGATAAAAACTCAGATAAGTTTTACTGAAACTCAGATAAATTTGCACAAAACTTAAATAAATTTGACAATAAAATGAAAAACTCAGATAAATTTGACACAAACTCATATAAATCTGTTAAAACTCAGATAAATTTGACAAAAACTTACATAAATTTCAGAAAAACTCAGATAAATTTCATAGAAATTCATATAGATTTGTCAAAAAACAATATAAGAACCCTGCTGCCTTCTTTCTCTGGCGATGGCATAGCACCGTCAACAATGTTTGGCAACGATCGGAAAACTATTGTGGCGGCTACAATGAAACCGGCAGACCTTCTTCCTTCTCAATCGATCCAACCCCCATCAAAACCCAAGCAAACCCATCATCATCATCTCCGAAATCTGAACTGAACTGGCTAATAACTCTGCCTCACTAGGCTTCTGGACTGCGCCGGGTCGAACCCGAACTAGACTGGCCTGGTGAGGAACCGACCCAATTGGGTTTTCTCCTTCCTCTGACGGGTTCTGATTCTGTAACAGAATTTGTTGCTACAAGGCACTGCTTCTCGATCTGGGTTCTGGATCTGGGCGCAGCAAGCCACTGCTTCCAGAATCCAGCACTGGCGGTGCACCAAGGCGAGGAACATGACCTGAATTGGCACGTCGCTAGAATCTAGAACCACTTGTCTTTGCAAAATCCAGAACCCGAACTGAACTGCGTCTTGTTACTTCTTGATCTGCGCCTGGCGAGGAACTGACACAACTGAGATGCAGCGCCTTACTGTTGCTTCTTCTTGATCTCCGGCGACGTGCGACGTGGCACGGTGGTCTTCGGATAGCGAAGAACGACCGACGAAGATGAAGTCCAACCCCTCTTCCGGTTCCGACGATGGGCGAATCCATATATCGCTCGCTGCTTCTCTTCCAATGGCGATTTAGGCGTCTGGACCGAAGATTCAACATGTTTAGGGGTCTGTTTGCAGCGTCTTGTAGAATCTCTCCTTTCTCCTCTCTCATTTCTTCCTCTGTTTCTTTTATCCGATTCAACATGTTCTAATTGAAGAAGAAGAAGAGGGAGAATGAAATATTTCAAATTTAAAATTTTGAAATTTTATGCCTAATCAGTTAAAAGGGCAAATCAATCATTAAAATGTATGAGGTGGCGTGTCCAGGGACCTCTCTCCATAAAGTGACGTGTCTAGGGACCTCTCATCCAAATATGTCCAGGCTGCATGGACTACAGGCCTTAGCAGAAAAGTTGATGGACTAGAGGCCTTACAAGTCCCATATGAGGGACCTTTCGCTAATTATCTCTTAAATTAAATGCGGGTATAGATATGAGCCCAAGTAACCTTCCTCATTGATGCATTTGCAATAACACGTCAGTTAAAGATATCCGCGCGGGTACCTATTTTCAGTTACAAACGTGCCAAATGTAAGGCTTTTTTAGGAGGAATTTTCAAAAAATTAGGTAATATGTCGGGTCTCAAGTCCACAGGTCAGAACCAAGGTGAAACGGAATCCATACCCATTAAAGTCACGGGTCAAAAAAAAAAAACCCAAATTAGATCCGGATCCATTTACTCATCTGAGCCTAAACAAAACAAGGACCCAAACCCTCTTTTAACTCTCTACCAAATCCTCACAAGATCTTAGACTCCATCATGACCTAGTACAATGAATATGGACCGTTGATCACCCGATCCAAGCCATGTTTGAAGGTGGGCCCCAACTAAATAGTTGCCATGACACACGTGTGACAAGGAAACTAGTAGACGCGCGACTACCTTCTTCATTTCTAAATTTTCATATAAAACGGTTGGCTATCTCGCGCCAAACAGAGTCTGCTAATAACTTTCTCAAACTTCTCTCTGTGAAAAGCTAAGCTTCCTCTTTCTCCATGGATTGCTTTCTCCTTCGCCACCCCATGCATTCTAATACTCTCATGAGTTCAAGGTGCCATTTTCCTTGACATATGCTTTCCATCAATTTCTGGGTTCCAAAGATATCTTCCGTGAGCTTCTCTGTAAGACTAATGTTATAAAATTTCTTGGATTCTTATTCCTACATTAGTTTTTCATGTGTTTTTTTTGCCCTGTATCATCTGGGATTGTTCTTTTGCATCCTTAGGTGGTCATGGACTTAAGCTGAATAAAAAAGGGTGGGTGAATCTTGCTTGCTTGGCGACGGGTGGTGATGGATTTGGAGGGGATTTGTTGGGTGGTGGGTCTTTGAAAGGAAAAAAAAATGGGTCTGTTTTCAACAGTTTAGATGAGTTGGGGACTTCAGAGTTTGAGATATTGAATGCGGAGAATACTCCGGAAACTGTCGATTTCTTTGTTAGTAATGCAGAAGGTGATCCAGATTGCCCTTCTCAAGGGTTCTCGTCGATTGATCAGGCGATTGATGCATTACGCCAAGGAAAGGTTAGGAACTGGTGAAAATGAATAAGTTGACATTGGCAAATAATTGAACAGTTAGGACATTTCAGTCATTGTTGGGTGACCATCTTCAATCAATAGTGATTGGTCAAAACAACAGTCTAGATCACTAAACTATGGACCATTTGCATGATATAAGAATCCATATTCCTAACAATATGATCAGGTTGCTGTTTGCATCCTCATTTAACGAAATGCAAAGTACAAATTATAATCTGATTAAGGATTTTCTTGGATGGAGGCATGGTTGCTATATCTACCCGTTTTGTAGTTGTCATCGTCATTATCACTGTCAAAACCAAATCCCACATGTATCTAGAGTCAGCTTTGTGAGTTTACTTTCCAAGTCTTTCCTTACAACTTCGTTTAATGTCTTTACCAATCTCCCCCTCTCCTAGATCCTTGACATATAAACCATCAATACATCCTATGAAGCTGTTTCAGATCTTTTGGATGTGTGCCCAGAACATTACAAGAATGAGGTTGAGAATCAACTTGACAAGAAAATCAAGGTGATAAGAAGCGATAGAGGTGGTGAATACGAATCACCTTTTGGTGAATTCTGTTCACAAAATGGCATTATACACCAAACTACTGCTCCTTATTCACCTCAGCAAAATGGTGTTGCTGAAAGGAAAAACAGAACTTTAAAAGAAATGATGAACGCTATGTTAATAAGTTCTGGATTACCTCAAAATTTGTGGGGGGATGCTATCATCTCTGCAAATTATATTCTCAACCGAATACCTCAAAAGAAAACCAATAAGACCCCTTACGAATTGTGGAAAGGCAGAATGCCTACTTACAAATACTTGAAAGTGTGGGGGTGTTTGGCTAAAGTGGCGGTTCCTACACCTAAAAAAGTTAAAATAGGACAAAAAACAGTTGACTGTGTATTCATTGGGTATGCTCATAATAGCAGTGCGTATCGGTTTCTAATTCACAAGTCTGAGATTCCTGATATGCATCCTAATATTATTATTGAGTTAAGGAATGCATCGTTCTTTGAACATGTATTTCCTTATAAACCATTGGAGGAAACGAGTTCTCCTAAAAGAACTCATGATACTGCTCGTAGCAGTAATCAAAACCAACAAGAGATTGATGAACCTAGACGAAGTAAGAGGGTTAGAACATAAAAAACGTTTGGTTCAGATTTCCTAACATTTCTGTTAGAAGATGAGCCTCAAAGCTTTAAACAAGCGGTGTTCAGTTCCGAGGCACCATATTGGAAAGAGGCCATAAATAGCGAAATTGAATCCATTTTGCAAAATCATACATGGGAACTAGTGGATCTTCCACAAAGTTGCAAAACTCTTAGATGCAAGTGGTTATTCAAGAGAAAGATGAAAGCAGATGGATCAATTGAAAAGTACAAGGCCAAGCTTGTTGTTAAAGGATATAGACAAAAGGAAGGCTTGGACTATCTCGATACTTATTCACCGGTTACGAGGATAACATCCATTCGAATGTTAATTGCAATTGCTGCTATACACAATTTCGAGATACATCAAATGGATGTAAAGACAGCTTTCCTAAATGGTGAATTAAGACGAAGAGATATATATGGAACAACTAGAAGGGTTTAATGTTCCAGGTCAAACTAAGAAAGTTTGTCGGCTTGTCAAATCTTTATATGGATTAAAACAAGCACCAAAACAGTGGCATGAGAAATTTGACAGTTTGATGATGTCAAATGGGTTTAAGATCAATGAATGTGACAAGTGTGTGTATGTCAAGAACACTAACAATGGTTGTGTCATTATTTGCTCATATGTTGATGATTTGCTCATTATGGGTAGCAATGATGGTATCATTTAAGCTACCAAGAGAATGTCAAACAATAAGTTTGATATGAAAGATTTAGGTGTTGCCGATGTCATACTAGGAATAAAGATTTCTAAAACATCGGATGGACTGATATTATCTCTATCACATTATATTGAGAAAATACTCAAGAAATATAATCAAGATAGTAGCAGTCCAGCGAGAACACCTATAGATATTAGTATCAATTTATCCAAGAATAATGGAAAAGGCATATCACAACGAGAATATGCGCAAATAATTGGCAGCCTAATGTATGTAATGAATTGCACTCGTCCTGACATTGCATATGCTGTTAGTAAATTGAGTAGATACACAAGTAACCCAGGAGCAGAGCACTGGAAGGCTTTAGTCAGGGTTTTAAGATATTTAAAATACACCCAAAACTATGGAATGCATTATTCTAAATATCCAGCTGTACTTGAAGGGTACTGTGATGCTAACTGGATATCAAATATCAAAGATTCAGAGTCCACAAGTGGATATGTATTCACGCTTGGTGGTGCAGCAGTATCTTGGAAATCTTCTAAACAAGCATGCATTGCTAGATCCACTATGGAATTTGAGTTTATTGCATTGGATAAAACTGGTGAAGAAGCTGAGTGGCTTCGTCATTTCCTCGAAGATATTCCAATATGGTCGAAACCTGTGCCTCCTATCTGCGTGCATTGTGATAGTCAATCAGCAATTGGAAGGGCACAGAGTAAAATATATAACGGTAAGTCTCGACATATTCGTAGAAGGCATAACACCGTGAGGCAACTGCTCTCTAATGGCATTATGACAATTACGTACATAAAGTCCATAGATAACATTGCTGATCCTTTTTACCAAAGGTTTAGCGAGAGAGCAAGTAAATCGTTCATCGAGGGGAATGGGCTTAAAGCCTATGAATGAAAAGTCGATATAATGGAAACCCTACCTAGTTGACTGGAGATCCCAAGATCTAGGTTCAAATGGACAACTAAATTGTGTGACTTAACGATATCACTATGGAGATAGACTCTCCTGCTCTTTCCTATGATATTAATAGTGATACCTGCAGCGGTAATTAGGATAAGCAAAAAGCTTTTAATGATTCTTATATCTTGACTTATCAGATGGGGTATAACAGGATATTCTTAATAAGAATCACCTATGTGAGTGTGAACTGGGCCGATTCTATGAGAATAATAAGGCTAGATTCTCTAAAGCACTCATGAAACTAGGCAATGTTCAGGGCCAAAACGAACACAATCATGAGAACCAACTATGTCCGGGAAGATTCTGTGTGAACTCTATTGTCTCGGTTTACGCAAAAGGTTGACCAGTTCAAGACATCATGTTCACTGTTCAACCAGTAAATCTGATAGTAATTCACAAGGGAATGTTCAAGGCCACAAGCTACCTTTCTCTATACAGAAGATTTCCAATTGTACTCTCTCTGTGTTTCTGCATATCATTTCATTGCTTTCAGTCAATTTCATTCATGTGGGGGATTGTTGGAAAATGGCCTAAAGAACCACTATTTTTTGTAAACTTTAAGCCAAAAAACTAAGTGGGACCCACTTATCTTTTTAGGTGGGAATACATGGGTATGTAATCTACTCCATGAGTAGATTAGAGACATGTATTGGGTTGCTCTAATCCATTAAGGAGTGAATGAGAAATTGCCTTCTAAACACCACTACTTGAACATGTTAAACATGGAAACAAAAGAAAGTGGTGAACTTGCTTCCCACATTGCTTGGGAGCAAAACATTCCTTGGGTATAAATACACTTATCTTGGTAGTATAAGGTGAGCCCCAAGGGGCATCCCACTTTTGTGGAGGAGATAGGACGTAGACCAAGGTGGGGTCACCACCACACGCGAGCGCGCGCGCCGCCCCGCCCCGCACCGAACAGAACCGGGCCGGGCTCGGGCTCGGGCTGTTGCACTGTTAGTTCGCCAATCACACAGTTTGTAGTGCTGCAATTGTTGTGAGATAGATCATTGTATTTTAGGAGACAGACGCTACTGAAGCACGTTAGCACCATAGCGAGGGCGAATTTTGTCTTAAGGACATAGTGTTTTAACACTAGCCTTGATCAATGTTATTCTACAATCTCCTTACAGAGTATTGTTTTTCTGCCTTCAAACAGTAAGTGTATTTCAAATTTATTTTAGAATTTTGTTCTACTGTTTTGCTTCAGTGTTGTGAAGAATTGTTTCCTAATACTGAACTATTACTGTATGTACTCGGACTAACAGACTGAACTACCCCTTAAATTTTAAAATACGAGCAATGATCTAGTGCGAGCTGAAATGAAATTTGATTAAATCAAAGTTTCTATGGAGGTTCTAAACTCTGTTTGGTTTACCTTCTTTTATCAGGATTTGAAAGTGGGAATATCTACTGGAGTATCAGCCTCAGACAGGGCAAAGACCATCCTTGCTCTTCCATCTCTGGATTCTAAACCAGAAGATTTCAGAAGACCAGGCCATGTATTTCCTCTCATGTATAGAAATGGTGGCGTTCTAAGGAGAGCTGGTCACATGGAAGCTTCAGTCGATTTGGTTTTGCTGGCCGGTCTAAGGCCGGTGTCTGTTCTTTCAGCTATTGTTAATGAAAAGGATGGTTCTTTGGCCAGATTGCATTATCTAAGAAAGATAGCTGAGCAGTTTAGCTTACCAATTATCTCCATAACTGATTTGATACGGTGAGTTTTGAATTACACATTAATTGGACCTGCTCAGTTGAGCCATTTCTTTACTGCAACCAGTGCGATTAAATGTTTCATATATGCCAACATACTCATGGTTGAGTGGTGTTCGAACCTAGTTTCACACGCATGCCCAGCGATTGAACCGGCCTGGGTTTACAGGTGAGAGTTTCACTCTTAGACCACTAGCCTGACAGAGAGAAAAAAAAAAGGGTCCATAGATAGCCAAAATATACTAATTCGCCCTATCTTGATTTGTTGCATGTGTATAAAAGGAACCATACAAAGCATACACACAACGGAGAAATCACACGAGAGATTAAAGCGGCTTGGCGGCGTACCTACATCTACAAAGAGATACATTTCTTTCTCTTTCTTACACTCTTTAGGTGGATCTACCAGTTATATATAAGCCCTAAGAAAGTCCAGCAGATCACCAAATTACCTCTAACCCAAAACCTGCCTGGCCCTGACCGACCCAGTGGACCAATTTGATTAGCCTGAAATACTAGACATAGACCCAACTTTATGCAATTTAATAGGGTTTTGTTTTGGATACTATTGTATGTTAACTAGATTATCGACAGTTTTGGTCAAATGAATCAATATGCTGTTTACATCTAGCAGGTATCGGAGGAAGAGGGAGAAGCAGGTGAATAGAATTGCTGTTGCACGTTTGCCAACTAAGTGGGGGTTATTTCAGGCCTACTGTTACAGTTCTAACTTGGATGGGACAGAGCATGTGGCTTTTGTGAAGGTATGACGGGCTGTCCGGAGCCCTTCCTGTTTTGAAATTGACCTTGTTTTTTCGGTTTGCATTTGTTAATAGATGGCTCTTTCTTAAAAGAAAAAAAAAAAAAAAGGTTTGTTGCTCAATCATTCTCTTTGATTCAATAACTAGGGTGCAGTTGGATCTACCCCATGTCAAATTTAATTTGAATTTTTTGTCAGAATGGAATAGATGGTTCATCATTTGATTGTATATTTTGTGGCCCACTGAGCTTTCCACTCCAGCCCATGTTCAATGATTGGTGCTAGAAGGCCTCAGTTTCTGTCAGTTACCATGTTTGCGCAGTTTGAATAATTAGAGTTTCAACTTTGCAAGTTTACCTTCAGCATTTGTAGTGAACTGGTTCAATCTTCAATATGCTAACATTGATAAACAAATTTCATTTCTAGTTCAACATAGTTCGATGCAATTCACATGTTTTCAAAGATCCAAGTAGACTGTTTTTAGTCTAAGGAATATAAATTGACGACCTTGGAGTTCACATATTTAAATGGTGGTCTATAAAAAATACTAATTTTTGCACAGAATCAATACTTGGTGCCAGTGTTAAGGCATACTCCCGTTATAGGAGAGATCACCTGATCATCATAATTAGAGTAAGTTTATGTTAAGGGATACAGTAAGCATAGTATTCATGGTAGATGAAATATTGTAGCTAACAATTGAATTTCATTTGGTTAAAGTGGTAACTGTTACATCCAAAAGACATGATCTGTTTGAATTTCAAAACTCCATATATAGGGAAATGTTGATCATGGACATGATGTTCTAGTGAGAGTGCAGTCAGAATGTTTAATTGGAGATATGTTTGGATCTGCTCGGTGTGACTGTGGCAATCAGTTAGCTTTGGCGATGTAGCGGATCGAGCAGGCAGGTAGAGGTGTGCTTGTATACCTTCGCGGTCATGAAGGAAGAGGAACTGGCTTGGGCCCAAAACTCCTCGCTTACAACCTGCAAGATCAAGGACACGGCACGGTTGAAGCTAATCTGAAACTTGGGTTAGCTGCAGATTGTCGCGAGTATGGGATTGGAGCTCAGGTAATTCCATCAGAACTAATATCATCTCCATGATCATCTTTGCAACTTATAGCCAAATGCACAACTTTCTAACAATCTTTATATGAATCCAGTTACAAAATGTTTTGGTGCTATAGTACTAGTATGACTACTAGTCTTCTTTCCATAGCATAAAATTCATTGTTGAATGCAGACACTAAGGGATATAGGGTGCGAACCATTCACCTAATGACGAACAATCCATCAAAGTACACTGGTTTGAAGGCATATGGTTTGGTTGTTGTAGGATAGGTTCCTGTCTTATCTCCTATAACCGAGGAAAATCGGAGATACTTGGAGACTAAACGTATAAAAATGGGGCACATTTATGGCTCAGATTGGCCTGGACCCATAGCTCGAGTAGTTAAACCGATTGTAAGTAATACAGGCATAGCTAAGGAAGGATGCAAAGATTGAATTCTATTATTCATGCTTGAATAAGGCACCTCATTTTTTAATCATACTAAAAAAATTAAGGTCATATTTTTACTTCAGCCTTTTTTATCTGCCTTTGTTTACATTCGAAACACATGGAGATTAAATCTTGATATTTACTAGTTTCGAATAGATTGGAGGGGGGTGAAGTTTATATTGTAATTGATAAAAGTGTTTGAAAATTTATGGTGTGAAATGCTTCATATGGTGTTCATGAGTAATTTAAGGGCTTGTGAGTTTTCACTAAGCATCAGGCAAACTTCTGCTTAGAGATAGTTTTTCAGTTTATTTCTAAATCGTTGAACTTGTATCTTTTTCTGTTTGGGCAATGGCCATGTATAAACTTTAATAAGTAGGATAATGGCTATTGAATTGTCTGTCAACTTTTGGGATTTCTTTCTGAGTTCAATAGTTTTCTTCTTTTCAATTGAGTTATGGTCCTCAACAGAATCTCAATCAAGATCAAAGGACATAATCAATCCAATCAATAACAGAACTACAAATCCCACGACATGAACTCCATATTTTGCAGATAATTGGCAGTGTCATTAATGGTTGATTGTCAGCGATCTTATTTTGTGTCTGAGTTCAGAAGATGAGTTCAGAAGATCTTTAATAGTAAGCCGGTCAAACACACACCCAAAGAGAGCATACTCATAGGGAATTCAATGGTAAGACCTGAATACGATTCATCAGGCTGAAATTAAGGCCCAGTTAATTATATAATTGCATGTCATACCTATATATACAATTTTTCTTCTTCATTTTCATTTTTTTTTTTTTTTTTTTTTTTTTTTTGTGTTGGTGCTACATTTCAAATGCATGAGCCAATGATTTCAACCAAGATTTAAACCATCAAGCTAGGCTATAGAAGGGCATACTTATTCACTTGCAGTGTGTTTGGTTGAAAGCTTCTCTGACAAGAATTCCTCATATTGGAAATTTCTGGTAGAAATGTAGAGGTTGTCCTTGGTATTCTCAACTCTTTGTTTGATTGGATTCATGTGGTTTGAACTCACTGAGTTGGCAAAGTGAAAAGTCACTTTTGGTTAGCTGAATTCTTTGGATTCTAAAATTCAGACTGCTCGTCTGTCATAAGTATTTTGAAATTCTACTACTTGGGGTGCTCGAGACAGCGTATCTCCAAATGCTTGCAACTAAATATGCCCTTAATATAGAATGCTCTATTCCGAGTAAACAACATTTTGCTCGGATGCCGTTCGACTCATGACGCCCCCTTAAATGCACGTCTAGCAATGGAAGTAGAGCAGATACAACGGTCTCCTTATAGGCTTAAAGTCAGCCACCCCACCAAATTATCCTGGCCTTTGATTTAATAGGCTTAAAGTTTAATGGTATCTTATCTATCGATTATTTTGAGATTAAATCCAACGGTTATTGAAAGTTTCAATGAGTGTAAAATTGGACCTCACACCCCGATTATGAAATGATGAAAGTATCAGACAGGTTGTACTAATTAAAGGTGGGTCCAATAGAGCTGGGCTCCACATTTAGTCCAGTCGTAGGGAACATTTTCCTACGTGGTGATACGTAATATAAGGGTTTAGCATTAGTTATTCAGATTTTCAGGCATGAAAAAGATAGACCTGACAACAAACCGAGATTTAAAAACATGCAATTATAAAACCATAATCCGCATCCTCGGAGCCTCAAAGGACCGAGACTCAGCCTAACATTTGGAAATGATACTCTGCAGGTCACAACATACCCAAAACGAAAGCTTTGCCACTACACTTTACTTGTACTAGTCACACTGCTCCAAACAAGCCCTTCGTCGACTCATAAACACTACATGCATATATTTAACATTATCTAAAACCATCTTATTCCATTCAAGACCAAACTTCATAAACGAGTCTCTTCGTACCACCAACTTTACTTGAGGAACACATCAGTGAGTGCTGTCTTCGATTGAAGAGATGCTTTGAGCAGCGACAGAACCTAACAATCAAACAACACCCAACGAGAGACATGCATTAGAAAGAATACCCAAAACCTTGATTATGAAAAAAAATCATAAATACATAAATAGGGCATTTGCTAATGTGAGCGCATCTCTCATGGAGGGGATCTGTGAGAACTTCATGCGGGCTCACCTTATGGTTCAAATGAACCACTCACAAACGTGGGCTCCCCCACGATCACCGGACCTTGAGGTTTGCACCCACCGAATTTATTGGATGGTTGGATCGAAGGTCATCTAAAAAAAAAAAATACCATGCATTAAACTCTCATGGACTACGAATCAAGGGGTTAGATGTATCAAATTGACCCCAGATTTGATATTTGGGGCCTACTCATATGGATCTTTTCACCCCAGTCACATGATCAGTGGAGCCCCATGTGAGTCCTATATCATGGCAATGCCCTACGCCCCTACAGACAAGGCAGATATATAGCTAGCAAGCGAATAAAATACCTCTTCCACCCCGACTTTCACCACCTTCTCTTCAAGAGCCCCCACGTCCCTGACATTGAACTTGGTAAGGAGAGCAATGCTGGAAATAGTAGACATGGGCGTAACTTCCAAATCGTCCATCACCATATAAGTCACCACTCCCCTTACAAACCCTCTCTCCTCTCTCGACCTCTCTCCCTTCCCATCACCGCCACTAGTCGTGGGAGCAACGTACTCTGCTCTAATTTCCATTGCTCTCCCGCAACTCGGGCAGGCAGTCCCTTTAACGTCGCTCACGTACTCCTGTCGTCCACTGTCATAGTAGTGGTTACCGTGATTTCCACACGTGTAGTAGTACCACTTGGTCGTTGCTTCTGTTTTAGTATCTGTGTCGCTGTACAACAGCAAGGGAGGCGGCTGGCTCCTGCTGCTGCAGCTGGAAAGAGATGGGGTCACATGATCCAGAAGCGAGATCTTGTCGAGACCCGATCGAATGTGAGTCTCGCTTAAGTTCTCCACGCTCTCGTAGAGGCTTGATATGGAGACATCGACGGGGCTTTTGTTAGCGAGGAGTCTGATGACAGACCCAAGTGGCAATGCCAGGAAACTGAATAGTAGGTCGATGAAATCTTTTCCAGCTTCTGCGAAGAGGAGTCTCTTGCCAGTCTTATCTATGAGGAGCTTCAAGCTCAGCTTTTCTGCCATGTCGCTCGCCGTGCACTTTCTTCCCAGGTTCACAGTACATTAATTTCACATTTCTCGGAAGAAGAGGATGAAAGGGGATTTTATACAGGAGGTCGACTCTAGGGTTCTTAACTTCTTGGTCTCGCACACCTTTAAAACACTGCTTTGTTGTTCAGTCTCTGTGGACATTCCTTTTACGTAACCTAACTAGTAGCAAAAGTGCTTCCTGCTTTTTACTGTACCTTTCTTTCGCCTAGCTAGAGTGGTTGCATCCAGCTGGCTGTATGGGTTTTTGTATAATTGGGGTCGGGCGTGAATAATTGGTTCCAACTGGAAAATAAATCATGATCTATATCCTATGCACAGACATTGATCTGAATCTCAGAGTACATTGGAGTCCAATGGATCTAAATGTAGGTTTTCTTACCTACCTTTTCCTAGATAGGAGGTAGATGATGAATACCCAGATAACCAGATAAATGAACATGAATTGACATCCCTAAACAGGATAATTGGATAGATTGATACCCATTTACATCCCCAAATAATTGTCTTATAATTAGTTTCAGTCTACTTATTTTATGATGATGAAAGTGTTCTTATGGTGTTTGACTCGATGGAATAGCAAATTGAGAAGCAAACCCTGCCCTCTGCCTACATTTGACTAGGATGGGAAGTGCAATTATTGAAATTGTATAGTAACTCTGGGCTATTTGGGGGCTTTTCTAAATGGAGTTGAGTGAAGTAAATATTATTGTCAAAAAAAGATAAAATATAAGTGGGTTATGATGATATTTTATTTTTAATTGTTTGTAAAAAAAAAAAAAATTTGGCTTTTTATATAAAAAAGTGACTTTTTTTTTTTTTTTTTTATCTTCTAGTGGAAAAAGGAGATTATTTTTTTTTTTTTTCTTCTTTTTTCAAAAATATGGCGAGAAATTTGTATTAGAGATGTGACTTTTTGTTTTTTTAGAAATGGGGGCTTCACTTTAATTGACTATATATGCGACTCTTTCATGGCAGTGTGAGTCACTCATTCGACATCATGCATACGATCAACTGTTGGCAAAAACTTATCTCGCAAGTAAGATTTGAGGTTGTTTTCAATTAAGTTAAGAAAGTGGTAAAATATGTGTCTTTACTTTACTTTAGCGGAATTTACTTGTCTTTATGAGACAAAATTTCCCGACGACTGATAAAATAAGAATTGGGGTTTTTATCGGCTGAGACTCTAGTTTTCCTCTCATTTTTAACCAATTAAAGATGGATGTGGTAACATTTTCCACGGGCAAATTTAAAGTTTGTAACCTTTTCTTTTTCTTTACCACGTGTAAAGTGTAAACGAGCATTACCTGGGCTCTTTTTTTCCTTTTTTTTTTTCCACAAAGAGCAGTAAAAGTGTAGTTAAAATAAAGGATTTTATACCTGAAAAAATACTTTAGGCGGGCATTAGACCAAATATTAAATATTAGGCAAATATGCATTTAACAGAGATTCTACACAGCAAAACCCACTTTTTTTTGTAATCGCTATCGACCTTCGTTTTTTGTGGTGAGGATCGCAGTCGACCTATAGCATGCATGAACTTCTCACCTTTCATCCTTCATCTTCTCCTCTTCTCTCTAGTTGGTGCTTTTGTCAGTGACTCCTACTGGGGCAGATACAGGACATTTCCCATCTTCCAACTCATCTTCGTCTTGGTAAATATTCACCTACCACTGTTTTTTTTTTTTTTAATTTGTGGGCGGGCCCCCACTCGTCAAGAATGGTTATGATCACACATGGTTTTTGTCATGATGCATGATATCCACTAAACTATTTTACCCATTATCTTATAACAGGGTTTGGTGCTCCTGTCCATTTCATCCAACCTCTTTCCGCTGAAGCCTCCGGGGTGTGGGGGCAGGGAATCTTACTGTGGCTCTCATTCCACCTTAGAGATTGAAATCTTTTATACGTCCATCTATCGGATTGCCCTTGGCAATGGAGAATATCAGCCGTCCATTGCAACCTTTGGGGCTGATCAGTTTAATGAAGAGGACCCAAGAGAGAGTCACTTAAAGGTTGCCTTTTTCAGCTATTTTTACTTGGCTTTGAATCTGGGTTCCCTCTTTTCCAATACCATCTTGGGTCATTTTGAGGATGGTGGGAGATAGATGGGCACTGGGGTTCTGGGTTTCTAGTGGGTCTGCTTTTGTGGCATTGGTATTGTTCCTTTGTGACCCCACGGTATAGGCATTTTAAGCCAGGTGATCCACTGCCTAGGTGCCGCAGTGAAGAAATGGAGGGTGGAGATGTCCGTGGCATGCAAATAAAAATTTTGAGTCCTCCATTGAATGTAACAACCTGTCTTGGACTATGGATTGGGTTTGGAGAAAAGAAGAAAAAAGATGATGAGGAGTTTATGTTTGTTTAGGGTTGACGGCGACCCTTAACATAGAAAATGAAGTCGATAGCAACCACAAAAAAAGAATGGTAAAAAAAGTAAATTTTTTTGTACGGATCCCTATTAGGTGCATGTTTGCCTAATGTTCACTGCTCGGTTTAGTGCCCACCTAAAGTATTTTTTTCCAGTAAAAACCCCTAAAATAAACGTGCGACATGACCACTAAAACACCTCAACGTTATAGATTGTCAAAAATGATAATTTATATGATTTGATCCAGTACGGCCTTAGCAACTGTAGGTTTTCAATTCTTACTATCTTTCTATTTTGACTCTAAACCCATTGATTTTGACCGTGTGGATTCCGATTTTGCCCCACTCAATTTTAATTTTGATTCTTATAATTTTATTAATTTCTACTTGAGGACAGGCATGCATAATTTTGAGCGAGAATTTTAAATAAGGCCTTAAGTTTTTACCTTATTTCAAAAAAGGACATGAGTTTAAAAAATACTCAAATTAGGCAATAAGTTTTTCAGTAAGTTTTCAATTAGTGACATCCAGCCATTTAATGGTATTTCTTGATTATGTAAATCCCATTGCTAATAGGAATCTCTAAATCCCATTGGAGGGTTTAAAAAACCATTGGACTAAATAGTTGCGCCCACCATGATATTGTGGAAATTGAAAGTTTTCTGTGAGGCCCACCTCCTATTTGATTGAATTTTGTTGAAGGTTAATAAAAGACATGCCATTTATTTTGAATGGACTAGATTTTTTTCAAAAGAAGTCACTTTGTTGAAAGACCTGATGATGTAAATCGTAGATCTAAATCGTTAGATTGATGAAAATACCAAGCTAACCAGATAAATGGACATGAATTGACATCCCTAAACAGGATAGTTTAATAGATATTAAGCCATTTACATCCCCAAAATAGTTGTCTTATAATTAGTCTCAGTCCTTCTGTTTTATTTTATTATGATGGTGTTCTTATGATATTTGACCCAATGGACTAATCCTGATGGTGTTCTTATGATATTTGACCCAATGGACTAATCCACAACACACATATATCAAGTAAATCCATCAGCTGACAGATTGAACACCACACACGTTCATATATAATCTTAAAACCATCTTAAACACCACACACTTTCATATATAATCTTAAAACCATCTTAGTACATTCAAAAGCAAACGAGTCTGAAAAGATTTGTGGTTGTTTTGAATAAAGTTAAGAAAGTGGTAAAATATGTGTCTTTACTTTACTTTACTTTAGCGGAATTTACTTTATCTTTATGAGACAAAATTTCTGGACGACTGATAAAATAAAAGGTGAGGTTCTTCTTTACCCTGTCCTAAAACCCGTGTCACATAATCCAAGCCACGGATAAGGTTCCTAGGAACGGGGTTAGTTAGTCAAGGAAGAAAAAGTCTACTTGTCCCGAATATTGGGACCGATCCTTGGACCGGTCCCAATGTTTGGGACCATTACCATCCATGATAATAGTCCCAAACATTATCATCCATGATAATGGTCCCAAACATTGGGACCGGTCCAAGGATCGGTTCCAATGTTCGGGACAAGATGACTCTCTCGTCAAGAAAACATACATAAAAGTAAATTTCCTTTCAACGGTATCCAATATGGGACTGTAGTAATGAAGCCTTTAAAATGGGTTCCTAATCACAATTATGCAAATGTTTGAAATTTCCTACGCTGGTGGTCTCGGCAAGTGGCAGTAACATCATTTATTTGTTTATGTGTTTCTTTTGGGTAAAAACTGTAAAAGTTAGGTTTAGTGCGCCTGATTAGTCTTTTCAACGTCCAATTGGATTTAAGATGGGATGGGTGACAATGATCATTGATTTTGACTTTTCTGGCAGATGTTAATCCATTCTTTTGTATTTTCGGAAGTTTCCTGCAGTTAGAGAGCATTGGTCCCATGTCACCTGCACTGATTTTGAAAACCTCAAACCTCAATCATGCAAGGAGACGTTTGGATAGAGTGGTTTTTTACTCCTAATATATAGATATATGTATATTTATATCTCGAGACGTTTGGGAGCTTTACTAATTACAGTGAAGTAAGGTAAAGTTTTAATTTCTATAAATAAAAAATCCCACTAAAATATTATAATTTAAACTTCCCACCATATCTTTCAAAAAAATAAATAAAATAAATAACCTCATTTCTCCACTAAAAGACAAAAAAACTCCACTTTTCAATAAAAAAAAGTAAAAAAGATTCCATCACAAACAACTAAAAACAAAATACCATCATAACTCACTTATATTTTATTATTTCCTCAAAATAACATTTACTCCACTCAACTCTACTGGTAAAGCCCCCAAACAGGCCCTTGGCCCGTTTGGTAATTTACTTTTAAAATAAAGTGGAGTGAAGTGAAATAAAAAGAATGAATAAAATATAAGTGAGTTATGATGATATTTTATTTTTAGTTGTTTGAGATAGAATATTTTTGACTTTTTATATGGGGAAATGGAGTTTTTTTTGTTTTTTAGTGAGTAAATGTAGTTGCTTTTTGACTTTTTTTGGAAAAGATGGAAGGGAATTTTGGTAAAATGTGCTTTTGATGGGATGTTTAACTTTACTTCACTTCACTTAACTATATTAGTAAAATTATCAAATGGGCATAGCTACCAAAGAAATACAGCTACACAACAGACAATAAACAGAACAGCACAAAACCAAAGACAACCACAATCCAAACAACCAAAGGCAATGAGAAAACAAACACAAATTAAATTGTCCAATATCCACAGAAAGCTCACCCCAGCGTAACCCCATTTTGCTAGACTGTGAGCCACCTTGTTAAGCTTCCTAGGTTTGTAGACGACTTCAAGAGATTCAAAACATCTTCCCCTTGCCTGAATATCGTTGATTATTGGATCTATTAGCTATTTCGATTTGCCCTTGATTGCGTTAACTACCTCTAAGGCGTCTAAACACAAAATTACTAGAGATGGATCACTAATGTTGAGAGAGTTCAAAGCAAGGAGGGTTACTAGCACTTCCGCCTCTTTAGCAGATAAAGTTCTTGGACCTTCGGTGGTACCCGCAAACACAAGAGATCCCCGTAAAAACATGGCTAAATTGAAACCTGACCGGCCAGAAGAGGCTTTAAATGCCTAGCCCTTGATAATCATCCTAGCCCTTGATTTAATATACTTAAAGTTTAATGGTATCTTATGTGTTGATTATTTTGATATTCAATCCAGCGGTTAGTGGAAGGTTCAATGAGTGTATAGTCTGACCTAATGCCAGATTATGAAATGATAAGAGTATCAGACGGGTTCTACTAATCAAAGGTGGGTCCAATAGAGCTGGATTCCACATTAAGTCCAGTCATAGGGAACATTTTCCTACATGATGATACATAATATATGGTTGTGGCATTCATTATTCAAATCTTCAGATTTGAAAACGATAAACCTGACATCAGACCCAATTTAAAAACAGATGCAATCATAAAACCACAATCCGTATCCTCGAGACTCAGCCTAACATTTGGACATGATATTCTGCAGGTCTCAACATACCCAAAACGAAAGCTTTGCCACAAGCAAATAAGAAACTACACATTACTTGCACTAGCAATTTAGAAACATTTGACACAGACAAATTCATCATCCTTCCATCTCAAGCATTTTAATTAATTACATTCACACTGCTCCAAACAAGCCCTTCGTCGACACATAAACACTAGATGCATATATTTAACATAATCTAAAACCATCTTATTCCATTCAAGACCAAACTTCAGAAAGGAGTCTCCTCGCACCACCAACTTTACTTGAGGAACACATCAGTGAGTGCTGTCTTCGATTGAAGAGATGCTTTGAGCAGCGACACAACCTAACAATCAAACAACACCCAACGAGAGACTTGCATTAGAAAGAATAACCAAAACCTTGATCAAGACAAAAATTAGAAATACGTAAATAGGGCATTTGCTAATGTGAGCGCATCTCTCATAGAGGGGATCTGTGAGAACTTCATGCGGGCACACCTTATGGCTCAAACGAACTGCTCACACAGGCGAGCTCCCCCACGGTCACGGGACCCTGAGGTTTGCACCCGCCGAAAATATTGGACGGTTGGATTGAAGGTCCTTTAAAAAAATATATATCAAGCATTAATTAAACTCGTGGACTACGAATCAAGGGTTAGATGCATCAAATTGACCCAAAATTTGATATTTGGGCCCTATCCATATGAATCTTTTCACCCGGTCTCTCGATCTGTGGGACTTAGGTGGGTCCTGGATCATGGGAAAGCCCGGTAGATAGATAGATAGATAGTGAATAAAATACCTCTTCCACACCGACTTTCACCACCTTCTCTTCAAGAGCACCCACGTCCCTGACATTGAACTTGGTAAGGAGAGCAATGCTGGAAATAGTCGACATGGGCATAACTTCCAAATCGTCCATCACCATATAAGTCACCACTCCCCTTACAAACCCTCTCCCCTCACTCGACTTCCCATCACCATCACTAGCACTAGAACTGCTAGTAGTAGCAGGAGAAACGTACTCTGCTTTACTTTCCATTGCTCTCTTGCAACTCGGGCAGGTAGTCCCTTTAACGTCGCTCACGTACTGCGGTCGTACACCGTCAGAATAGGAGTGGTTGCCGTAATTTCCACATGTGTAGTAGAACCACTTGGTCGTTGCTTCTGTTTTAGCATCTGTGTCGTCGCTGTACAACAACAGCAGGGGAGGCGGCTGGCTCCTGCTGCAGCTGGAAAGAGATGGGGTCACAAGACCCTGAAGCGAGATCTTGTCAAGAACCCGATCGAATGTAAGTCTCGCTTAAGTTCTCCACGCTCTCGTAGAGGCTTGATATGAGAACATCGATTTGGCTTTTGTTAGCGAGGAGTCTGATGACAGACCCAAGTGGCAATGCAGGAAACTGATAGTAGGTCGAACGAAATCTTTTCCAGCTTCTGCGAGAGGAGTCTCTTGCCTGTCTTATCTATGAGGAGCTTCAAGCTCAGCTTATCTGCCATGTCGCTCGTCGTGCACTTCCTTCCCAGGTTCACAGGACGTTATTTCACATTTCCCTAAAAGAAGGGATGAAGCGGATTTTTATAGGGGGAGGTCTACTCTCGGGTTCTTAACTTTCTTGGTCTCGCAGACCTTTTAAAAACTGCTTTGTTGTTCAGTCTCTGAGGACAACCCTTTTTACATAACCATTTTACTAGTAGCAAAAAGTCATTCCTGCTTTTTACTGTAGCTTTCTTTCGGCGCCTAGTAGTTTGCATCCAGCGGTATTGGCTTTTGTACAAGGCGTGAGCACCATATGGTATGGCCTGATGATCATC
>QPKB01000011.1:30622199-30641171 GCA_003546025.1 Camphora micrantha
GCAATGGCCATGTATAAACTTTTTAATAAGTAGGATATATGGCTATTGAATTGTTCTGTCTCAACTTTCTGGGATTCTTTTGAGTTCAATAGTTTTCTCTTTTCAATTGAGTTATGGTCCTCAACAGAATCTCAATCAAGATCAAAGGACATAATCATCCCAATCAATAACTAGAACTACAAATCCCACGACATGAACTCCATATTTGCCAGATAATTGGCACAGTCATTAATGGTTGATTGTCAGCGATCTGTATTTTGTGTCTGGAGTTCAGAAATGAGTTCAGAAGATCTTTAATAGTAAGCCGGTCAACACAAAACCAACAGAGTAATACCATATGGAATTCATGGTAAGACCCTGATTGCGATCATCAGGCTCAATCAAGGCCTAGTTAATTACATAATAGTATGTCATACCTATATATACAATTTTTCTTCTTCGTTTTCTTTTTCTTTTCTCTTCTTTTTTTAATTTTGTGTTGGTGCTGCATTTCAAATCCATGAGCCAATGATTTCAACCAAGATTTAAATCATCAAGCTAGGCTATAGAAGGGCATACTTATACACTTAAGAGTGTTTGGTTGAAAGCTTCTCTAACAAGAATTTCTCAAATTTGGAACTCCTGATTGAAATGTAGAGGTTGTCCTTGGTATTTGCAACTCTCTGTTTGATAGGATTTATATGGTTTGAACTGGATGACTTGGCAAAGTAAAAAGTCACTTTTGGTTAGCTGGATTCTTTGAATTCTAAAAATCAGAAAAGCATTTTAGAATTCTACTTTTTGGGATGTTCGAGACTGCATATCTCCAAACGCGTGCAACCAAATATGCCCTTTGTATAGAATGCTCTCTTCCGAGTAAACAACATTTTGCTCAGATGCTGTCCGACTCATGAGGTCCACTTAAATACATGTCTATCAATGGAAGGAGAGCAGATAGAAAGGTCTCCTTCTAGACAAGGGGGAACAAAAAAAAAAAAAAAAAAAAAATCAGCCGCTCCACAAAATTATCCTAGCCCTTGATTTAATAGGCTTAAAGTATGATGGTATCTTTTTTGTCGATTATTTTGAGATTCAATCCAACGGTTAGTGGAATGTTCAATGAGTGTAAAATTGGATCTAATGCCCCATTTTAAAATGATAAGAGTATAAGAAGGGTTGCACTAATCAAAGTTGGATCTAATAGAGCTGGACTCGGACTCCACTGGCAGTCCGGTCGTTGGAAACATTTTCCTCCATGAAGAAACGTAATATGTGGTTTTGGCATTCATTATTCAAATCTTCAGGTATGGAAAAAGATAGGCTTGACATCAAATTCAAATTAAAGACAGATGAAATTATAAAACCATAATCCGTATCCTCTGAGCCTCAAAGGACCGAGACTCAGCCTAACATTTGGAAATGATACTCTGCAGGTCACAACATACCCAAAACGAAAGCTTTGCCACTACACTTTACTTGTACCAGTCACACTGCTCCAAACAAGCCCTTCGTCGACACATAAACACTACATGCATATATTTAACATTATCTAAAACCATCTTATTCCATTCAAGACCAAACTTCATAAACTAGCCTCTTCGTACCACCAACTTTACTTGAGGAACACGTCAGTGAGTGCTGTCTTCGACTGAAGCGATGCTTTGAGCAGCGACAGAACCTAACAATCAAACAACACCCAACGAGAGACGTGCATTAGAAAGAATACCCAAAATCTTGATTATGAAAAAAGTCAGAAATACATAAATAGGGCATTTGCTATTGTGAGCGCATCTCTCATGGAGGGGATCTGTGAGAACTTCATGCTGGCTCACCTTATGGTTCAAATGAACCACTCACAAACGTGGGCTCGCCCACGATCACCGGACCTTGAGATTTGCACCCACCGAATTTATTGGATGGTTGGATCGAAGGTCATCTAAAAAAAATAAAATACCATGCATTAAACTCATGGACTACGAATCAAGGGGTTAGATGTATCAAATTGACCCCATATTTGATATTTGGGGCCAACCCATATGGATCTTTTCACCCCAGTCACCTGATCAGTGGAGCCCCATGTGAGTCCTAGATCATGGGCAATGCCCTACGCCCCTACAGACAAAGGCAGATATATAGCTAGCAAGCGAATAAAATACCTCTTCCGCACCGACTTTCACCACCTTCTCTTCAAGAGCCCCCACGTCTCTGACATTGAACTTGGTAAGGAGAGCAATGCTGGAAATAGTAGACATGGGCGTAACTTCCAAATCGTCCATCACCATATAAGTCACCACTCCCCTTACAAACCCTCCCTCCTCTCTCGACCTCTCTCCCTTCCCATCACCGCCACTAGTCGTGGGAGCAACGTACTCTGCTCTAATTTCCATTGCTCTCCCGCAACTCGGGCAGGCAGTCCCTTTAACGTCGCTCACGTACTCCTGTCGTCCACTGTCATAGTAGTGGTTACCGTGATTTCCACACGTGTAGTAGTACCACTTGGTCGTTGCTTCTGTTTTAGAATCTGTGTCGCTGTACAACAGCAGGGGAGGTGGCTGGCTCCTGCTGCTGCAGCTGGAAAGAGATGGGGTCACATGATCCAGAAGCGAGATCTTGTTGAGACCCGATCGAATGTGAGTCTCGCTTAAGTTCTCCACGCTCTCGTAGAGGCTTGATATGGAGACATCGACGGGGCTTTTGTTAGCGAGGAGTCTGATGACAGACCCAAGTGGCAATGCCAGGAAACTGAATAGTAGGTCGATGAAATCTTTTCCAGCTTCTGCGAAGAGGAGTCTCTTGCCAGTCTTATCTATGAGGAGCTTCAAGCTCAGCTTTTCTGCCATGTCGCTCGCCGTGCACTTTCTTCCCAGGTTCACAGTACATTAATTTCACATTTCTCGGAAGAAGAGGATGAAAGGGGATTTTATACAGGAGGTCGACTCTAGGGTTCTTAACTTCTTGGTCTCGCACACCTTTAAAACACTGCTTTGTTGTTCAGTCTCTGTGGACATTCCTTTTACGTAACCTAACTAGTAGCAAAAGTGCTTCCTGCTTTTTACTGTACCTTTCTTTCGCCTAGCTAGAGTGGTTGCATCCAGCTGGCTGTATGGGTTTTTGTATAATTGGGGTCGGGCGTGAATAATTGGTTCCAACTGGAAAATAAATCATGATCTATATCCTATGCACAGACATTGATCTGAATCTCAGAGTACATTGGAGTCCAAATTTCTCTTGGATCTAAATGTAGGTTTTCTTAGCTACATTTTCCTAGATAGGAGGTAGATGATGAATACCCAGATAACCAGATAAATGAACATGAATTGACATCCCTAAACAGGATAATTGGATAGATTGATACCCATTTACATCCCCAAATAATTGTCTTATAATTAGTTTCAGTCCACTTATTTTATGATGATGAAAGTGTTCTTATGGTGTTTGACTCGATGGAATAGCAAATTGAGAACCAAACCCATGCCCTCTGCCTACATTTGACGAGGATGGGCAGTGCAATTGTTGGAATTGTATAGTAACTCTAGGCTGTTTGGGGGATTTCCTAAATGGAGTTGAGTGCAGTAAATATTATATTTAAAAAAAGATAAAATATAAGTGGGTTATGATGGTATTTTATTACTAATTGTTTTTTTTTTTTTTTTTTTGACTTTTTATATAGAAAAGTGGGGTTTTTTTCTTTTTCATCTTTTAGTGGAGAAGATTTTTTTTTTTTACTTTTTTTTTTTAAATATGGCGGGAAATTTGAATTATAAATGTGGCCTTTTTTTTTTTTTAGAAATGGGAGCTCCACTTTAATTGACTATATACGTGACTCTTTCACAGCAGTGTGATTCACTCATTCGACATCATGCATACAATCAACTGTTGGCAAAAACTTATCTCCTATAGCCCAATAATCCAAGGGCATGTATGTTTTATGTAATTTGTAAATAATATGAAATTAATGAAAAAAGATATTAATAAATAATGATAATGCAAAGTTTTTTCTAATTAAAGTAAGATTTGAGGTTGTTTTCAATTAATTAAGTTAAGAAAGTGGTAAAATATTTGTCTTTACTTTACTTTAGCGGAATTTACTTGTCTTTATGAGACAATTTCCGGACGACTGATAAAATAAGAGGTGAGGTTTTTATCGGCTGAGACTTTACTTTTCCTCTCATTTTTAACCAATTAAATATGGGTGTGGTAACATCAATTCAACGGGCAAATTTAAAGTTTGAACTTTTCTTTTTCTTGACCACGTGTAAAGTGTAAACGAGCATTACCTGGGTTTTTTTTTCTTTTTCTTTTTTTTTTTTTTTTATACCACAACGAGCGGTAAAAGTGAAGCTAAAATAAAGTTTTTTTATCAAAAAAACATTTTAGGTGGCTTTTAGACCGAATATGAAATAGTAGATAAACATGCACCTAACAGGGTATCTATACAGAAAAAACCCACATTTTTTTAACCAATATTTTTGGTGATTGTTATCGACCTTTGTTTTCGATGGTGAGGGTTGCCGTCGACCTATAGCATGCATGAACTTCTCACCATTTTTTCCTCCTTCTTCTTCTTCTTCTCTTCTCGCTAATTAGTGCATTTGTCAGTGACTCCTACTGGGGTAGATACAGGACATTTCCCATCTTCCAACTCATCTTCGTCTTGGTAAATCACCTACCACCTTTTTTTTTTTTTTTTTGTGGGCGGGCCCCACTCGTCAAGAATGGTTATGATCACACATGGTTTTTGTCATGATGCATGACTTCCACTAAACTATTTTACCCATTATCTTATAACAGGGTTTGGTGCTCCTGTCAATTTCATCCAACCTCCTTCCGCTGAAGCCTCCGGGGTGTGGGGGCAAGGAATCTTACTGTGGCCGTAATTCCACCTTAGAGATTGAAATCTTTTATACGTCCATCTATCGGATTGCCCTTGGCAATGGAGAATTTCAGCCGTCCATTGCAACCTTTGGGGCTGATCAGTTTAATGAAGAGGACCCAAGAGAGAGTCACTTAAAGGTTGCCTTTTTCAGCTATTTTTACTTGGCTTTGAATCTGGGTTCCCTCTTTTCCAATACCATCTTGGGTCATTTGGAGGATGGTGGGAGCTATATGGGCACTGGGGTTCTGGGTTTCTAGTGGGTCTGCTTTTGTGGCATTGGTATTGTTCCTTTGTGACCCCACGGTATAGGCATTTTAAGCCAAGGTGATCCACTGCTTAGGTTCTGCCCGGTGATAGTTGCCGCAGTGAAGAAATGGAGGGTGGAGATGTCCGTGGCATGCAAATAAAAAATTTCGGTCCTCCACTGATTGTAACAACCTGTCTTGGACTATGGATTGGGTTTGGAGAGAAGAAGAAGAAGAAAGACGATGAGGAGTTTATGTTTGTTTAGGGTTGACGGCAACCCTTAACATAGAAAATGAAGTCGATAGCGACCACAAAAAAAAGAATGGTAAAAAAAGTAAATTTTTTTTGTACAGATTCCTTTTAGGTGCATGTTTGCTTAATATTCACTGCTCGGTTTAGTGCCCACCTAAAGTATTTTTTTCCGGTAAAAGCTCCTAAAATAAACGTGCGACATGACCACACAAACACCTCAACGTTATAGATTGTCAAAAAGGATAATTTATATGATTTGATCCAGTACGGCCTCAGTTACTATGCAGCTGTAGAATTTCAATTATTACTACCTTTCTATTTTGACTCCAAACCCATTGATTTTGACCGTGTTGATTCCGATTTTGCCCCACTCAATTTTAATTTTGATTCTTATAATTCTATTAATTTTTACTTGAGGACAGGCCTGCATAATTTTGAGCAAGAATTTTAAATAAGGCCTTAAGTTTTTACCTTATTTCAAAAAAGAACATGAGTTCAAAAAATACTCAAATTAGGCCCTAAGTTTTTCAGTAAGTTTTCAATTAGTGACATCAAGTCATTTAATGGTATTTCTTAATTATTTAAATCCCATCGCTAATAGGAATCTCTAAATCCCATTGGAGGGTTTAAAAAACCATTGGACTAAATAGTTGCGCCCACCATGATAATGTGGAAATTGAAAGTTTTCTATGAGGCTCACCTCCTATTTGATTGAATTTTGTTGAAAGCTAATAAAAGACATGCCATTTATTTTGAATGGACTAGATTTTTTTTTCGAAAGAGGTCACTTTGAAACATTTATGATCTAAATCGTAGATTTAAATCGTTAGATTGATGAAAATACCCAACTAACCAGATAAATGGACATGAATTGACATCCCTTAACAGGATAGTTTGATAGATATCAACCCATTTACATCCCGAAATAGTTGTCTTATAATTAGTCTCAGTCCTTTTATTTTATTTTTATTATGATGGTTTTCTTATGATATTTGATCCAATGGACTAATCCACAACACACTTGCATTACCCCACAACACACATACATCAAGTAAATCCATCAGCTGACAGATTGAACACTACACACTTTCATATATAATCTTAAAACCATCTTAGTACATTCACAAGCAAACGAGTCTGAAAAGATTTGTGGTTGTTTTGAATAAAGTTAAGAAAGTGGTAAAATATGTGTCTTTACTTTACTTTACTTTAGCAGAATTTACTTATCTTTACGAGACAAAATTTCTGGACGGCTGATAAAATAATAAAAGGTGAGGTTCTTCTTTACCCTGTCCTAAAACCCGTGTCACATAATCCAAGCCACGGATAAGGTTCCTTGGAACGGGGTTAGTCAAGGAAACATACCTAAAAGTAAATTTCCTTTCAACGGTATCCGATATGGGACTGTAGCAATGAAGCCTTTAAAATGGGTTCCTAATCACTATTACGCAAATGTTTGAAATTTCCTACGCTGGTGTTCTCGGCAAGTGGCAGTAACATCATTTATTTGTTTTATGTGTTTCTTTTGGGAAAAAATGTACGAGTCACGTTTGGTGCGCCCGATTAGTCTTTTCAACGTCCAATTGGATTTAAGATGGGATGGGTGGCAATGTTCATTGATTTTGATATTTCTCGCAGATGTTAATCCATTCTTTTGTATTTTCGGAAGTTTCCTGCAGTTAGAGAGAGTTGGTCCCATTTCACCTGCACTCGTTTTTTAATCACAAGTGCTCTGCAGGATTTCATATGTATTGATGTTCTTATGGGAGATAACTTTCATCTTTTAAGATCTATTTGGAGGTTTTATTAGTAGAGTGAAGTAAAGTAAAGTTTCAATTTTTATAAAAAAATTCTCACTAAAACACTATAATTTAAATTTTTCATCATATTTTTCAAAAAAAAATTAAAAAAATAACCTCATTTCTCCACTAAAAGAAAAAAAACTCCACTTTTCAATTAAAAAAAGTCAAAAAAATTCCATCACAAACAACTAAAAATAAAATACCATCATAATCCACTTACATTTTATTATTCCTTAAAATAAACTTTACTCCATTCAACTCCACTAGTAAAGCTCCAAATAGGCCCGAGATATACCTACACAACAGACAATAAACAGCACATCACAAAAGCAAAGACAACCACAATCCAAACAACCAAAGGCAATGAGAAAACAAACACAAATTAAATTGTCCAATATCCACAGAAAGTTCACCCCATCCTAACCCCATTTTGCTAGACTGTGAGCCACCTTGTTAAGCTTCCTAGGTTTGTAGACGACTTCAAGAGATTCAAAACATCTTCCCCTTGCCTGAATATCGTTAATTATTGGATCTATAAGCCATTCAGATTTGCCCTTGATTGCGTTAACTACCTCTAAGGCGTCTAAACACAAAATTACTGAAGATGGACCACGAATGTTGAGAGAGTTCAAAGCAAGGAGGGTCGCTAGCACTTCCGCCTCTTTAGCAGATAAAGTTCTTGGACCTTTGGTGGTACCTACAAACACAAGAGATCCCCGTAAAAATATGGCTAAATTGAAACCTAACCGGCCAGAAGAGGCTTTAAATGCCTAACCTTTGATAATCATCATAGCCCTTGATTTAATAGACTTAAAGTTTAATGATTACTTACGTGTCAATTATTTTGATATTCAATCCAACGGTTAGTGGAATGTTCAATGAGTGCAGAGTCTGACCTTATGCCAGATTATGAAATGATAAGAGTATCAGAGGGGTTGTACTAATCAAAGTGGGTCTAATAGAGCTGGATTCCACATTTAGTCCAGTCATAGGGAACATTTTCCTACATGATGATACCTAATATATGGTTGTGGCATTCATTATTCGAATCTTCAGATATGAAAACGATATACCTGACATCAGACCCATATTAAAAACAGATGCAATTATAAAACCACAATCCGTATCCTCTGAGACTCAGCCTAACATTTGGACATGATATTCTGCAGGTCTCAACATACCCAAAACGAAAGCTTTGCCACTAGCAAATAAGAAACTACACATTACTTGCACTAGCAATTTAGAAACATTTGACACAGACAAATTCATCATCCTTCCATCTCAAGCATTTTAATTAATTACATTCACACTGCTCCAAACAAGCATATATTTAACACATAAACACTAGATGCATATATTTAACATAATCTAAAACCATCTTATTCCATTCAAGACCAAACTTCATGAACGAGTCTCCTCGCACCACCAACTTTACTTGAGGAACACATCAGTGAGTGCTGTCTTCGATTGAAGAGATGCTTTGAGCAGCGACGCAACCTAACAATCAAACAACACCCAACGAGAGACTTGCATTAGAAAGAATACCCAAAACCTTGATCAAGACAAAAATTAGAAATATGTAAATAGGGCATTTGCTAATGTGAGCGCATCTCTCATTGAGGGGATCTGTGAGAACTTCATGCGGGCACACCTTATGGCTCAAACGAACTGCTCACACACGCGAGCTCCCCCACGGTCACCAGACCCTGAGGTTTGCACCCGCAGAATATATTGGACGGTTGGATTGAAGGTCCTTTAAAAAAATATATATCAAACATTAAACTCATGGACTACGAATCAAGGGGGTTAGATGCATCAGATTGACCCAAAATTTGATATTTGGGCCCTATCCATATGAATCTTCTCACCCGGTCTCTCGATCAGTGGGACTTAGGTGGGTCCTGGATCATGGGAAAGCCCGGTAGATAGATAGATAGATAGATAGTGAATAAAATACCTCTTCCACACCGACTTTCACCACCTTCTCTTCAAGAGCCCCCACGTCCCTGACATTGAACTTGGTAAGGAGAGCAATGCTGGAAATAGTCGACATGGGCATAACTTCCAAATCGTCCATCACCATATAAGTCACCACTCCCCTTACAAACCCTCTCCCCTCACTCGACTTCCCATCACCATCAGTAGCACTAGAACTGCTTGTAGTAGCAGGAGAAACGTACTCTGCTTTACTTTCCATTGCTCTCCTGCAACTCGGGCAGGTAGTCCCTTTAACGTCGCTCACGTACTGCGGTCGTACACCGTCAGAATAGGAGTGGTTGCCGTAATTTCCACATGTGTAGTAGAACCACTTGGTCGTTGCTTCTGTTTTAGCATCTGTGTCGTCGCTGTACAACAGCAGGGGAGGCGGCTGGCTCCTGCTGCAGCTGGAAAGAGATGGGGTCACAAGACCCTGAAGCGAGATCTTGTCAAGACCCGATCGAATGTAAGTCTCGCTTAAGTTCTCCACGCTCTCGTAGAGGCTTGATATGGAGACATCGATTTGGCTTTTGTTAGCGAGGAGTCTGATGACAGACCCAAGTGGCAATGCCAGGAAACTGAATAGTAGGTCGACGAAATCTTTTCCAGCTTCTGCGAAGAGGAGTCTCTTGCCTGTCTTATCTATGAGGAGCTTCAAGCTCAGCTTATCTGCCATGTCGCTCGTCGTGCACTTCCTTCCCAGGTTCACAGGACGTTATTTCACATTTCCCTAAAAGAAGGGATGAAAGCGGATTTTTATAGGGGGAGGTCTACTCTCGGGTTCTTAACTTCTTGGTCTCGCAGACCTTTAAAAACTGCTTTGTTGTTCAGTCTCTGAGGACAACCCTTTTACATAACCATTTACTAGTAGCAAAAGTCATTCCTGCTTTTTACTGTAGCTTTCTTTCGGCTGCCTAGTAGTTGCATCCAGCGGTATTGGCTTTTGTACAAGGCGTGAGCACCATATGGTATGGCCTGATGATCATCAAATGATGCTACTGATAGCCACCTAATTGAAGATTTAGCCCTCTTTAAGGAGCAATTTTAGAGTGATCCATATGCGCCACTCCTGGAAATTGCATGCTAAAAGTAGCTTCCATGACATTACTGATCACCAAAGAAAGAGTTCCCATATCTTCTATGGACATTACTTCTTTCTCAAGCTCTTCCATTCAATTTTCTTGGCCATACGAGTTCTGTAAAAAAAATATCCAATCTTAGTTTTCAGTTTATGTGCTAAGTTAAATCCAAGGGGTTTGGCCGAGTAGACAGGGCCAAGGTTCCTCTCTCCTCTTCCGGTCTTTGTATCGACCCCTGGTTCTCCTTTTTCAGGAATCAAAGGATAAGTCCACTTTGGGGCCACATGGGTGTTTACCCGGCTTCCCTCTGGACCTGGATGATTAGTCCATTCCAAAGAGTTGAAAACCCTCCGATAATAAAAAATAAATAAATAAATAAATAAATAAATAAATAAATAAATAAATTTCCGTGGAAAGTTGCAGAGTCAGCATGAGGGGTATCATGTGGATTAGGGGTACGAGGTGGCTCCATTTATATTTCTGTGGGGTCGGGCGTGTATAATTGGTTCCAACTGGAACATTAATCATGATCTATATCCTATGCACTGACATTGTTATGAATCTCAAGGTACATTGGAGTCCAAATTTCTCTCATATCTAAAAATAGTTTTCATACCCAGTTAGATGACGAATACCCAGATAACCAGATAAATGGACATGAATTGACATCCCTAAACGGGATAATTGGATAGATTGAAACCCATTTACATCCCGAAATAGTTCTCTTATAATTAGTCTCAATCCTTTTATTTTAGGAAAAATTTCAAAAAAGGGTCAAAAGAATTCAATATTTAAAAAACGTACAAAAATTTTCAAAATTTATTTCAATCAAGTCCAATCCGACAATCTATACCCACCGCCAGCAACTTTGTATAAACAAAAACTCAAAAAAAGGACAAAAGTGCCCTTAGTGAATAGTAAGTAAAAAGGAAAATTTTAAAGCAGACCTAAACTTTTTAGGTGGTTTTAAAAAAAAAAAGATGAAGGAATTGAATATTTCAAAAATGTATGAAAGTTTTCAAAACTTCTTTCAATTAGGTCCTGTTGGGAGATCTCCATCTACTGTTGGCAGTTTTTTTTTTTTTTTTTAATCCAAAATGGAAAAAAAACCCATTTAATTTCATTCCTTCTCCAAAATGTTAAACCAACTTTAAGATCACTTTTGGTTGTTCCAGGTCAATTATATAACACAGTGCATTGATTGCAGTGAAATTTATGCTGATAATGAGAGTACCCATATATTAGATTGATAGTGACGTGAAAATTGAAATTAACCATATAAAAAGTTTATGACTGTTTCGAAAATTTCTTTTTTACCTGCTTACTACTCACTAAGGGCACTTTTGTCATTTTGAATTTTTATTTATACAAAATTATCGGCAGTGGGTATAGATTGCCGGATTAGATTTGAGTGAAAGAAGTATTGCAGGTTTTTAAACGTTTTTGAAATACCGAATTCTTTTTATCTTTTTTTGAAAATCACCCAGAAGTTAAGGAATCTTTTAAAAATTTCCCTTTATTTTATGATGATGGTGGTGTTCTTTTGGTATTGACCCGATTAACTAGCAAATTGAGACGCAAACACATGCCCTACCAACAGTTGACGAGGATGGGCAGTGCAATTATTGGAATTGTAACCTGCAAGAAACTTTACGTGACTCTTTCTCAATCTCGGCAGCGTGAATCACTCATTCGACATCATGCGTTCGATCGACTGTAGGCAAAAGTTTATCTCGTGTAACCCAATAGTCAAGGGCACGTTTGTTTTAATTAACTTAAATATGAAATTAATGAAAAAAGATATTAATAAGTAATGCTAATGAGAAGGTTTATTATTATTATTATTATTATTATTATTATTAAAGTAAGATTTATGGTTGTTTTCAATAAAGTTAAGAAAGTGGTAAAATATGTGCCATTACTTTACTTTAACGTAATTTACTTATCTTTAATGTGATAAAATTTCCCGACCACTGAAAAGGCGACTGAGGGGGTTTTTATCGGCTGGAGACTATACTTTTCCTCTCATTTTTTTACCAATTAAATATGGCTGTGGTAACATTTTCAATGGGCAAATTTAAAGTTTGAACTTTTTCTTTCACTTTACCACATGTAAAGTGTAAACTAGCATTATCTGGGCCTTTTGTTTTCCACCACGAGCAGGAAAAGTGAAGTAAAAACAAACATGCGACGTGACTACTAAAATAACTCAACTATATGGACCATCAAATTGGATAATTTGTAATTTCAAGGGGCAATTCAGTTGCCCTCGGACAATGGTATGAATTCGGAGGTTATAAGTTCGAAACTGCATTATCACACTGGGGCTACAGGGAAGTTTACCTGACTTTCCTCTAGATCCGGAAGAATTAGTCCAGCCCAAAGGGTTGAGAACCCTCATATAGCTAAAAAAAAAAGGATAATTTGTATCATTTGAGCCCGTACGGCCTCAGTTACTATGCAACTGTAGGTTTTCAATTCTTACGACCTTTCTATTTTGACTTCAAATCCATTGATTTTGACCATGTTGATTCCCATTTTGCCCCACCCAATTTTAATTTTGATTCTTATAATTCTATTAATTTCTACTTGAGGCCAAGTCCGCATAATTTTAAGCGAAAATTTTAAGTAAGGCATTAAATTTTTGCTTTATTTCATAAAAGTTCACGAGTTTAATAAATTCTAGAATTAGTCCCTAAGTTTTCCAGTAAGTTTTCAATTAATGACATCTAGTCATTTAAAGATATTTCTTGATTATTTAAATCCCATCACTAATAGAAATCTCTAAATCCCATTGGAGGGTTTAAAAAAACATTGGACTAAATAGTTGGGCCCACCATGATATTGTGGAAATTGAAGGTTTTTTGTGAGGCCCACCTCCTATTTGACTGAATTTTGTTGAAGGCTAATAAAAGACATGTCATTAATTTTGAATGGACTAGATTTTATCAAAAGAGGTCACTTTGAAAGACCTGATGATCTAAATCGTTAGATTGATGAAAATAGGCCATTCAATATGGTCCCATCAGCTAACAGGTGTAACCTAAACTTTTGGAGGAAAATTATCATTAATTTGGTTATTTATTTTCTTTACCCCCCCCCCCCCCCCCCAAAAAAAAAAAAAAAAAAAAAATAAAAAATAAAATAAAAATAAAAATAAAAAAGTAAATTGACCCAAAGTTCATCAATAATTAAATTGTAGCATAAGTGCGACCATTCCCTGGACTTTTAAGAGTTTTCATATTGAATGTCCTAAAAAGAAGGAAGTAGATCACATTAGTAAGAGAGAGAGGGAAAAAAGGAAGCATATGAGGAGGTGAGCGTGTAAGTAAATAAGAAGGAAGTAAATAACCCTTAGGGGTAACACAATTGACCTAGGACCTCGGTTTGCATCCGGAGGTTGTAGGATCGAAACTGCACTACCACAATGGGACTAAATGGAGTTTATCCAGCTTCCTTCTAGCCCGGAGGGATTAGTCCACCTCAAAGGATTGGGAACCCTCCGATAGAAAAAAAAAAAAAAAGGAAGTAAAGGAAAGAAAAATTAGGATAAAAATATGGAAGCCATAGTAAATTCTCTTGCATTCATTTATGATAATTCCAACTCATCAACAAATTAATGGCCTGTTTTGAAAAACAAATTCTATCATTGGTCGGTCAGAAGGGGCGTTTTCCTTTACAAAATGATATGAGCATTTTGTAGCCCTCCTATATATATATATATATATAATAGATTAAAAAAACGACAAGAAAAAAAAAATCTTAAAAGGTATAAAATGAAAAAAGAGTAGCTTTTACTCCCAACTCTCTCCAGTTTCGTTTTCAACCGATTTGACACTCAATATTTGTGTATTTTTCTCCACCCTACAAATAAGCAAGGAAAACTTTCAAATATGGCCTTAAGTTTTTGCCTTATTTTAAAAAAGGATACAAGTTTTTAAACTTTTCAAATTAGTTCCTAAGCTTTCCAGTAAATTTTCAACTAAGGACATCTGACCATTTAAAGGTATTTTCTAGTAACTTTTTCCCTCAATATTATAAAAATACCAAAATTAACCTTTATTTAAAGCCATGACATGGTTCCGGTAGTCACAACATTTAGCCAATCGCTATAGGAATACCGGGTATCCTTGATCACCTTGAGGACACCGGCGAGGAAAACGAGGAGAATATAGTGGAAGTAAAGGAGGGTTTTATTACAATGAGGAGTAATTTGAATATTAAAAAAAAAAGAAAAAAATTTACCGAAAAATAACTTTAAATAGATGGATGTCCTAGATTAAAAACTTCCTGAAAAGTTTAGAGACTAATTTGAAAAGTTTTGAAACTTATATCCTTTTTTGAAATAAGGTCTTAACTTAAGGACCTTTTTGAAATTCTCCCATTGTACTAATAAAAGGAGGGTCAAATGGAGCTGGACTCCACATTTACTCCAGTCATAGGGAACATTTTCCTGCATGATGATACATAATCTATGGTTTTGGCATTCATTATTCAAATCTTCAGATATGAAAACGACATACCTGACATCAAACCCAAATTAAAAACAGATGCAATTATAAAACCATGATCCGGATCCCCTGAGCCTCACAGGACCGAGACTCAGCCTAACATTTGGAAATGATATTCTGCTGGTCCCAACATACCCAAAACGAAAGCTTTGCCACTAGCAAATTAGAAACTACACATTACTTGCACTAGCAGTTTAGAAACATTTGACACAGACAAATTCATCATCCTTTCATCTCAAGCATTTTAATTAATTGCATTCACACTAGTCACACTGCTCCAAAGTCCAAACAAGCCCTTCGTCGACACATAAACACTACATGCATATATTTAACATAATCGAAAACCATCTTAGGCCATTCAACAATAAACTTCATAAACAAGTCTCCTCGCACCACCAACTTCACTTGAGGAACACTTCAGTGAGTGCTGTCTTCGATTGAAGCGATGCTTTGAGCAGCAACAGAACCTAACAATCAAACAACACCCAACGAGAGACATGCATTAGAAAGAATACCCAAAACCTTGATTATGACAAGAATCAGAAATACATAAATAGGGCATTCGGTAATGTGAGAGCATCTCTCAATGGAGGCAATCTGTGAGAACTTCATGCGGGCTCACCTAATGGTTGAAACGAACTACTCACACATGTGGGCTCCCTCCCCACGGTCACGGGACCCTGAGATTTGGACCCACCAAATTTATGGGACGATTGGATCGAAGATCATTTAAAAAAAAAAAAAAAAAAGAAGAAGATACCATGCATTAAACTCATGGACTACGTATGAATCAAGGGGTTAAATGTATCAAATTGGCCTCAAATTTGATATTTGGGAGACACCCAAATGGATCTTTTCAACCCCGTCTCTCGATCAGTGGGGCATAGTTGGGTCCTGGATCATGGCAAAGCCAGATAGATAGATAGTGAATATAATACCTCTTCCACCCCGACTTTCACCACCTTCTCTTCAAGAGCCCCCACGTCCCTGACATTGAACTTGGTAAGGAGAGCAATGCTGGAAATAGTAGACATGGGCGTAACTTCCAAATCGTCCATCACCATATAAGTCACCACTCCCCTTACAAACCCTCTCTCCTCTCTCGACCGCTCTCCCTTCCCATCACCACCACTAGCACTAGAACTAGTCGTGGGAGCAACGTACTCTGCTCTACTTTCCATTGCTCTCCCGCAACTCGGGCAGACAGTCCCTTTAACGTCGCTCACGTACTCCTGTCGATCACTTTCATAGTAGTGGTTACCGTGGTTTCCACACGTGTAGTAGTACCACTTGGTCGTTGCTTCTGTTTTAGTATCTGTGTCGCTGTACAACAGCAAGGGAGGCGGCTGGCTCCTGCTGCTGCAGCTGGAAAGAGATGGGGTCACAAGATCCAGAAGCGAGATCTTGTCAAGACCCCATCGAATGTGAGTCTCGCTTAAGTTCTCCACGCTCTCGTAGAGGCTTGATATGGAGACATCGACGGGGCTTTTGTTAGCGAGGAGTCTGATGACAGACCCAAGTGGCAATGCCAGGAAACTGAATAGTAGGTCGATGAAATCTTTTCCAGCTTCTGCGAAGAGGAGTCTCTTGCCAGTTTTATCTATGCGGAGCTGTCACGACCCGGGCCCGAGCCGAGCCGTGAAACCCATACTTACTCCCGTAAACCCCGAATTAACCGAAGTTAAAACGAGATCCACAAGAGATATCATACTCAAGAACCTGTCAAATATAAAACTTTTGCGGAAATAATATATATTTGACAATAGCCATTATCATTTACATGTATACAAAAGAAAGTCCTTATACATGTATTGTTTCAATATACATTTGAGAAAACGCTGCATATACAAAATACTATGCAGACAACCATTAATTACATTCCCACATATTAATTACATTTCCAAAATGAATCTATAAACATTTGCTCAAAATACTATCCCAAAACATTTATCAAAGGTTCGTTCGCACTCGGATACCCAATCAGATGGTATCCCGCCGGTTCCACTCTATCAGTCCTCCTGGCGGAACCGGAGCGGCTTCCTCCGCTGGCGCCGGGGGCGCTGCGTTGCCGGCAGGGGCAACCTGGCCTGTAATGCCATCAATAACACGAATGAACACGACGGTTCAACAATGTATAAACAGTGCTTGCAATAGTATATCAACACAATTATATTGCAATAATAACATTTTCATTGCTAGAGAAATCTAGACAATTTATCAATAACAGTAAGACAATGACAGTCAGTATACATGTACCAATTGGCAACTATCATAGCATTCTTAAATTGTATTTCATTCAATTCATTACCATCTTCCCTAAAAGGAAGGCTTCAATCAATATCCTAAGATATGATCGGGATTTATTCATTTACCATCTCCCCTCAAAGGGAGGCTTCAATCACTACCCGAAGGTATGATCGGATATATAAGTGGGACTTACCAGTGCCCGGGCCAGGGACACTAGCATCACCACGGAGCTCCGGAACACCCCCAATACCATCTGCTGCAGCAGGATTAGTCATTCATTATTCATTGAACTCACTTGGAGTTCTAATACAATCGCTAGGTAGTGCCAGACTCAATGATCAGTGACACTCAGTATGAAATCCTTTTTATGGATCCAATTCAGTTCAAAAATTCCTTTCATGACAAAGGAAAGGAATGACAGTAATGTCAATCTCACTAGATTGAACACAATGACACAATGAGAGTAATACTCACCACATACGGCTTTACTCAATCCTATTTCAATCCTATCTCAATTCCAAGCAACCATTCGGGTGTAATCATTGTTTTCCAAATGCACGTGTTATTCTTGATGGACATCACATTTATATATTTAATATATGCATTTCAAGTCCCCTTAATTAACACCCATGGAGCTTAGGCAATATCCAATTATGGTTCGCTCAAGGAACCCCTTTGAAACCTTATTAATTCTCAACAATTTAGTTTAGCCACGCTTAGTCTAAAAACTAATCGAGAGCGCATTTTTACCTAAGAGTCACACTCCAAATTCTCGTAAAAATCCAAAACTCGAAATCCACAATCGATCGGACCGTTAGGTCCGATCGATTAGCCAAAATTTTCACTTAATTAATGTCCTAACAGTATCCTGGCGGTTAGCCGCGGTCCAGTTGGCGGTTAGCCGCGGTATAGTTGGCGGCTAGCCGAACCGAGTTCGGTTAGCTTTCCAGAAGCTATGCAAATCCTGACTCAGTCGCGGTCAGCTTGGCGGTTACCTGGCGGCTAACCGAAATTTCCATTTCGGCTAACCGCGAAACGGCGGTCAGCTCGCGTTCTGCTTTCCAGAGGCTGACCATTTTACGAATTTATGGCGGTTAGCATGGCGGTTAGCCTCGCGGCTAGCCGCCAGCTCCCAGAAACTCACTTTTCGAGCTTCCGAACTTCTGATCCTTCTTCCTTCTTCTACTTCCTTAACCACATTTCCTACAACCTGCATGGTAAATGGAACCTCCTGTTCCCCCCTCATGCATCATCCATGTACTTTCATCCACAATCACACTTCTAAACATCCATTAATCACATCATTTAAACATTCATAATAAATCCAAGACCAATGTAAAATGCATATAAACCCATGCAAATCTATCATACATCTCTATAAACAATTGCAATGATCAATATGAATTACAAGCAAGGTTTATACTTGCCTTTGGAAGCTATTAACTCAAAAACCCTCTCTTGTCTTGGTTTGGCTTGAGATTAAAATCCCCTTTTTCAAACCCTAATCAAGAAAGACACCCAAATGAACTCTCATGAGTCATTGGTGCTAGCAATCACTTCTTAATCTCTAATGGACTTGGGAAAATCACAAAGAAGGTCATTTACTTACTTGTAGCTCCAAAGAAATGGGTTCCCAAGTTTTCTCTCAAGCTCTATACTTCAATAATGGAGGAAACCCTTGAGAAAGAGGATGTAGATGGAGATGAACTCCTCAAAATCCCCTTGAATCACTCTTAACTTCACCCTTGATGGAGAGAAATGGAAGAGGAAGAGGAGAAATGGAGAGCTCCAGGGCTTCTTCTTGCAATGGAATGAGAAATGAAGCCCTCTCTCCCATTTCACTCTAATATAAGCCACTTCACACTAAAACCCCCTCTTCTTTGGCTTATTTTCATTTTGAGTCAAATGACTCCTCACTTGGCCCATTTGATGTCAAATGGAATCGCGTTTATTATGAAAGTTATCGTACTCTTCGAGATACACACGTTGGTATCAAGAATTTC
>QPKB01000011.1:30642015-30664625 GCA_003546025.1 Camphora micrantha
TTTACTTCCCTACGTGTAACCCAATAGTCCAAGGGCACTCATGTATTAATTAACTTGTCAGGTCTGTTTGGATGTGCAGTGAGGTGAAGTAAAGCCTTCATTCTCCAGAAAAGAAAAATTATGGGGTCTTATAAAAAGTATATAAATTTAAAATTCCATTCTTATTATAAAAAAAAGTAAGAGTAAAAAAGCAACTTTATTTCTCATCTAACTGATTAAAAAAAATTACACAAAAAATAAAAAAAGATTTCCTATCAAGTAACTAAAAATAAAAGACCATTATAACCCTTTTATATTTTATTTTATTAATTTAACATTCCACCTCACTTTACTTCATTTCACCGTACATTCAAACACGTTTAAATAGAAAATTGATAAAAAAAAATATTAATAAGTAATGGTAATGCAAAGGTTTTTTTTTTATTTATCAAAGTAAGATTTATGGTTGTTTTCAATAAAGTTAAGAAAGTGGTAAAATATGTGTCTTTACTTTACTTTAGCGGAATTTACCCGTCTTTATGAGACAAAATTTCCCGACGACTGATAAAATAAGAGGTGGGGTTTTTGTCGGCTGAGACTTTTGCTTTCACTTTGCCACGTGTAAAGTGTAAACTAGCATTTTCTGTGCCTTCTGTTTTCCACAACGAGCAGTAAAAGTGAAGTTAAAATAAACATGCGACCTGAGTACGTGACCAACATCTCAACGTTATGGACCATCAAATAGGATAATTTGTATCATTTGATCCTGTATGGCCTCAGTTAGGTTATGTTTGTAACTATTAGTTTATTTCTGAAAGACCATTCAATTTAAACCCGTATAGAAAAAAGAGGCTAAGATAAAATGAGGTATTTGGTAATGTAAGTGTCTATGCTAAATAGACATTTTTATATCATTGGTTGAGAGTTTTTCCACATATTTCTTGAGACTCACAAGGTATTAGGCCATGAAAATTGATCATATGGACGTGTTCAGCCTTCCAAAGAGTTCTCACGGTTTGAATCTTGTGTTTGAGGCCCACATAATCCACAAGATCATACCTAATGACTCATTTTTTTACACATATCTAGAGATTAGTGATGATCCAACGGGTGAAATTTGGTCTCGTGGTCATGTTTGATATTGTGAATATTACTAACGATTTAGATCTTATTTCACACGTCTCTAAATAATAAAAGAAATTAAAACAGTTTACTGCTCATGGACAAATACAATATTGAACATAATACTTCAATGGATTTTCAATGCAACTGTAGGTTTTCAATTCTTACTACCTTTCTAATTTGACTCCAAACCCACTGATTTTGACCGCATTGATTCCCATTTTGCCCCACTCAATTTTAGTGTTGATTCTTATAATTCTATTACTTTCTACTTGAGGCAAAGTCCGCATAATTTTAAGCGAAAATTTCAAATAAGGCCTTAAATTCTTGCCTAATTTCAAAAAAGGACACGAGTTTAACAAATTCTCAAATTAGTCCTTAAGTTTTTCAGTAAGTTTTCAATTAATGACATCAAGTCATTTAATGATATTTCTTGATTATTTAAATCCCATCGCTAATAGGAAACTCTAAATCCCATTGGACGGTTTAAAAAACCATTGGACTAAATAGTTGGGCCCACCATGATATTGTGGAAATTGAAGGCTTCCTATGAGGCCCACCTCCTATTTGATTGAATTTTGTTGAAAACTAATAAAAGACATGTCATTAATTTTGAATGGACTAGATTTTTTGCGAATGAGGTCACTTTGAAAGACTTGATGATCTAAATTGTTAGATTGATGAAAATTGGCCATTCAATATGGTCCCTTCAGATGAGGTGTAAGCTAAACTTTTGGAGGAAATTAATCATTAATTTGGTTATTTATTTTCTTTTTCATCATTAGTAACTTGAATTGTTCATTTTTATTTTTTTACCTTGACTGTGGGACCACCAAACCACCATCCAAACCGTTGGATGGCTGTATAAGTGTAAGAACTAATATTACACCAAATTTGAACCGTTGATCTATCACGGTTGTCAAGAAATTTACAAAAAAATTAAATTGTTTTGTAAATTATAAGAACAAATTATAAGTCACGTTTTTTTACAAATTTGTTGACCGTGAAATCCTACGCTTTAGAGTGATGCACATGCACTACTCCTAGAAGTTGCATGCTAACTTATGCTCCACCAGAACAGAACGTCTTTGATAGGTTTAAAAAGTACCTGCTGAAATATATTGTTTTGCATCTAGTCTTCTTTTGAGAAAGTGAAAAAAAAGTTAAAAAGTAGCTTCCATGACATTACTCATCACGAAAGAAAGAGCTCCCCATAGATTCTATGGACATTGCTTCTTCCTTAAGTTGCTTCCAATCAATTTTCTCCATCACCTTTTATGAGTTCTGTAAAAAGAGCCAATTTTAGTTTCAAAAGTACATGATTTCTGTAGCCAGTTGCAGAGGCAGCAGGAGGGGAATGTGGGGTATGATGTGGTTCAAAACTAGTGCATTTTTTAATGTGAATAATGGCCAAATCGGAACCGTTTGGACTAGGTGCCGATTCATGGGAGTAGGGCATAGGTGTGTTAAGAGAGGGTCTGGATTGAACATAGGTGGGCCACATTTTGTGAACTTAGAATGAGGTCTCCCTTTTTGGAGTTCTGCCCTCATGGCATGAAAGGCATGGGGGCGTGAGGAATGGTGCTCAGCAAAATGTAGTCCATGCAACTGCGTCAATACCATGATCTACCAAGTTAAAACAAATTAACATTCCTCATTTATGCTGTGGCAATGCAGGATAAATTAGAAGAAAAACCCACAGGCCACAGCCAATTAATCCCCCATAAACCACTCAGATGACGACGTACAACCTCAATTGATGATAAGCCCATCAGTAGGGAGATGTAAAGTTCCAAACAAGAAGTGGAGCTTGATGATGCCAAAAATGGATTTCGGGCACCACCGGTCAAGTTTAGAGTAATTAATGTGAAAAATAGAGAGAGAGAATGAGAGAGAGAGAGTTTATAGTGGTTCGGTCAGTATGACCTACGTCCACTTTAAAATGGTGATTTTACTTCTCAAATGTGTAGTGATTACAGAGAGAAAGATGGTGGTAAAGATTGATTGGAATAGCTTGCTTGCCCCTCAGTGTGGGTGGGGCTCTTGTTTTATAGTCGTCCCCTAATAGATGGGGACGACTCTTCAGCAGCGGGAGCTTCGTTTTGGCGGAGTTTCCGAACCGCCCTCAACAGACGAGGCAGGTAGGATCTCCTCCGCAGGACCTGGTAAAAGCGAGTTAAAGGAACGGCTCTGACTTCGTTACTTCACGAATCTGGACCCTGCCTCTACCAGGTGGATTTGGGCCTGCACTCATCACGGACTCGGGTCACTTGGGCCTGACCCATCAGAGCTAATACGAAAATATACTTGGATCAATAGGTCTTGAAATATAATTGTTAAAGCATACAAATGAGAGGACCTTTCTTTCTTCTTCTTCTTCTTCAAATAACGAGTGCAACTATATATTATGATGATAGGATCTAGAGCAGGGCTATCAAGATGATAATAGGATCTAAGCTCTAGAGACTCTCCAAAGACAAATATGACTTTAGATTTCTAAAATTCAGTCTTTCCTGAAAGCTCGTGTATAATTGGCTCCACCTGGAACATAAATCATGATCTATATCCCATACACAGAGACATGGATCTGAATCTCAAGAGTATATAGGAATTCAAATTTCTCCCGGATCCAAAAATAGATTTCATACCCACCTTTTCCTAGATAGGACTAGATGACGAATACCCAGACAACCAGATAGATGGACACCCATTTACATCCCGAAATAGTAGTCTTATAATTAGTCACAGTCGTTTTATTTTAGTTTATGATGATGGTGTTCTTATCAGTATTTGACCCGATGGGTCTAATCCCCCTCACACATGCATGACCCCACAACACACATGCATCAAGTAAATATAGGTGGTATTGCAATGTGAGAAGCAAACTCATGCCTTCTGCCAATGAACCAACACCCAGCCGCGTATGACTAATTGGTTTCATTTTCAAAGTTAAGTTGTTAGCAGGAATTTAGTGGCTTAAATTAACAAAGATTCAAGAAACTATTCATTTCATTAATCCAGTAAAACAATTGTACGGACTGAGTGAGATGCCGCAAATTATTGGACAGGTCAATCAATTTGCAAATCAGATCTGATGCCATTGACTGGAGGTTGAACAGAAACAAAGATGGAAGAATTGCACCTGCTAAAATCCATTATTAGAATTAAGAGGATTTTACTAAAAAAATTCCGACATATAGTCATTTATTCCAAAAGGTCCTCACAGATTTTATAGCACTAACGAGGTCCTCTCACTAAATTTTTTTAATTTCTTTATTATTTTTCTGAACGACGATAGTGTCACCATGGGCGATGCATGGGCATCTCTCATCACACCCACGTTCTTCCCCTTCCCGACGTCCTCTTCCCTTCTCTCCCCTCCCCCCCCATTCCTGTTGCCCCCCAATCTCCTCTCCTCTCACCAGGCCACCACTTCATGTACCCTCTCTAGCTCCTAACCAATAACACTCTACCCGCGCTCCCTTCCACGCCAAACAGCTTGCAGATTATCAATGCTCCACTGCAGCTGTGGGACGCAATTTCTTCCTTCGCCAATCCCCCTTTCCTTGTAGTTGCAACCCACAGGTATCCCCTATCACATTGCCAATTTCTTTGGCTCTTGTAATCTCTTTCACAATCATTTTGCTTCCCGCTCAGCTATCTCTTTTTGTGACAAGCGAAAGATCCTAAACGGCGAGAAGCTATGGCTGTAGAAATTAGGCCATGGGCAGACACCACCAACCAAACACCCCATTGGAAGGAAAAGAGAAGGAGGAGGAAGAACAAGGTGGGCGTGACGAGCTAGGGCCCATATGTCGCCCATGGTGACGCTATCGTCGCTCAGACAAAATATAAAAAAACATAAAAAATTGGTGAGAGGACCTCATTAGTGCTACAAAATTTGTGAAGACCTTTCTATTTTAGAATTTTTCAAGTAAAATCCTCCAGAATTAATTTCCAAATGATGAATATGCAAAAGAAAGCACATATACACATGTGAATATCAAATAAACCTATACATATCCTCATATAAACCTTCACACACACACATAAGTCTTCAGACACAAGTACACTACATACTTTCACAATCTAAAACCATCTTAGTCCATTCAAAAGCAAACTTCATAACTGAGTCTGCTCGCACCACCAACCAAGTCTACTTGAGGAACACATCCGTGAGTGCTGTTTTCGATTCAAGGGATGCTTTGAGCAGCGACAGAACCTAACAAGTAAACACCACCCACCAAGAGACATGCATTAGAATACCCAAAAACTTTTTCAGATTGATAAAAAGATAGCACTAGCTAGTAGTCAATACCTCTTCCACACCTGCTTCCACAACCTTCTCTTCAAGAACACCCACATCCCTGACTTTGAACTTGGTAATAAGAGTAATGCTGGAAATGGTAGACATGGGTGTCACCTCCAAGTCGTCCATCACCATGTAAGTCACAACCCCTCTCACAAACCCTCCCTTCTCAAAACCCCTCACTCCCTTCCCACCAGCACTAGGAGGAGCAACGTAGTCTAATTCAGTACTCATTGCTTGGCCGCAACGACGGCAGGCAGTCCCCATAACGTCACTCACACACTGGCGTCGACCGTTGAAACTCATGTAACCACTAGAAACAAAAACTAATTGGTGGGTGGTTGCTGCAACTGCTGCTACACGTGTAGTAGTGCTTGGTTGTTGCTGCTGCTTTTGCATCACTGCTGTCGCTCTGCAACAGGAGAGGAGTCGGCATTTGGCTGCTGCTGGAGAGAGATGGGGTCACGAGATCCAGAAGCGAGCTCTTGGAGAGGCCTGAACGAATGTACGTCTCGCTCAAGTTGTCGACGCTGTCATAGAGCTTTGATATGGAGACATCGATGCGGCTTTTATCAGTGAGGAGTCTGATGACAGACCCAAGTGGCAATGCCAGGAAGCTGAACAATAAGTCTACGAAGTCTTTTCCAGCTTCTGCGAAGAGGATTTTGTGGCTACTCTTATCTACGAGGAGCTTCAAGCTCAGCTTCTTCTCCGCCATGTATTCCTCCACAGGTTCTTCAATTAATGGTGTGGTTTGTATTTGTTCCTCCTGTTTGAAAGGGGGATTTATATATGCTCAACTGAGGAGGAGCTCAAATTTCGTGCTAGTCTCGCACTACTTAATTTCATGATATTCAAACATTAATTGGACTGTCACTAGTGTTGGATTTATATATTGTGTTTCGGGTTAATTGGATCGGTCTATTCAAGGGATTACGTTGAGGGACAAGGGCATCTTCATAATTATATTAGCTTTTCTTTTAGATATATTTAGAGTAAAATAAAATTAAGAGTCAAATAAAAAAAAATGAAAGAAAATGAATTAAGAGAACAAGCACTAAAAAATAAAAAAAATTACTTCCTCTCCTTCTTGAATTTTATTTGTATTCATTTAGTGCCTCCTAGGGTAACTTCTAATCACTTTGTGCATTTATTTCCAACTCCTTTTTCTCATGATTTGATTTCCTAATTTTAATTCTTTCTAGCTTTCGTACAAACAAATCTACTTGAAAAAAGGTGAGAAAGAGGTAATGATATATTTGATGTAATCTATAAGGGAGTCAATGATTTCACTCTCTTACCATAGATGTACGCCCTGAAGCTTTCCAATTTTGAGAGAGAATATTGTGTTTATTATTATTATTATTATTATTATTATTTTTAATTTATGGAGAGGGTTGTTTTTAGCTTACAAAGACTCTTCGTACGTATTGTTGAAACCAAAGAGAGTGAGAGTTTCTGTAGTTGTTTTCTTAATGGTGACGAAACACATTCCTACGGTGGTAGGGGCAGCATAACTCCTGCAAGTGAACTTGACATGTGTCTTATAGAAAAATAATAACTTGACTTGTGTGACTGTCAGAGACGCGACCACGCTAGTCTCATCAGGCGTGAGCCACTACCGCCAAAAATGGAAAAAGAGAAAGTAGTCCATAAAGTAGACAGAAAAGGACATAAAAAATTCATGGACGCCCAATAATTTGGCCTAGTCCAAGGAGGGCCTGGACCACGGAAACGGATACGAATCGGGGGCGGCGCGAGCGGGGGCAAAAGGGGGGCGGAGGAAAGAGAAGCCCCCCTTCCGCCCCACGCGTGTTGCCCTTCTATTCGTTCAAATAGGGTTCTCCTGTTTGAACAAAATAGGGGATACGAATCCAGTGAATCACGTTTCACATTGCGATTTTTTGAATGGCGATTTTTTGGCTCAGTTTATTCATTTCAAGAGGTGTCTTAGACTTAGTTGAGGTGGCCAAAAATCGCCACGTGGCACGTGGTGATTGATCCAAACAGGCCCCACTGTTTGAACTAAGGATTAAATCCCATGTTTGATCCAATCGAAGAGTGCTACATGGGGGAAAGAAATTTTTTTAGGAGATAGAATTTTTTTATAAAAAGATGGGATGTCACATCTCTCTATGTGGCAATCCTATTTTGACCAAACAGGGATCCATCTCCTTGAACCAAACAGGAGATCCGGACTCAACTCCCAGGGGTAGAAAGATCACAGCGGTCGGGGTCACCAACTCTGCTTCTGTTTAAGATACCTTATGCACAATGGATTGTCATATTAGATGAATTATTGCTTTGAATGATCACATGTGTCCGCCCTACGATTATATATCATGGATATTGATTGTTCGGCTGCCATCATTCTTCACAATTGCCCTCGTGCCGTCAATATTTATATAATTTGCGCAGAGTTATCCTTATAGAAAATAATATTTTAAGATTAATGATTTTAGCCTTAAATCATGCGATATTATAGGAATGTAGGATATCGCACCATGCAATAATATTTTAGAGTTGTACAATATCGCATAAAATTCAAATTTTATACCCTCTTCCTTTCTACCAAAGAGAAGAACAACCGCGGTCAAAACCATTTCATTGAGATTAGAGTGAAAATTGTTAAAGCTCCAACCTCCAACTCTAAAACCTAGTAAAAATGATTAAGAAAAAGCAAACTTCTAAATTCGGGGTGATTATGTGCGTTTTGGGTTTGGGTGGGAATGGAGAATAGTGTGATATCTTATGGTTCGCAATGTTACGTGGTGCGATATCTTACAATCTTAGGATATCACATGGTGTGATATCTTACAGCTTCTGGGTATCACAGATCTTAAGATTAAATTGTGACTTTTAGTACGTACTTTTTTGTACAAACAGTTCTGTTGGAATTATCTAAGTTTTGAGTTTTAGAGCTATTGTCAAATATAAGGGCAGTCGTATGGTCAGTATCCTATGAGATCACATAACAAGTCTAATATTGTCCTAGCCCTACAAGCATTAAAGGAAACAGTGAGGAAAGTCAATACAATAATATACAAAGAGGTGCAAGCATTAAATGAAAGTGGGAGCAAAGTCAATAAAATAATATACTAAGAGAGAAGATTGTGCTCGAGGCGTACGCTAACTAGAATGTTGAAACGGGGGTTCTTTTGGCACCTTAAAAGTTTATCTCCCCACCGCAAAAATAAAAATAAAAAACTATGTTCCTAAACTATCCCTCCTCCTCCCTCTTTCCTTCCTCCCTATCCCACCCTCCACCCTCTTACCTCATCTCACCACCTCCCCTCACCCAGTTTCTAGCGGGGAGGGACCCTGGCAGTCAGCAGGAGGTGGAAGCCCCGGCCGGCTGGCCAGTCTCCCTCTCCCCTCTCCCTCTTTCTTCCTCCGTCCCCTTCTATTTTCTTTTCCTCTCCTTCTCTCCCCTACTCTTCTTCCCCCTCCTGTTGCCCCTCGCTGTCTCTGGCGGGGAGGGTGATCGGGCAACACCAGCAGGAGGGAAACTTCCGCCTGCTGCAGCCCGATCTCCCTCCCCATCGGCAACTGGGAGGGGGAGGGGGAGGGGGAGGGGAGGGGAGAGGGAGAATAGGGAAAGAAAATAGAAAGAGATGGAGGAAGAAAGAGGGTGAGGGAGGAGGGAGACCGGCCAGCCGACCAAGGCTTCCTCCCTGCCGGAGACTGGGGGGGCGGGATGAGGGAAGAGGAAGGAGGAAGAGGGAAAGGGAGGAAGAGGGAAGAGGGGGGAGGGGTAGCTTAGGAAAAATTTACCTTTTTTGTCTTCTAGTGTGGTGGGGAGAGAAAGATTTGTGGTGCCAATAGAACTCCCCATGTTGAAAATCAATTGTAATACCTTTTTTAAAAAAGATCTCCTATAAATATACAACCAACGACACAGCACAAGAAGCGCGTGCCAATTCATTCAAACAAACATAGTTTCTCATAATTTCTTCATTCTCATAATATCTTCACAAGATGTTGTTGTATTTAGCTTTTTTTTTTTTTTTTTAAACATATCCACTCACCTTGAATTTGCAATAATTTCCATTGGGCATTGATTTTGGCATAAATTTAGTAAAAAATGGTAATGTGAGCTTGAGTATCTAAAATAAAGGTCAGAATCATTTTTTATCCATCTAATGGTTTTTGGTACTTCTAATTAACATTCTAACATCTTCATTGTCCAATCTTTAGTAACTGTCATGCATTTAGTTGTGTTCAATGAGTTGGACATTTTCTAAAGAAAAATATTTAGGTGCTATTTGGTAAGATAAAAAGCTCTAGCAAAAGTTCTTTTTTCAAATATAAAGTCTAGAAAAATTTTAGCCCCATGCAAATAAAAATCTTGAGTCCACCACTGTTGCACTGTACAATACCCAAGGCTATACGAGATCGCACTAAGTTCAGGATGTTTTACCCTCTTCCTGCCTACCAAGAGAGATAAAATGCCTGTTCTTTTCCACCAAAGAGAAAAAGAATTGCAGTCAAAACCATTTCATTGAGGTCAGGGTGAACATTGTAAAACCTCCAAACGTCGAACATGCAATAAATAGAAATGATGTAGAAAAAATGGACTTCTAAACTCGGGGTGAATTAATTATGTGCGTTTTGGGCTTAGGTGGGAAGTGAGAATTGCATAATATCGTATAGTTGCCCAATATCTCATGGTGAAATATCCTACAATCCTATCGGATGCGATATCTTACCCTCCTAAGATATTACAAAGCTTAAGGATAAAGTCATCACTTTTAGATGATACTTTTCTTCGCGAATGGCTCTATTGGAATAAGCTAAATTTCTAGTCATTATCCTCTTGTATTTTGTACACCTTAAAAGCCACTTTGATGTTTAGTGGTCTCTGAGGACAAGCTCGCAGGGCCTACTTCTATGAAGCCTTTTCCTGCTTCTGCGAAGAGGACTCTTGTGACTGGTATCCTTTCAAGGAGCTTAGAGCACAACTTCTCCACTATGCTGTCGTTCGCCTATGGTTTTATTTCTTCCCCTTTTTCTCTTTACTGGAACTCACAGAGTTTCTATCCGGAAAGGAAGTGATGAACAGATAAATGAACGAAGATCAGGTAGTGACAAGGAAGAAGAGAGCTTAGCCAGAGTAAAACCATACAGCACGCCAGGGTTTTACCATCCCTTACCTTTCGTGGGGAGAGTGAGAGAGAAATCCCAAATCCACTTACCTTAAGAAGGATTTGGGAATGCCTGAACTAGATTCTCAGCATTCTAGAAGAAAAACAAGGACCGAAATCTTCAGACCACAAAAATTCCAACCAAGAAATATTAGGCCTCGGGCCATTTAACACAGACAAACTCACCATCCAACTCACTCATAATATTTACACTGAGACTACTAATTACTGAAACAAGTTGACATCATCTAAACCCATCTCAATCCATTCAAACCCAAACTTTATTATAAGTTAAGCTGCTCGCACCCCCAACTTTACTTGAGGAATGCATTAGTGAGTGCCGTTTTCGATTAAAGGGATGCTTTGAGCAGCGACAGAACCTAAAAACCAAACAACACCAAGCGAGAGACGTGCATTAGAACACCCAAAAAACCCTTGTTCAAAACAGAAATTAGACGTATATATAAATAGATGAAAGGAAAATTCTCAAAGTAGGGCCTAAGTTTTTTGCAGTTTTCAAAATAGTTCGATTTTTTTTTTTTGGGATTTTCAGATTAGGGCTTTAGTTATCCAAAGGGTTTTCAATCAAGGACATTTGGCCAAAATCACCTGCCCTGGCGACCTCTCTCCTTCTTTATTTCAAAACTTGCCAACAATTATTGGCATTGCAAGTAACTTTATGTGACTCTTTCACCAGCACTGTGAGTCACTCGATCATTCCACATCATGCGTACGATCGACTGTCGGCAAAAACTTATCTCGTGTAACCCAATAATCTATGGGCACGTATGTTTTATTTAACTTGTAACAACATAAATATGAAATTAATGAAAAAGGTATTAATAGATTGTGGAGTCAAGATGTTGTGACCACCAATGGAGTCAACTACAGTCCACCACATCATAGTGGGGTAGCTAGCCATTCATGCGGCCTACACGTGTCAAAAGCATAATTATTTGTGTGGCAAACTGTGATTGGACCACTCATAGTCATCGTTATAAATTCTTTCAAAGGATCCCAATTTATAAATAGTGGTAAAGCGATGCTTTTTTTATTTAAGTAAAATTCATGGTTGTTTTCTATAAAGTGATTTATATCTGTTTTTATTTTACTACAGACTTTATTTGCTTTTTATGAGATAAAATCTTACAATGATTGATAAAATAAAAGGTGAGGATTTTTATGGCAAAAACTTCACTTTTCTACTAGTTTTTTACTAATTAAGTTTGGGCGCGGTAACATTTTCACCGGCACAAATTACTTGAGTGAAACTTTTTTTTTTTCTTTACTTTACCATGTGTAAGCAAGCATGATCTGTTTTTTTTTTTTTTTTTTTCACACACGTTAATTAATTCATAAATGCTTTTTGTTGCATCTTGCCATTGTATTACACAGAATAACAAATTTGATATCACTTAGATTTGTAAGTCGAGTGCATGCGCATCCATTCAATTTAAGATATGCTAAAAACTTATAGAAATTCCCAAACTTACAGAATTTCATAATTCTTGAAGGATATACAACAAGGACCAACATGTTCAGACAACCGAAATTCCAACCAAGAACTAGGTTTCAGGTCATTTGATTTGACAGAGACAAATTCACCATCCAGGTCACGCATACATAATATACTTGTGCTGAGACAACTATATACAGACACTAAATCCTTATTTTAACATATTCTAAACCCATCTCAGTCCATCAAAACCAAGCTTTTATTATAAGTTAAAGCTGCTCGCACCACCTACTTTACTTGAGGAACGCATCAGTGAGTGCCGTTTTCGATTGAATGGATGCTTTGAGCAGATTCAAAACCTAATTAACAAATGTTACAGCGCCAAAGGAGAGACATGCATTAGAATTATCCAAAACCTTGTTCAATACAGAACAATAATTAGACATATAGATAGATAAATAGAAAACACAAACACAAACACAAACACAAACACACAAAAGATAGCAATAGTCTAGTGAATACCTCTTCCATGCCTACTTCTACAACCTTCTCTTCAAGAGCACCCACATCCCTGACATTAAGCCTGCTAAGGAGAGTAATGCTTGAAATGGGGGACATGGGCGTCACTTCCAAATCGTCCGTTACCATGTAAGTCTCCGTGCCTCCTTTCACAAACCCTCTCTCCTCAATACACCTCACTCCCTTCCCACTAGTACTAGGAGGTGCAACGTACCCTACATCATATTCCATTGATTGTCGACAACGAGGGCAGCTACTCCCCTTAACATCGGTCACATACCCATTAAAACCTTCCCTCATGTCATGCCCCTGGTTTCGCAGACGAAAAGCTATCTGTATGGTTTGGTCGTCGCAGGCATTTCTGCATGTGTAGTAGTGCCTAGTCGTTGCTTCTGCTTTTGCATCGCTGCTGTTGCTGTGTAACAGGAGATGAGGCGTTTGGCTGCTGCTGCTGCTGCAACTGGAAAGAGATGGGGTCACGAGATCCAGAAGCGAGCTCTTGGAGAGACCTGACCGGATGTGGGTCTCGCTCAAGTTGTCGACGCTGTCATAGAGCTTTGATATGGAGACATCGATGTGGCTTTTATCAGTAAGGAGTCTGATGACAGACCCAAGTGGCAATGCCAGGAAGCTGAACAATAAGTCTACGAAGCCTTTTCCAGCTTCTGCGAAGAGGATTTTGTGGCTACTCTTATCTACGAGGAGCTTCACTCTCAGCTTCTTTTCCGCCATGTATTCCTTCAGCTTCTTCAATTAATGGTCTGGTTTGTATTTGTTACTCCTGTTTGAATGGGGGATTTATGTTCAACTGAGGAGGAGCTCAAATTTCGTGCTAGTCTCGCACAACTTAATTTCATGATATTCAAACATTGGACCGTCACTAGTGTCGGATTTATATCTTGTGTTTCGGGTTAATTGGATTGCGGTCTATTGGATTAGCAAGGGATCACGTTGAGGGACAAGGGTATCTTGGTAATTATATTAACTTTTCTTTTGGGCATATTTAGAGTGAAATAAAATTAAGAGTCAAATAATAAAAAAAAACAAAGAAAGAGAATTAAGAGTACAAGCACTAAAAAAAATAAAAAAATTACTCCTCTCTTTCTTAAATTTAATTTGTATTCATTTAGTGCCTCCTAGGGTAACTTTTAATCATTTTGTACATTTATCTCCAACTCCTTTTTCTTACTTTTTCTTATGATTTGATTCCCTAATTTTAATTCATTCTAGCTTTCATACAAACAAATCTTTCTTAAAAAGCTAAGAAAGAGGAAATGATATATTTGATATAATCTATAAGAGAGTCAATGATTTCACTCTCTTGCTGTAGATGAACGCCCTAAAGCTTTCCAATTTTGAGAGAGAACATTATTTTTATTATTATTATTTTTTTATATTATTATTATTATTTTTTTAGAGATGGTTGTTTTTAGCTTACAAAGAGTCTACGTACTTATTGTTGAAACCAAAGAGAGTGAGAGTTTCTGTAGTTCTTTTCTTGGCGACCAAGAAGATCATCTTAGTGGTGACGAAACACTTTCCTAGGATGGTAGGGGCAGTATCACTCCTGCAAGTTAACTTGACAGGTGTCTTATAGAAAAATAATAACTTGACTTGACACTGCAAAGCTAGTCTCATCAGGTGTGAGCCACTACTGCCAGAAAAGGAAAAAAAAAGAGAAAGTAGTGCATAAAGTAGAAAGAAAAGGACATAAAAAATTGATGGACAGCCAAATAATTGGCCAACTCCAAGGGAGTGGAAAGATCACACCGGCCGGGGTCAGTCAACTCTGCCTCTGTTTATCACACCTTTATGCTCGATGGATTGTCATATTAGGTGAATTATTGCTTTGGTTAGGGGTGTAAAAAAAAACCGAGAAATCGTCTAACCGAACCGAACCGAATCGAACCGCGGTTAATAACCGTATTCCACGGTTCGGTTACGGTTACGGTTAATGAAATCTAAAAACCGCATGGTTCGGTTCGGTTACGGTTTTCCATAAAAATTTACTGCGGTTAACCGAATCGAACCGTAAAATGCGGTTTGGTTAACCGCACACGGTTAACCGTACCGTTATAAAATAAAGGAAAAAAAAGGGGGGGCTGAATGAAAATTTTCGCAATGCATAAGTAAAAATTTTCGCAAAATTGACTGGACTTAAGAAGTTATTGTATATTAAACAAAAAAAGAAGATGCAAATTGAGAAATTAATATTCAAATTTTTCCACGGTTATTAACCGTAACCGAACCGTCTTATACGGTTAACCGCGGTTCGGTTTTCTACGGTTTTTGCCTGCACGGTTACGGTTACGGTTTTCAAATACAGAAAACCGCGGTTACGGTTCGGTTAACGGTTTTCTCAAAAAAATCGGTTAACCGAACCGTTACACCCCTAGCTTTGGTTGATCACATGTGTCTGCACTACTATTTTATATACGGGGAATGTCCATGTGCATCTATCCCTCACTATAGGGTGAGGGACACTTCCATAAATGGAGATTTTCAAGTACAAAAGTGAATTTTCAAGTACATAGGGTGAGGTACACTTCCCCGATAGATGCACATGAACATTCCCCTTTATATATATATATATATATATAAGGGATATTGATGGTACGGATGCCATTATTCTTCACAATTGCCTTCGTGCCGTCACTATTTATATAATTTGTGCAGAGTTGTCCTTATAGAAAATAATATTTTAAGATTAATGATTTTAGCCTTAAATCATGCAATATTATGGGGATGTAAGATATCGCACCATGCAATATTTTAGAGCTGTTCAATATCGCATAAAATTCAAACTTTTATACCCTCTTCTTTTCTACCAAAGAGAAGAACAACCGCAGTCTAAACCATTTTATTGAGATTAGAGTGAAAATTGTTAAAGCTCCAACCTCCAACTCTAAAACTTACAGCAAGTAAAAATGATTAAGAAAAAACAAACTTCGAAATTCATGGTGATTATGTGCGTTTTGGGTTTGGGTGGGAACGGAGAATTGTGTGAAATCTTATGATTCGCAATGTTACGTGATGCGATATCTTTCAGTCTTAGGATATCACACGGTGTGCTATCTTACAGCTTTAGGATATCGCAGATCTTGAGATTAAATTGTCACTTTTAATACATGCTTTTCTGTACAAACAATTATGTTGGAATTATCTAAATTCTGAACGTTTTAGAGCAATTATCAGATATAAGAGCAGTCGTACGGTCAGTATCCTTATTTATTTTGGACACCTTAAAGCCACTTCGATGTTTAGTAGTCTATGAGGACAAGCTCCCAGAGCCTACTTCTATGAAGTCTTTTCCTGCTTCTGCGTAGAGGACTTTGTGACTGTCTCCTCTACAAGGAGCTTCAAGCTCAACTTCTCAATTATGTCATGGTTCACCTTCTACTAAGTAAATGGTTTTTTTTTTTTTTTTTTTTCTTTCCCCCCTTCTCTCTTAAGAGTTTGTTTCTTTACTTGAATTCATAGAGTTTCTACCTGGAGGGAAAGTGATAAATAGATAAATGAAGAGGAAGTGATAAGGAAGAAGAGAATCAATGTTGGACTGGTAGCTTAGCATAAAAAAATCCAGACTAAAACCATCCAGCACGCCAGATTTAACCCCGAGGGATAGCTCAGTTAGCTTAGGACCACGATTTGCACCCGGAGATTATAGGTTCGAAACTGCACTACCACATTAGAACCACGGAGAATTTTACCCGGCTTTCTCTCCTGAGCCCAAAGGAATTATTCTGGCCTAAAGGGTTGAGAGCCCTGAGTTTTATCATATGGGGAAATCCCAAGTCCGCTTCCCTTAAACAGGGATTTGGGAATGCCTGAACTAGATTGTCAGCATTCTAGAAGAAAAGCAAGGACCAAAATTTTCAGAACACCGAAATTCCAACCAAGAAATAGGCCTCGGGCCATTTAACACAGACAAACTCACCATCCAACTCACTCATAATATTTACACTGATGAGACTACAAATTACTAAAACAAGTTGACATCATCTAAACCCATCTCAGTCCATTCAAACCCAAACTTTATTATAAGTTAGCTGCTCCCACCACCAACTTTACTTGAGGAATGTATCTGTGAGTGCCGTTTTCGATTGAAGGGATGCTTTGAGCAGCGACAGAACCTAACAACCAAACAACACCAATCGAGAGACGTGCATTAGAGAACACCCCAAAAAAAACCCTTGTTCAAAACAGAAATTAGAAGTACAAATAGATGAAAGGAAAATTCTCAAAGTAGGGCCTAAGTTTTTTGCAGTTTTCAAAATAGTTCGATTTTTTTTTTTTTTTTTTTTTTTGGTGCTTTTCAGATTAGGGCTTTAGTTATCCAAAGGGTTTCAATCTAGGACATTTGACCAAAATCACCTGCCCTGGCTACCTCTCTCCTCTTTTTTCCTTTTTTCCAAAAACTGGCCAAGATCTTCAAAACAAATCCCCAAAATCCCATCCAGTCCCTTCTCTTCCTCTCTCTCCAAAGCATTTTATACATGCAAAGTTTTACAACATTTTACAACCTTTGCACAAATTTTACACATAGTCAACACTTGCAATGTAAAAATCAAAACGTATGAACATTCAGAAACGTCACATGAAGCGGAATGGAAGAGGTTCTCAACACGATTTGACCCAACATGGTTTCAATTTGATATATCTGAGCCATTAATTAATTAGGTCATGTGTATACACTGCACCTCCAAATAACACACATGATCCATGACTAATATATTTATAGGGACATTCATGTGCATTCATTTCTCACCATACGGTGAGAGACAAACTTGATAGTGCCCACCAAGGGCACCACTAACAAGAGACTTGGGGGATGGAAAGAAACATCTTGATGTGCCTATATATCAAGTTTTAAGTCAATCTCATGCCTATGACCCCTTTATCTACCAGTGACTCACAAATTTAATAGCTTTATTTTCATAGAATCAGCCCTCGATCTAATAGTCCAATCCATTGAGATCAGTGAAATCTCGATGAATTCATTGTAGTTCAGGGGGTCCCATGTGTGTGGATGGCTCAGATGAATCATAAAAACACCCCCCACTGTGCTACCCTCACCGTAATAAGAGCATAGTTCACCGAAACCAGTATTCAGTTTGATTTAATTGTGCATGAATTTAATCCACACATATAATATTGAGAAGTCTTTTTCAATTTTTGGAATAGGACATCTAAGACTAAAAGCTGAGAGGAGTCCAATTTGGGCTGGGCTCAATTAAAACTCAAATCAGAACCCTAACTCAGGTTTGATTACAAGTTAGGTTATTGAAACCCTCTTACCCTCATCATCTTCCAATTGGCTTTTCACCTTCAACTTCTCGAAGACCTTGGCATCACCAGGAATTCTGAGGACCCCCAGTTACAAAGCTCAAATTCCTCTGCAGACTTGCAGAGCAGCGCCAAGAAGTTTGCATCACCCAGTGATACTGTATGGACCATGAAATGCTTCATCTTGTCATCAACAACAAGCTGAAACGCATCTTGGCCACTAAAAAAAAGGAGAAACAGATAGAGAGAGGTCCCTGCTGTTGATTTTGGCCGGACGTCCTTAATTGTAATCCCTTTGGAAAACTAAAACCATATTGGCTAAAATAGAAAATCTATGTAGTGATGGTTAAGTCAGTGAACTTAATACCTCTTCCATGCCTACTTCCACCACCTTCTCTTCAAGAGCACCCACATCCCTGACATTAAACTTGGTAAGGAGAGTAATGCTGGAAATGGTGGACATGGGCATCACTTCCAAATCGTCCGTCACCATGTAAGTCACCGTGCCTCCTTTCACAAAGCCTTTCTCCTCCATCGACCCCACTCCCTTCCCATCAGCACTAGGAGGTGCAACGTACCCTATTTCATATTCCATTGCTTGGCTACAAAGAGGGCAGGCACTCCCCTTAACATCGCTCACATACCACCTAACAGGATCCAAATATAGCCTTCCCGGGTTCTGTCCCGAAGAAAAAGCTAAGCGACAGACTTGGCGGTGGTTGCTACCAGTGCTACAAGTGTAGTAGCGTTTGGTCGCTGTTTTAGCATCGCTGCTGCTGCTCTGCAACAGGAGAGGAGGCGTTTGGCTGCTGCTGCTGGTGGTGGAAAGAGATGGGGTGACGAGATTCAAAAGCGAGGTCTTGGTGAGACCTGACCGGATGTAGGCCTCGCTCAAGTTGTCGACGCTGTGGCAGAGCTTGGATATGGAGACATCGATGCTGCTTTTATCAGTGAGGAGTCTGATGGCAGACCCAAGTGGCAGTCCCAGTAAGCTGAACAGTAAGTCTACGAAGCCTTTTCCGGCTTCTGCGAAGAGGACTTTGTGGCTACTCTTATCTACGAGGAGCTTCACGCTCATCAGCTTCTTTTCGGACATGTCGGAAAAGATGAAGGAAAGCAATCCGCCCGGAAAAAAAAAAAAATAGAACAGGAGGATGAAACAGAGGAAGGAGAAAAGAGAGGATAATGGGACAAGGAGGAGGAACAAGCAATAGCTAGCCGCAGAATTCAAGATCAAGGCAAAGGCCGTACAATCAGGTAATCAGGTACTGCCTCTCTCTCTGTTTTCCCCCCTCAGATCTACTGCTGCTGCTACTCTCTATCTTCTCTCTCTTTATGTCTTGCAAAAATCATTGGATGTGCTCCTTCTCTGTCTCTCCCTTCTTCCCTTTTGTTTTCCACAGAATCACAGATCCTCCCCCTCCTTTTATTATTATTATTTATTATTCAATCAAGTCCTCTCTCTATTCTTTTTTTTTTTTTTTTTTGAAATATGACAAAAATACCCTTCCCTTCTATCAGGTTTTTCTCTTTTCCCATCCTCTTCTTCCTCAAAACTTGTCATTTTGACGATCATACCGTTTAAATAATGAAACTAGTTTTCTAATCATTTGGAGTCTCTGTTTTTTTAACCTTAACCAATATCCACACATAAAGGTAGTTGAAGTGGATCCCACTGTATCATTTGGGTCGGACATGGTCATTTTTCTTAAGTACTTTATTAAATGAGAATTTTGTAAGATGAGATAATGGTATTATTGTCATTGCTCAGAATTTTTGTATGGAGAGGACTTGGTTAAAAGAATTGTGAAAAACTTTAAATTTTCATTTACTTTTTTTAAAAAAAATGGGCCCAAAGTTATATGCTCTTGAAAAAAAAAAAAAAAAGAACTCGTATTTTCTGAATGAGCCTTTGGGTATCAAAGGAACTTATTGTAAAGGAATTATTTTATCATCATTTTTTGTTTGAGGTTTTACGCTTTTATTCTTTTTCTTTTTTTTCTTTCCCTTTGAACATTCTCTTTCATTACAAGTTGGGCAAGCCCGTGCCTATGCCCAGCCCAGGCCAAATTGAATTCGGATCTTCCGAAATACATTAAACAAGTAAAATTATTATTCGTTCCAACATAAGGGTTTCTCATTCTAACTTAAAAGCTCCAAGTCGAATCCCATCAATTGGGGTCGACTCTAAATGTTAGTAAAGAGATCTCTTGTAGATGCATACTTCCTCTTCAACATATCTTATGCGAGACCTTATATAAAAGAAGTTAAATAAGAAATGGGTTATAAGAAAAGCCATTTTTTTATGGATTCTCAACACATTTTCTATGCGAAAATGTATGAATATGAAAGTATTTGTCAAGAAATCAAAATTTAAATATTGAAATTCTTAATTTTGAAGATTTTTCAACAAAAAATAGGTGCGAGCTATCTTAAATTACAGAAGATTCGGATCCAAATAAAAGGTAAAATAATATATATATATATATATATATATATAAATGTGACATTTTTTTGCAAAAACGATCGAGTAGCATACTTTATGGAAAAAATAACCATGAAGATGGTTATCCAAGTTTGTATGCTTTACTTGTATTTTCTATTTCCGTAGAATAGAGAGTTGGAGTGAATGGTCTCCTCATCTCCGCAGCTACTTGCAAATAGTCAAGAGAGATTTCCACAGAAAGATAGCAAACGCCATCCACACCTTTTATGGCATAGTTGCCATTATCGTTTTGGACCCCATTTTAATCTAGCCTCCAAAATTTAAAATTACGGCCCATTTGAAATTTGGTCCAAATTTCTTTCCACCCTACAGAGTACAAACCAACAAACTGAAAGTTGATGTAATACTTTCACAGGTGTTGGTGAGTCTCACTGAGTGTAACTTTTTTGTTTTTTCCTGGATGGGTGGGTGGTGAACAACCTGATATTTATCTACCCTGTGCTTTTGAGAAAAGAAGAAGAAAAGGTAGTAAATAAAGTAAAAAGGAGAGACATAAAAAAAGTAATGGACAGCCAATTGGCTAAATCCAAGGATTTTTAACTTTTGAAAGAGCACTCTGTGGGCTTGCTTCAGATACATTTACATGTACGATAGAAGTGTTTGATTGATCACATATGGCCCGGCCCTGCACTATTATTATGTATTACTGTGTTGGTCTCATACACCTTAAAACCACTTTGTTGTTCAGTTTGAGGATAACCCTTTAATTTTATGATATGTTGTCTTCAACTTAGTTACCTAACAATGAAAGTAGTCTATTTTAAATCAAAGGGACTTTTGATCAATTTAATTCATTCTTATCAGGGGACGGGATGGAAAATGATTGCCCCAGCTGTGCTTGGGCTGGGCCATCCCCAGATTGGCAGGGGCTTGGCCCAGCACGACCCACAGTCACGAGCTGGGCCATGCCCTCCGTTGGCCAGTTGGTGCTAGTCCACAGGCCTCTTTTTCTTTTCTTTTCTTTTCTTTTCTTTTCTTTTTTGAAATGCCAAAACTTATATTTAATGCTACATGTCGATTAAAAAAATATCCTCCCAATGCTCCACCTTTAATGGTAACTAATAATACCATTGGGTTGGAGGAAAGAATGACTTACCAATGCTAATACCCATTTAGATAAGGCTAATGACATTGATTTCCATCATCAGAAAGATAGTTTACTTGCATATGATTTAATGAATAAGGGAAAGATAATTGTCATAAGCCCCATTAAGGACCATAACCAATTGACGGCCCAGTACGGGCCATGCCTAAGATGGGCTGGGTAGTGACGGGGATCATTAACGGCATGCTGGGCCTAGCCCACTTTATACCTCTACACCAACTGATTGATCTTAAAAAAAAATGCAACCACATACTATGCTAATAATAAATGTTAAGAACCTCAAGGACCTGTTTCTTAATTTTAGGAGAATTCCAGGAATTTGAGTTGCTAGAGATGTTTTTAACATACAATGAAGTGGTGGCTGTCCCTTTTGCATTTTCAATCATGTTTCTTTATTGGAATTTTGAATTTCAATTATTTGAAAAGTCAAGTATAATCCTTATAAATTCTCAAATTCCATCCCTTCCCTTTTTTAAGTATTTTTGGATGCTCCAGCCAAGAGTAGGATTCTGGAATTCCACCCGACGGCTTTTTAGAGAATTTACAAATTCTTTGATTGTTTGAAACAATTAGGCCTTAATCAAACGCTTATTGAGTTTCACTGGAGACAAGTCCTCAAATCACAGGAAACTGATCCAGATCCCACCACACGCATGGATCTCGAAGCTTCTCCCCAATAGTGCCTTTGCTGCCCTATGAGTATGACAGAGGGTTACGGTTCTTATCCTGCCTTCCTTCTCTGACTAGCTTATAGTCTGACTAACCAAACCAAACCGGAATCCGAAATCAGAATTCTCCCATATCAAAACAATAGGTTTCATACCCAATTTCCCCCAATGTTGAATACTCAATTATTGGATAGATCGATACCCATTGACATCCCTAGACCCTAATACAGCAGCCTTATAATTACTCCAATAATCCCAGCAGCTTATGACTGATTGATCTCATTCTAAAAGTCAAAAGTTGTTTTGTCACAAAACAGTGGCTTAAGTTGACACAGGTTTGAGAAACAACTCACTACATTAACACACAATGTTTCCAATAAACACAATTACAAAGCCAATTGATTAAGATGTCAGAAATAATTGTACCTTCTTCCTTTTTTTTGTTTGAATGGTCAGAAATAATTGTACCTATTAAGTTGAAATGGAGAAAAGGAAAATGAAGATCTTTAACACAAT
>QPKB01000011.1:32116518-32167720 GCA_003546025.1 Camphora micrantha
GCATGATGATGGCAGTGGTGTAACTAAAAGAGGAGAACAACTGGATTAGATGCTGTTGCAGATCACTGAGATCTCAGAGAAGTACTTCCTAATTTGTTGACATCCTCTTTTAGAGAAGAATATTACTTAAAATAAAACCTTAACATGAAATATCATGATATGGGAAGGATAGTCATATCACATGTGTATGAGTGTACTATATTTTAAAAGTTTAGAGCAGTATCCCAGTTCTTGTATCCATTTACACCCATATCTGTATTTGTGCATCGCAAACTTTCATTCAAGAAAAAAAAAAAAAAGAAGTCAGGGCACAATCTGCTATTTAAATTCTTTATATTAATACTACTAATCATAATAATTTGTTAATTTTAGAATTGCAGTTCTTCTAGAATTCTCTTCCATAGAATGAACATCCTTGATCATATACATTCATAGTTTTTTCGAAATTGCATGTGGAACCTGCATTTCTGTTTCTATATCCACTCCCATACCATATCAAGGAATCAAAGAATGAAGGATCAATGTTTTCAGCAAAGGCAACATGGTAATGATCTACCTCTGCACTAAAATGTTTGTGATGGAACAAGTAAAAAACCCAAAGCAGAAACAGTTGTGCCATGCAAATTTCTGCAAGAGGCAGGCTGCAGCATATGGAGCATATCATTTAAGAAAAACAAGAAGTTCTGAAAAACATTCTAATTCTAATGCAGCATATTTATACTTTTTTTTTATTACGACCCGTCATATTTATACATATACCAACTTTCAAGAGAATAAACTGATTTGGATCGAATGAAATACTTATGAAGACTAAAATGAACATAGAAGGCATGAAGTTTCACAGTTAAAGGGAAGATTATTAGCGGTCGTTTTTTTGGATATTCACCATTGTTCCTTCATTTTTAGCTGCTTCTAGAATTATGACTTAGAAATCCTAGGAATTCAATTACATCACACAGATGGGCGTATAGTGATTCTATCACCTCTCCATTTTCTACATTTCTGCGTCAGATCCTCTCTAATTTGATCTCAATTATTCCAATCTCAAAATGTCAACATACACTATGTCTCTACACCATATCTTCGAAATCAATGAGAATCCAAATTTTTCTTTTTTTTTACACAAGTCCACATTAAATAATCAGCTTTTCACACAACACAGTAACAAATAGCAATGCGGCCTCCATTCAATTGAGTTCTTAAATCATGTCTACAATCTGAACACAAACTAGTACTTAGTTTTGAATTACGCAAATGCCTCCATTGCTGAATTGTTCACCATTTGCAATTCTATATCTCTACAATCTTAATCGTGAATGCTAGAACATCTAATCACAATTATCTCTTCAATAGCAATAAAAATGCAGCAGAAGCTTTTACCTTAGCTTTACATGTACAAGCAGTAGTAACCAAGCGAATTCGAGTCCATTTGGCTAGATATTTCTAAAATCAGACTTCAGAGGCGTAATCCCTCTCAATCTCATCAGCAACTTCGATTTCTCCCAATCTCCTCAGACCTTTAGTCAGAACCTTATACATGAACTCATCAAGAACGCATTCCCCTCTCTTCATCAGCTCATAGACATCGATGACGGCCTTTGGCCGCTCCGCGGCGACCAAGGTCCGGAGGAGGCGACCGAGCCCTCGGCTATCGCCGGCGTAGAAGCCCTCCTCGACGATATCAGCGACGAGGCGGTCGATCTCGGATGGCATGCCGTTCCGGGCGAGGGCGGAGATGATTTCGGCATAGAGGGAGTAGTCGGTGCGGTACCAGGGCTCACGGCGGGCGGAGGAGAAGACGGTGAGGGCGAGGAGGCAGTGGTTCTGGCGGAGGAGCTCGCGGAGGCGGCGAGGAGGTCGGGCTTGATGAGGCGGGAGAAGAGGGGGCGGAGGTCGGCGGAGGAGGAGGAGGAGCGTTTGAGAGCTTGGATGGCTAGGATGGCTTCGGAGCTGAGGATTCGGCCGCGGAGGAGTTGGGGACGGTTGTCTCTGGGCCGCAGGAGATTGGAGAGTGATGAAAGTAGGGTTTTGAAGATGGAGATGGAGAGAGAGAGGAGAAGAGGGAAGAGAGAGAAGTTGGAGAAGAAGAGAGAGTGAGAGGAGAAGACATTGGCTTTCTTTGGCTGTGTCTCTGGTTTAGAGAGAGAAAAGAGAGGGGGAAATGGAACAGGAGATGGGAAGAGAGGGCTAAAACTTGATTTGTAGGATGTGAGCCAGTGGAGACCGGAGTCTGGGGCTGTTAATTGCAGTAATGGGCTGGGCTGTCAAAATTCCACACGACCCATCAACACGATATGAGCTCACATCCACATGATATTAATGGGTTCGGGTGGCCTCTTAACGGGTTCATATCGTTAATAAGTTAGACCCATTAAATCATTAGATTAGCGGGTCCTTAACGAATAAAATCGGTAACCCATTAACAACCCGATACAACCCTCAAATGATGAATGACATAAATTATATAATGCATGAAGGGTATTTTGATAAGTTTGAAAAGGTTGAAGTGAAACTTAAAAACCCACGTATAAGAGATCATTTTCTAACTTCTTCACTGTCCTTTCATTAGCAAAACATATGAATCATCTTTCTCCATCCCTGTGACAGTAAAAGGGGATCTAAGAGATGTCATGTCTTAGGCAAGTCATAAATCAAAGGTCCATGGATGTGTTCTGCCACCTGCTGGGAGGAGAAAATTTGGAAGTAGATATACTTAAGTAAAAACAAGCAACTGAAGGCAGAATATTCTTTTAGTTCCTTCAAAACGTCACATTAAGTTACTAGTTGATTTTTATCTTTTTAGTCCATCTCATGGGTGTTGCAAATAAAGAGAAAGTGCAGTAACATTATTTTGAACATAAACTCCCAACATTTCTTTTCAGAAAGAAGAGGGGCATGATTAAAAAAAATCTATTAGTAAAAAATGAGAAGAATAATAAACTAGATTTGTAAAACTAGAAAGAAAATGGTAACATAAAACTGTAAAGTCTGTTAGTGTGAGAAACAAAACTAAACAACCAAGGAGAAAAGACTAAACAAAACTATCAAAATTCAATATCTTAAATTATACTAGTTTAGAGAGAGAGAGAGAGGAGTCTTATAATAGTGAGAAAGGAAAAATGAAAAACAAAATCTAGAAAATGTGAAAATAATCACTATTCAAAAAAATTGTGAAAATAATCAGAAATTCAAAATAAAAAAGATGAAAAGCTAAACCAATTGAAATACATATTGACAATTTCATTAACGTTTTTAAGAAAGAGGAAAGCTGTAAAACTTGGTTAAGCAATCCAATCATCTATCTCGGTGAAATACTTGGTCGATAGATCACCACACATATTAAAGAACATTAAACCTTTGATAAAAAGCTATTAAATTGATGGATTATGGATAGTTATTATTATTATTATTGTTTTTATTTTTAATTTTTATAAAAAAAAAAAAAAAGTACCCCGAACCTCACCTCCTTCACTTGGTTTCTTTTAAGCACAGAATATTTATCCTCACATTCATAGTATTCACCAAGGACTTACAATATTAAAACCCACGTTCCAAGAGGCCAGACAAGTTTTGATCTATTTTTTTCTCTTCATGGAATCACCACATCTGAAGGTTGGAGTTTTCTTTTCTTTTTTTACAGCAAACAACTTTGTCGCACATTACTTTGAGAAACGCCTTAGCCAACAATTTCTCATTTCTTACTACAATTTAAATAAGTTCCAATAGGTCATTTTTAGGAACATACTAAAATCAAGTTTCATTATTATAATATACGCGTGTAAAAGAATACAAATGTTTGGCAATGCTGTATGAATTGATGCAAAGTCTACCAAGCTTGGGACTGGCACATAGCAACAAACCAAAACATAGAACCAAGTAAGTAATTGATTAAGCCCAATCAATATGACCATAAGCCTTTCCAGTGCCTATACACAAATTCCCATGTCTCCTACTTTCTTCTTGGGACTGGCACACAACAACGTAGGAATACATAGTACCAACCAATTGATTCAAGCCCAAGCAATATGACTGACCATAAGCACTTCCAATGCCTATTCACAAATTCCCATGTCTCCAACTTTCTTGAGATCAATTTTCGCTGATTTATACCTTTCTAGATCTTGTTGTAATGAATTTATGCATATATTCAATGAAGGGTTCCTAGGTGTATCCTCTAGTTACTATCTTACTAATGGGACATGTGCTATCTTATACATTGTCATGTTGCGCATAATCATACACAATTCATATTTCAACAAATAAAATTTATGAAATCAAGGTACACTAATAATTAAAAAACTAACGAAGACTACATTATAGAGGTTCAAAACACACCACAAATTTATCCTCATAATATAACTCAAAAGGGCCATTTCAATCAGCACTGTATTCTTAGGTTTTCTTAGCACTTCCTCTCTATTGAATGGGCTAAAAGTGAAAGCATTGCAGGGTCCTATTTGATAGAAAATTATTTATCATCCATGCCCTAGTAAATTAAATCATAGGAAGGCCCCATCTACATCTTCAACTTAGGTCCTTTGCCCATCCCCTCTTGAATACTCCATCAATAAACCAAATCCCTACCCACCTTTTCTGATCGGTTAGAGGCCCTTTCGATAACCACCACTCACCCCAAAAGAAAACACCCACCCCCTTCCTCCATACCATGAATTCCTAGGAATTCAATACAAACTCAGCAAATGGATCTGACGTTTACCACGAATTCACTTAAACATAAGCTGGAAACAAGGAAATAATCGAAGCCAAACAACCTAAACGAACAATTAAGGAGCATGTTCAATTCAAACAATGAAATATAGAAAATCCAACAAAATGTTATCTAATCCTTCTTAGCTATAGACACCAAAGAGATGAGCCAGATCGAGCGCAATCCACAAACTCACAAACCTAGAAGGAAAAAAAGGGTAAACAAACAATTAAGCAACAAATACAAATCAAGGAAATAAAGAAAACTCAAGCTAAAACCCAACAATTATTCAATTCCTCAGAACCATCAACACTGTAAAAAATCACCAGATCTCGCTCGATCCAACCTGATACGTCAGAGGGAAAACCCCCAAAATCCCCACAAACCCATAAAGGGGAAAAATAATCCCGCAATTCAAATAAGAAACAAACAGAGAATTCAAGTTAAAACCCAAAAAAGTCCTCAAATTCCTCTCAATTCTCAACACAATGACCAGATCTCGCTCGATCCAACCCAATTCGTCACGAAAAACAAAACCCAAATCCCCGAAACTCCAGAGATACATACTTTATGTGACAGAAGCAAGAACACAAACAGAAAGAGGGGCAATTCAGGATCAAATTCAATTCAAAACAGAAAACCTCACAAAACCCAAGTCAAGGGAACATACAGACTTCAAGATCGCTGCTGCAAAACTCATCGTTACGACCGAGGCAGGAGAAAAGGCCGGAATCCCACTGGCCACGAGCGACCGGCTCACCGATGACGCTCCCGTGTCCGAGAGGCAGTCCGTCGGCGGTCCATCCGACGGCATCGCCGCTGAATTCGACGTCCTCCACCTTCTTGGGAGGCGCTCCTCCGTTTCCTTTGACCTCCTCCTCGCCTTCTTTGCTGGGATTGAGGAGAGGACTCGCTTCTTCTGCGTTCGCCATCTTCTTCTTCTCCAATTCCAAATCCCAAAGCTTTCGAAATGAAATTGCAAATGAAACCTGCAGAGAGAAAGAGAGATATATCTGTGTATTTATACTACAGAATTATTATAGTGTGGGAGCGAAGCTTTGGAATTGGCTCTTTTTGTCGACCGCGTCAATTTTTCGACCTTTTCGAGAGTCTACGGAGACAGGTTCTGGTGCACGTCGGGTGCATTTAGGGGGTTAAGAACATTTTAGTATGTATATTATGTAAAAACTAGCAAAATCCGTGCGGTCCACGGATGATTATATTTGTTGCGAGCTTAATTTGCAGGAGTAAGAATTTATTTTTAAATTAACGTTCATATCAAATTGCAAACGTTAAGAAAAAGTATTTTGCAGGCCACCAGTATAAAAATGGCGTCAGGTTTTTATTTTTTGAAATTAATTTTAAAGTTGTGTGTGCCTCCCTATTTAAATTAAAAAATTATTTATTGTGATCTCGGGGCCTTTATTGCGAGTTCAATTTGCAGGGGCTTGAATTTATTTTTAAATTAACGTTGATATCAGATTGCATATACTAAGAAAAAGTATTTGGTGGGCCACCAAGGTCAAAATGACATCATTTATTTTTCAAATTAATTTGAAAGTTGTGTGTGCTTGCCGATTTAAATTAAAAAATTATTTATTGTGATCCTGGGCCTTTGTTGCGAGTTCAATTTACAGGGGCTTGAATTTCTTTTTAAATTAATGTTGATACCAGATTACATATGCTAAGAAAAAGTATTTGGTGGGCCACCAAGGTCAAAATGACATTAGAATTTTAGATCGGACTACGGAACCACCAAATGCATAGAATAATACGAATTATTTTTAATAAATTTATTAATGTTTTTTATTTTCTGTATTTAGTCACAACTCGCCTGTACCAAACCATATTCAATTAAAAAAAAATGAAATTTTCACAAATGTCGATGAAATTTTCACAAATGCCAGTACAGTAATCTTCCTATGATCCATCACTCAATAAAATCATAATCCCAATAAACCCATAATCCCATTACATGGCCAATATTTATTTCTATGATCACAATTAACAGTCTGACTCCTCATTTCCAACTCGTATCTAATCACCAAAACCATAACCATCATTCAAAATTCCAATCATTCAAGATTTCGACCTCTCGCCCACTTGCTCTTTGCCTCCCTTGAAAGCCCCTTCTCGTACCTAGACATCAAGTTACCAAAAACTTAAGCCTTAAAAATAACTACCCAACCATACCAAAAGCAAGACGACCCAAGCCATTGTACATACAGAAACCCTAAGCAGAACCAGAGAGAGAAGAAGAAATGGGTTGTCTTGCTGCTCTCTCAGAAGCACCCATCAACGAAGAAGGCTCGAGCGACACTTCCAAGAAGGAAAAGTTATGGAGAAAATGGCTGAATCACTTCCCACCCCTCTTTCATAAGAAATCTGACCTCAAGATCCTCTTGGGTGTCTTGGGCTGCCCTCTCTCTCTCTCCCTTTTTATTTTTGTCAATAAAAGTGTTTCATAAAACAAAGTATTGAAAGGTCAAGACACGAATACCAACTCCTGGAAACCTAATAGAAGCAGATCAATTGCAATCAGTCTGAACAGTATACCTACTCTACAGAACCCCAAATTGTTACATTACCCTCCTGTCTTCTAATGGTTCTGCAAATAGTCAAGCTTAGAGGTTGTTGGTAGGGAGCCGAGGCAACAGTATGTCTGAAATGGTCATAGGAGTGTGCATACATCATGGCTGGGCTAGGCCATTGAACATAGACTGCATCCCTGGAAGTTTGATTCGGTCCAACTGCACAAAAGGGGTTCATGATGCTATTGGAAGGCCTGTAGTAGTTGGGCATCTGGGGGCCTCGGCAACTGACCCAACTGAGGAAAACCACTTTCATTCTGAATGAATGGAGGAGGCTGGAGCACAGTATATGGCCCCAAGCTTACACTCTGATTAGGTGGGAGGCTCCTAACATACCTATCGTAACTACGATCATAATCAGGGTCGATACGGTCCTTTTCCTTATCCCTGAAAATGGCAACTCGGGAGGTGTTGTCCTTTGTGGTATTTTTCTCAGTCTCATCTGTGGTGTTCCTGTAAGCAAAGTTCTCGACTTTGCTCAAACACAAACTCCGTCCATCTGTTAAACTCTGAGAAGATGAACCTTCCATGCCATAATTGCTTGAGCTACTGAAGATACAGGCCCATGCTCGTCATGCGTACTCCTCCTTCCTCTCTTCAACAATTCTAACTATACTTTCTTTGTTTCCTATTTCATTCATATCATTTTGGGAACCTTTATTTGGCCTTGGCCTAATAGCTATCTTAACTTGTTTAGGTATGTCATTTTCTGGTTGCTTTGGGGCAATCTCTGATAAACAGATAGTTGGACATCTGCTTTCAGGTGTCTTCCTCACTACAATTTTGTTTCCTACACACTAATGGAAGATGGTTGTGAGAAGAAAGGTCTGATGGGCATTGTGGAAGAGTTACGTGAAGTTGGTTTTTTTCAGGAAGTTACGTGGTTCAGTTGAGTGGAGAGTGGAGGGAAAGCATAATATGACATGTGGCTTCATGAAGGCAAACAAGTGTCTGTATGCAAGGGAGACTACATTCCCTTAGTAATATAGATGTCAAGGACATCACCAATGACTCTACTTCACAAAAAGAAGAATTGGCCGTAAAAATTGTTACACCCCAAATTTGAATACTGAGAAAATCGTGAAGGTATCCGAATTTGGCGCCGTTGCTTTCCGAAGAATCCGTAAAGGATCGTAGGTACGTAGTGAGGTCCAATTTAAATTTTTTTGACCAAATTATAATCAATGGATAAAAATTGCGAACATGTAAAGAGTAAAGTGGAAACATAAGGTATTATAGAGATATATAAGTGCAGTAAGGCTAAAGTCCAGCCTAAATCTCAAAGTATAATTAAAAATATGTTTATAAACATATCAAACTAACTCCCTGCTCACCATATAAATACACTCAAACCAAAAAAAAATCATTGAAGCCTGGTACAGGCACTCCATCCTCCAACGCGACCCCTGGCTGGCTGGTTCCCATCCATAGTCTTTGGCTATGGGCGCCTTGACGACATTCACGTGCACAGAGCTGTCAATTGTATCGTGTTAATGAATTCGGGTTGCGTGTTAACGAATTCGTGTTAGAATCATATCAACCCATATACAATTCATTAAAAAAAGGTTCAAAAAATCAAACATGCACTCCAATCTCCAATCTCGACCCAATCCAACCCAATCCATTTTAACTGCTCCTCGCGCAAGGGATGCGCATTTGATTAGAACAACGGTGGTAGGGTTTGTTTGAGAGTACGTGAATTCGAATATCGTATAAAAAGTACAAAAAAAATAAAAAAATCAAAATCGGACGGAGTGACATTTGGTCCCACTTTTAATCTAGAGTGGGCCCTTCCAATCCATAATATAATTTGCATTCAGCTGATCTTGCCCTTGGTTTTTGCTGCAGACTCTAGAAAACCCGAGTCGCGTGTATACATACATACACATGGTCTCATTACGGATAAATCCTATAGTATTTCTTGAATATCTTCTGTGTTATTCAAGACATACCATATTATTCGCCTAAAATTCTGACAAAAAAGTTTGTACAAAGTATCACTACTCGGCTCATTAGATATATACACTCTCAGCGTAATACGTCTTTAGTCAAGAGAGAAGAAGAAGAGAAGCGAAGAAAATCGAAGCTCGAGGTATGTGTGTGTCAATCTCTAATTACATTCTTTCTCCTCCTCTTCTTCAATTTCCATTTCTTGAGATCTCCTTTTTCTTGCATTTCCTCAATCGGCATCGAAATCTTCTCTCTAGATCAACCGATCAGGTCGATTTTGGTTCAGATTTCTCTTAGATCTGTTGTAGTTTTCACATCTGATTGATTGGATTGGATTGGATTGAATGAATGAATGCATGCGATGGAAAATAAGATGTTTCTGTGTGTGGGTCTTTCAGGAATAATCTGGTCATGGAAGACGAGTTCTCGTTTTCGGATACGGTCCCTCCCTCTTTCGATCGCGGCGTGGTATGTCCTCTTTCACTTCTGATGGATTTATTTCTATTTGATGATGAGAGAAGATCTCATTTTGTTGTTATGGAATTTGAGAGCTTGTTGATTAGATCTACGAGTATTTTTTTTTTTAAATTTGAAATGAGACCCTCTTGATTGACATTGATTTTGATCCAAGGAAATGAAATCTGTTAATAACCAGAAACACCAAAAGCTCACGCTCGAGCTGTTAGTGAAGGGTATAACAATTTAAATTTGATAAGGAGTTGATGGCCATAGCAATTGATAGATTGCTAGGTTGGTTTTTTTGGATGCCTGATCTAGAACCCACTGTCTACCCCCACATGACAGACCAATGCAATTGTATAGAAATCAGTATTTTGAAGTCATCTACCAACAACTAAGCAACAAAAAGGACTTATTCTCTCTACATGCATTCTCCGCGAACAAATGGTGAAATGACAAGACTGCATGCTGGCATTTCTGGCTCATTTCACTCCTTATTACCAATTGGCCTTGACATGTCAAGCAAATATAAGAACCTCTCTGTATCATTACAAAGAGGTCCTCCAACAAAGGCAGACTCTGTTTCCATCTAGTGGTTGGTTCTATTTCTATCTTCATTGAACTTGAAATGGCTAGGAGGAGGTGGAAGTAAGAGCCAAAAAATGCCAATATCTGATATTTCCTACTACAAGCACTCATGCAAGTATTCTAGTTAGAAAATAAATCGTTTGTGCCTCGAAACCTTTGGAATAATAGGAAGCCTCATGCTAATGATAAGACAACCCCATCAACTCACACTTCCACCTATTTCACTATAGCATTGGGAATTCTATTGTTTGACTCTTTCGAGATTGCCTGCAAAAATAGCAAACAATGACTTCCACGACAGCTGCTCCATAGAGAAGACAGGACAAGGCAACCGGGAGCCATAGTTTCTCCAGCTGACCTAGTGAAGCACCAACATTCCCCAAACTTGGATAACAAAAATTGGCAACCAAATATTATGAGAGAAATGAACTGAAGAAGCAGATGGTCCACGGATTCCTTCTCTCTTAAGCATTAGGAGCACTCATCAAAGATACTAGAGAAAGAAATGCCCTTATCCTCAGATTATCAACTGTGGTAAATGGTAATCTTCCTTTTGGATGCCAACCAAGAATGCCTCCACCTTGAGAGGTACAGTCCCCTACCAGGCTAAAACACGGCGGCAGGAAGAAATGTATGAGAGAAATAAACATTTCAAAAAGACTTAGTGGGAAACTTTCCAAAAGGGTGAAAATTTCTGAATGCTAGCATATGGTACATCCCTGCAAATAAAAACTGAGGATAAAAGATTTATTACCCCTGCTTTGGACAAGTTCCTCCTAGAAGAAATTCAACAAAACCCTTCTCCCCATCCACTCATAACATTCACTCACTAAAGCTATTGATGGAGCCAGTAGACGGCCCATACATAGCAATAACATGATCATTAGGTCTTCACACTAGATGACTTGTCACTCTAATTTTATTTCCCTCTTGTAAATTTTTACCTTCCATATGCTGATATCCATATGATTGTATTTTGAAATTCACTTGCTATATCAGAGTTGTATTTGAATTGCTAGTGTTGGTTGTGTCACATCTGAGTGATTGACTTATAATCATCACCTTATAAAGATGCTGATATAAAATTATCACGAAGATGAGATGGTTGTGTCACTTGTTTATTTTTTTCTACCATCATTTCTATGAAGATGTGCTGTCAGTGCCTTCAGATTCATCTCCCAAGTCTGCGAGCTTGGTTTAAGTGCAATCTATAGGCCATCTAGGCTACAAAAAGCTAATCTTTTGAAATATCATTGTATTGCCTTTAGATTGCATGGTTTGGCTGGGAAGAGGAAAATATAGCTTATCATCAAATTACAGCTGGATGAGGACTGATAACATGGCTTAATATTTAACTATTTATTATTTTTAGCAAGATTAGGACGAAAATTTCATGTCAAATTGGTATCCTATTAATAGTTTATTATTGGGGGTTGCAATAGGTTTCATGATCTAGCTTCATCATATAAATATTCTAGAAATTGAAAGTGTAATTGGAGCTTGGTTTCTGATGGATTATTTTGATGAGTAAATTGAAGTTTTGAAGTTGGAATATGTCAAAGGAGAGTTCTCATTGATTGTTAGGTTTGAATCCCTTTGAGCTTTTTCTATCTACATGCCTGAACAAGTTGGAACATTCCTGTCCAAGGAAGGATACATTCAGTGAATCAGTATTGGTGTAGATTGGATATAGATTAATCATTCCATGTTGTAAACTGAAATTTTATTGGAATGACAATTGATCATAACCAGAAATTGACTTGATCCATAAATCCAATACTTGGATCAATGGGCTTTTTGGTTTCTATCATTTGCAATTTTTACTTGAATTTTTTGATTGGTTTCACTTATTTTCTTGGACTATTTATATTTCAAGATGATCATTGACAATGTGATGAGAAAGTATAAGAACCTAAATCTGAAATGCATGCCAATACAGTACATCTATGAAATAGTCTAGTCCAATCCTCCTTGTGGTGGCCACTTTGTCTACCAATTTGCTAGCCAATGGTTTGATAAGAAGATCTTTGTGTAGATTATGTATGGCTAAAACATTAGCTTAATTAATGATCATAAGCGCCTTCAAGAAATGACTAGAAGAATCTGATCCAATTGTTTATTTTGCTTGACTGCTTAAAATCCAGTCCAGTTGCAATCAACATTGTATCTATTCCATCGGACCATGTAACATGCATATAGGTGTTGACTGATTTTAACCATTTGACCAGCTTCGACTTGACACCGGCTTCAACCGGCCAGTGCAATCCAGCTTTCATAAGATTGGGGCATAGGCTTCATTTTTACTCTTGCCAGTCTTTGACAGATTTTTTTAGTATGATGTACAATAATTAATAACTAATATCGCATAAAATGAAGTCTTAGATTTTGTTCTATCTACATGGCTTAGGTCTTGTCACTTTTTTTATAACAATACTATAATACATCTGGTCTGCATATGAACAGAAGAACGCGATCAATGATGAAGTGAAAGGGTTCAACCCCGGTTTGATAGTCCTGCTTGTGGTGGGGGGGCTAGTGCTGCTCTTCCTTGTAGGAAACTATGCCCTCTACATGTATGCCCAGAAGACCCTTCCTCCTCGGAAGAAAAAGCCCATTTCCAAGAAGAAGATAAAGAAGGAGAGGCTGAAGCAGGGGGTTTCGGCGCCAGGAGAGTAAATATAGCAAGTCGTAACTTAGAACTAGAAAATAGAAAATCTCTTTTACTTGACTTTAGTCCTTGTCATCTTTCACATGCTACATTCTGGGATTTTGGCTTGGAAGTTCTCTTGATTTACTGAGTTATGAATTTCAGATGAGAGTCAATGTAAAACTGAAAAACAGTTGCTAGGTGGTAGGCTGGTTGCTCTATCATTGAAACATGCTGGCTCTGCAATTTAAACATAGGCTAATGTGTTGGTTAAACAACACACATTCGTTCTCTTTTTACTTGTTCGACGCTGCAGTGTGGTTAGTTGTCTTAAGAGTGCGTTTGTGCGACAAGAGGGATTCTGTGATAGAGGGAAATGGTTTTTGATTTTCCATACAGCCCACTGTTCCAATGTTTGGTGTGATACGTTTTCTTTGCAGGGAAAAAAGAAACGAACTGATTTTTCCTTGATAGGGACGGTAATGATTCCCTATGAATGCAGGATTCCTCTTTTGAAACCAGAAATCCATTGAGAACGGGATCCTCTTGTCGCACAAGCCATTATGTCTAGGGTTATATATAATGAAGCACCTTTCAGGCTTAATGAAGAACCAAGTGTTTTGATGCTGTTGCCGGGGATAAGGAGTTCTGAACATAAGAATGCTGTACCCAGATCATCTTGGTCGCTTAATTCAGGTTCGAAGGTTCATGGTCTGAGGCTCAATGCTGATGTGCTTAGTGTGGGATCCAGGTTGGGAGCCTGTTTGGGGTTTGGATATATGGCCCATGTAGTCTTCATTTATGCTTTGATTCGTTGCCTCAAATTGGATGGCTGATTGTCTCCATATTGCTGATCCACATATTTTATCACCAGGCCCAAACGGCATGCCAAGAGGTGTGCAAAAATGAGATGCTTTGTTCTTGTTTCTACCCAAAAAATACCTGTAAAGATTTTGATTTTACATCTGAGAAAGCATTGAAACTTAGTCTCTGTGTTAGATATCAGACCAGACCCAGGCGACCCATTTATTAAGCCAGCTCATTCTAAAATCATCAAGTCTGTTTATTATGTCGATATATCACTCTAGACTCCAGGTGGGCCCATTTATTTGGGTTTAGCCAAGAGGCCTAAATCCCAAAATTTGTGACCTTACAAATAAAAGGGGCTAGTCACACTCTGATCAGAACCTTGCGTCTCCATTTCAATGGTTGGGAATTTGGTGCTGCTGAATGTAATCCCAGTAGAAGGCCTATCTTTGATGTTGCTTAGTACCTCATTTTCTCAAACCAGTTGGCCCGAGACCCGGTCCGACTTGACAGGTCATGGTCCAAATACAAACATATCATTTAAATAGGTCTGTTCTGATGCATCATTAATCCTAAATAACATAAATATTACAAATAAACTTATAGCAGAATCTTTAATTGTATTATAAACAGCAGATTGGGTACATATATTTCAGGCCCATTGGGCCTAAAATGAACCAATTATAATATATTAAGCCAAAAGGTTTTGGATCCAATTTTGACTGTAATTTCTATTTTGACCGGAAGTTGCTTTTAGTTTTTACAACTACTAACAAACTCTCCTTCCACTTTCTACTAATATACTCCCCCCACTTATGGACTCCCATTTTTTTAGTTTCTAACGTACACAGAGTCCTACCTCTTCATGCATATCCGTAATTAGCACGGGTTTTTGTGCTAGTGCCCCATTAGTATCTTTCGCAACAAACCCACTAAGTATTTTTTCGCAATAAGTCCACTGGCACTGCAGGTTCAACCCGACCAACAAGAAACCGACAATTGGGCACTGGTAGAGCTTCTTCCATCCAACCTAAACAAGATTTAACTGCAGCTGATTTGATCCATGGACGACGACTACATTTAGATCTTGGGTTTCATTCCAATTTTCCATGGATTGGAAACTACCTGATGCCACAAATGAGTAGGCCCTTAGAGCTATATTTCATTGGATTATAAAAATTAATGAAGCATTACAATGTGCAACTGCAAAAATATGTGCACCCTATCCATACTGTACATGCGATCATCTTGCAATCCTATGGTCCTTCTGTGGGCAGATCACAGTTCCTAACAAATGAGTAAAAAACCGGACAAATGAAATCTCATCCACTGCTACTAGGTAACTGTAATACGATTTTGCTTCAGGCAGGAGTCAATGGATGCACCATTGGGTTCTGCCCAGACAACAAACGTGGAGCTCGTGTCCGCCTATGGTTCCACCAAATGGTGACAACAAATATAGCCATCAGAAAAGGTCGACACCATCTTAGATCAGCTACAGTCAAGAAGGTTAACATGATTGGTAATTGCATGTCACTTAGGTTCTGCTTCTATTCCTTATCATTGATTGATGCAACTTCTTCAGCAGTGCTACTTGCCAATATACCTGCTGCGGTACTCGAATGAGCTTCTTCCTGTGTTTGTAGAATAGGTGGAAGTGGTGCAGTGATTTCAATAACCTGAAAGGACAAACAGTTGATGAACTTGTAACCCACTTCAAAAGAATCAGAGTTATAACTAACTGCAGAAGCATGCACAATAGAGTGTCACATCCTTCAATCACAAGCTACCAAGGGAATTTTAAGTGGCCCATGGAATGGAGTGGAGGGTGTGGGGTTGGGAGGAGAGAAGAGGATAAGTCTGGATAAGTATTCAAACTTTATCCATCTTGTTCTATAGTTGCTTCCAGATAATGGACTTGTCACATTGCCTCACTGAAGTGAATTGCTTTAGTCAGATCATCCTCTGTACTACTGTTCCGCTAATTTTGAGACATTTACTGGAAGCCTCTGATTTATATTACTGCAACATCACAAGTTTCAAAGATGTGCTTTTTACAGTTTTTGAAATACAAACTTGTGTTCTTTTTATTCTAATCTGCTGATAACATGAGTCCCACCTTTACAACTCAGCCCCAGGCTCCAGCAATATTCTTGTCCACACTGTTTTTTTTTTTTAGGCGATCCTTATCTACACTAATCTAAACTTTCCAATTGGGGCCTCATACCCAACTAACCTGCCTCCCCGTGGAAAACATTGCTGTTCCTTACCAGTTGAGCTCCTACCTTTACAACTCATCCCCAGGACCTCCATCATTCTTCTTGTTCACACTACTACCAGTCGTTGTGGTGTACAGGGGGAAAAAAGAAAAGCTGCATTTCCTGTATTCCATTATTCGACTGGGTTATCATGCTTTCTAACTACCACTCTGATTTTTTTTTTTATGTCATATATTTCTATGAACCTGAGATTTTTGACACAACAGTTTGTTCTTAAATTACAGATTCAATGCTTTGTCATGTAAATGACTCAATTACGTTCACGGCTATAATGAAGGCATGGGTTTAGAGTCTCTTCATGTTTGCTTCATATTCGTTGCACCTTCCAATAAAATCAACTACCTTGATGATACTTCGGTTATAATTATCGCCCGATACCATTATGCATCCAAATAATACGCATGTTATCACTCATATACCTCACTATGAGCTGGGTGTCGAAGAACAAGCCGATGGGCATGCAAGTGATATCCACAATCTCCAGGAACAGGCCTAGTAGGTCTTTGATATCCACTACAAAAAGAAGGGGGAAAAAGAGAACCCAATTAGAGCAAACTTGACTGAGAAAAAAAGATCATTAAGGACATTAAGCAATACAAGAAAAAGAAGCAGCAACAAGCTACTATTGGGAACAAAACTCAATGTGACCCTTTATACAGTTGAAAAAACAGAGCAAAAAGGTTTCAATCAAATAGGAAGAAGAAAAGGTGGGGAAATTAACCCATTCATAATTATCTTAATGAGATAGGAATGGCACACCCTCCAACTGACGTAAGATACATATAGATCACTGACAAACAGCTGTGAAACTAGGGGGAAATGATTCTTTCTAGAAAAGTTCAAAAAAAAAAAAATAAAAAAAAAATGAAGATTCTAGGAGTAGAGATAATTATTGAATTGTATGTATTACAATGCACAACAATAATGATTATACAAATTACAAAAAAGTTATTCACCCAATAAGAATATGGGCCGACATTCCAATAACCACAAAAATAACAATGGGACACCAATGCCTACCATAAATATATCTCTCCATGCTCCTGTGTTCGCAAGAGAATCTACTAGAATCTGCATCCCTACTACATTCATTCACTATATGTGTGCTAAAGATGACTCCACGATACCAGGCTACCAGCAATTCCTTAGTTTCATTTATCATGAAGTAGTCTCCACACCCTGAAGCTTTCCTTTCAACCCATAAGAGAGCACTCACCATCACCATCAATCACTAGAGTCTAGAGGGTTGGTGAAAGACTAGTATATTCAAGTTCTTTCTATCTTGTGAAGTAAGACTTACAGTCAAGTTTTATTTTATTTTATTTTATGTCCTTCAGGTCTTTATATATCATTCCTCTAATGGATAAAGGCAAGTCAAAATATCCCAAATACCAATTCTCATTTCTTTATCTTCTTAAGCATTAGTTGGATCCTAATCTGTAAACAAAATTAATTCATTTCCACAATCAGATTCTTAAATTGTGTTCAGTATCATTTAACTTTTTCCATCATATATAACCGATCACATTTTCCATACCCATCTTGTGCAAAACTGTCATCAGAAGGTCCAAGCTCAACAAATTTTGGATGACCACCAATGGCATAAAGAGGATCTCCTGTTAAGTGACATTCAAAAACCAGTAATTGTTAGACTTTGGTCAGCAAGATGATGAAACATTAAAAAAAAAAATTCAAATAATTGAATGGAAATTGTTGGATTACTTGCAAGTGGTACCTCTTCTCTTGGAATTCCACCCTATCACATTTCTAAATTTCTTACACCCTTTCCACAGGTCATTGAAATAATTCTAGCAACAAGTTGATATTCTATTTTTCTTTTTCTTTTTATTATTATTTTTAGTTTACTATTGTACTCTTTAAATTTTTTTACTGGAGTCTAAAAGATATCTGAACTCTCCCTCCATGATTACACATCACTGGAAGTGATATGGCACCATTATGCAACTATACACTATTGAACTTGATTATGTGCATCACATCACGCGGGCTTTCATGTTAGTATTTCCATTTTTATCCATGATGATACAAGGGCTTCAGTGTCTTGTGACCTTTTCCTTTTTTGGGAAAAAATTCATAAAAAAAGGTGATTATTAAAAAAGGCTTTTAATTGTGTTGTGACTTTGGTCATATATATATATATATATATATATATATATATATATATATATAAAAACACTCCTGATTAAAATAAGTAAATCTAACATTATTCAGAAAAGTCAAATGTCTATCGAGACATCTTGCTTATTTACATGTCCTATTTTTCTTCCCAAGCGACAGGATACAATAGACTACTATATATGCAACTTATTTTTCATACAATCAATCTTCTTAACATCATCCAAAAAGATGAAAAGAAATAACCAATTATGTATTGGATAGTACGGATGACAACTCACATTTTTTCTACAAATTTCTAGTTGTATTATAGTTATCACCTTTTCATTTGGTACAATTGAACTTATAACATGATCCAGAAGTGCAAACGAAATAGCATCACTTTTATATTAGGTAAAGATGAATTTCAAATCCTTGACCTCAGAGTTGCACTTGAGGCCATAGTCTTTGAGGCAAAACATCAAAAGTTGTCTCTAATGATATGAGATGATACACCGACACCTAGAGCATGTTTTTCTTATAAAGGAAAATCCACAAACCCTTCCAGCCATAAGTATACTACTCAAATGAATATACCTGTAAAATTTGTTTAAATATAACTTGAGAACTCACCTAAAAGTGGGTGTCCAATGAAAGCAAGATGAATTCGTATCTGGTGTGGTCTCCCTGAGTGTATCTCCACCTAATAAATTAGCAAAAAAAAAAAAAAAAAAAGGCTTATGGTATGGAAAAGAATTGAAACAAGTCAACTTTTTATAGCATAAACTCTGAAATACACGTTGTTACTTATCAAAGGTACAATGATGGCATAGATTGTGCAAATCAAATTAGCAACTACCTTTAGGGACATAAATTTGAAAGATGTTTGGATGTTATTGCCACCATGCAACTTCTACATATCTAGACTAGATAGAAATAGAATGTCAGGTTTATAATTTCTCATGTGTGTCATTAAGTTAATTCTTGCATACATCATCAGCAGTTCCAGACTGTGTTGTCCAGTAAAACCATTCACATCTGTCCACAGTTATCCATCAGTCACTACTAGCATGCATGCATAAGCTATTCAGCAGTAATACTTATCCAACTGTCAGATATATTACGTGTACAAGAAATATTTTGTACAACCATTATCATAAAAGAGACATATGTATAAAATGGGTCATTATGCAAACCTACCTTGGAGAAATGATAAAATTAAAGGCAACACCAAAACAAGTATAAAATTAATCAAGTCATCACCTGGACCAATGTGCGATTTTCTTTTAGATCTCTCTCAAGAATAGTAACTTTGCTCAAAGCTGGCTTCCCTAAATAATCACAAAGATAGACACTATCCTAAGTGTAAGCATATACACACAGTTGATAATGATGAATAATTCTGCAGCAACATGTCCATCAAAGAAATGTAATATCCATTTGACAGCATACTGTTGCTCGTATTAAAACTAAAATCATGATAATAGAAGAATATTGAGAAAGCAGGCAAGGTAACCTGATGAAGAAGCAACATAGAGCCCTTTTGCCACCCCAGGATAATGCATAATTCCAATTGGTTGCTTGATCACAACCTGTTACACATTAGCATTTGACTGACATCTTTACACAGATTATGGCAATTTGAGAGAGACATAAATAAATTAAGACTAAAAAGTACAAGCTCGACAAGAAATTATTAATCCCCAAACAACTTCACAGCATGTTGAAATATTGATGTTAGTTGGAATAGGGATAAGGTGCTGCAGCAAAAACCATTCACTGTAGACTCAGAATGAATGGGATAAGGTGCTGAAATATTTAAAACTTACCATGACCAAGTCTTGGAATGAATCCTTAAAAAGCAAGTGCCATGATTATATACAAAATTATAACAAATGGAATTGGCCTTTTGTCTATTTCATTTTTCTTGTTTTCAAACTTTGTTTTAGGCCTTTTAAGTCCATAGAATATTTTCTCTAACAAGCCTTAGTACATCTTGATTTAAAACAAAGAATAGGTTCAAGTGTGAACCCACTGTGAGAGCAATGTGTTGGTTTCACATCTCTCCTGAATAGAGGGAACACAGGTTCGAGCTAGCATTAAAGACAAAAAGAAAAATGTTAAATGTGGAAATTTAAGAAGTTAGTATTATGAAAGATAATGTACCACTGGATGGTATAAGATTTCAATGACACATGTGCACGCATAAAGCTCTGTTCTAGAATGGCCAGTGGATTTTCCACTTGGATGCATGCCACTCGATGGGATGTGGGGAATGGAAAGGTCTATGTATGACCTTGGTATGTGCATATAATAAGGCCGTCTGATCATTTGGGCCTCAAAGTTGGGCAAATTTAGGGGGCTTGTTTGGCATCTCTACTCTTATTTTGACAGAGTCATCTATATCTGAGACGCCCAACCATGAAATTATGGCAGAAAAGAGCCATAAAAAAAGAGGTCAAAGCTCTTATTTTCACAATCCCAAACTTGGGGCAGCTCATTTTAAGAGGATTTGCCTCTACTTTTTAAAGCAGGTAGAGGGTGAGTCAAACGCTCTTATTTTTCAAACCTCTGCCCGCTTTAGACATTTAGACAAGCAAAGGTTGGAAATAGAGATGCCAAACATGTGCTTAGTAGTTTAGATGAAGTACCTGTTTTAGTGTCTTTTGCACGATCAATCCAAGGGTTAGTAGAACTTCAGTGAGTGTTAATATTGGACTCTCTCTCTAGCCTGGGCTGTGGGGTCGACTTAGACCACCCTATAATCAAACTAAACCTCACGCTCACTAAGCCCGTGAATTAGCAGCAACACTCACCCAAATTTGATACTTATCCAAGTCTTCTAGGCCCTTGGATTGATTATGAAAATTTGGCACCCATCCGACATCATTTGACTGCTAGGATTGGACAACTTTGAAGCCCTCAAAACAATACCTCCCATGATTTGCATGCTTCTACATGGGCATGGGGGTGTTAAGATTTAGGGGATTCAAAGGTCTCCTGAGCGTGAACCATTCTATCATGAGAACTATTTTGAGGGCTTCAAAGTTATCCAAATCTTAGCCGTTAGATAAAATGGATGGGTGCCAAAATTTGGATGATTAATTAAATGGTCGACACAACCCATATGAGTGTAGCTCAACTGTAATGTAAACCATTCCACACTTAGGGAAGGTGTTGCCATGCTTAAAAATTTTTGTGTGAAGGGGTTATCCCATAGGCCAGGCTGTTCCTAGTTTAAGGACAGACTTGCTGTCCCTGAAAATCTGTATGTGAAAAGGTAAATTAGTGAATGTTGGGATGAACACAATGTGAAAAATTAAATGATAGAACGAGATTGGATGGTTTTGGAGAACCACTAATAAGGGGAATTTGGAAATTTATGTAGAAGGTTGGGATAATTGATTAAAGAAGGTAAAAATATTTTTAAATGTCTCTTTGGGATATAAAAATACTGATAGTCTGATACCTCAGTTTACTTGTTATTTTTTGTGATTCTAGCCAATCAGATTCCGTTTCACGTATCATGCTATCAAGTTCTATTCATTTTATTGATAACACAGACAGATCCTGCATGGACTAGGAATTTCTGATTTCTTTTCTTATTTTTCTACTTCTCCCATACTCTTTCGTCATTTAAAAACTCCAAAAAAAAAAAAAAAAAAAAAAAAAATCTTAGCATAACAAATGCAACCCAAATTTGATTTCTGGAATATTGAAGACATTAATTGCTTTTTGGATAAGACCTTTTACCAAAAAAAGAGGGTTTACATCACACAACTGAAATCATGAAACTGTTCCAAGAAAACTAAAATTGAACACTAGTAACAATCGACCAAGTGTAACATTGTTTAATCATTAAACACATTTACCTCATCCTTATCAATGATCCCTGTTGCTAATGCTCGATACACTTTCAAAATTCTTCTTGTGGTGCCATACTCCATATCCATATCTCTGCAATTATGGAGATCATAAAATTTGATGCAGAAAACAATCGAGAATGAGACAGCTACTCCATTAACAAATTTTACACTTGTACAATGAACCAAATATAGGCGAGACTATATACTCAAAGCTTTAAGAATAAAATCAATAAAACAAAATCTTTGCTTTTGAAGCTTACAAGAAAAAAAAATTTAAAGAAAGAAATATGTGGAACTTGCAACTCCATTGGCATCAATTTAAGCCCTATTTTCAGTGACATTCTCAGTCAATTCTCTGTCTTCCTCTCCATACTCGTGTTGGTTGATTTTTGCATGTGGAAATGTTATTTGGAAAGTGAGGAGTTGATTTTGGTGCACAAGCAGAACGTATTCAAATCTGACTTTTTGGTGTTTCCCATTATTATGGCCATTTTGAGATTGTTTTTTCCCTCCATTGGGATTCCAAAATATTCTATATCACAATTTTCTTAAATCTCTTGACCTCCCCTTGATTTGGCCATAGATTTTGGATTTTTCCTAATCTTACCATTGCACCAGAGCTCGGCCATTGAAAAAATCAACCTTCAATTCCAATTCCAGTTTGCACCCCTTTTCCTCAATGTGCATCAGACTTGTTCAATGGTAGGGCCAACCGATGCATAGACTCTCAAAGGCAGACACACAGGTATATATGACAACATCATTATGATTATTTCAGCACAAAAGTCAGTGAAATTCATTATGCATGGATTAAAACATAGATTATCTGATTTTCTATCTCTATCATTGGTTCCTTCTATTGGTTTCAAGCTTCAAACCCCCATAATAGCCCTGCATGTTTCTTTATCTCTATTTATTAATTTTTTCCAGATCAAATCTATAATCTTCACCAATGATTAACTACAATGCGGAGTGATAGCTGCATCTTCATGGTCCTGTCTAAGTTCCATCGGGCTTTTCATGGTCTGCATGTTGGTTTAAATTAATACATTAGTCCTAGATAGGTCAGTAGTTCTCTCTAGAGATGCTATTGTTAAGGATGACCCTTTTGTGCTTTCCAGTAGATTGATCCAGAAAAATGTTAGTTGTGGTGGACTGGCAACTTTTACATGGTCAGAGATAAAATCTCTAGCCCTAGTGGGGAACTTCAAATTCCAGCAGTTCCAGAGGCTAATAATATAGATAATCAGTTGACTAAATCTGGAACTGATCAATCCAATCTAGTATATGATGTGAAGAGTTTCCGTTAATTGTAAGTTGGGAAGCTTGCTTGAAGATGGGGGTCTGTAAGAAGAAAATGAAAGTATCTTGGCGCTTTCCATCAGAAGGAACACTAAAGTTCAACGTGGATGGAGCTGCAAAAGGAAAACCAGGTTTGGTTGGCATTGGAGGTGTTCTAAAAAATCATAAAGGGGAAGTTATGTATATCTTTTCTAAACATGTTGGGATCAAAGATTCCAATCACTTATTGTGGAAAGTGACTCAGCTAGTGCCATAACTTGGATGAAATCTTTTAGAAGTCCATGGAAAATACAATTTTTAATTAACAAGATTAGCTCTCTAGTATCTGTGATGCGAATATTGTTTCAACAAGTGTTTAGATCTGCAAATGGAAGGACCGCTATGATGCCCAGATACGGCAGGGACACGCTATAGACATGGCGGGGACACGGATTTTACATGTAAAAAGTGAAGTATCGGACACGATACGTTACCCATTTTGAAGTATCCGTGCATTATAGAAGGACGGATTGTTCATCCAAACAAGGGGTAGATTGTTCTTGGAATCTAAGTGCCTGTATAGTGTAATGGTGGTTGGTGTTTGGTATATAGCTCTTATACCGGTTCACCAATGAGCTATGTTTGTCCATTTTAGTCTTATCTGCATTGTACTTTTCTCCTATGTATTAAAATGTTAATGCTATCGATAAAAAAAATTGTATTCTTAATTTCATCCATAAGCAATTCTTGATTTATCAGTTCAAAATAATAACAATCTATTACTTGTCATGTCCACTGTTTGTCTGTTTCTCATTCAAGGCAGTGCAACTCTTGTTCCAATTCTAATCTAAAAATTACATGTGTATGAAACAAAATTAAAATCATGAATTTTCCAATGCAGAACACCTCAAATATAACTATTCCATTGCATGAAAATGTCCCTATAATACTTCTAATTGTTAAACTCTTAACACAAGTAATAGAACTCAAAATTGGAGTATGATTCATAACTGAGAAGAAAGAAGCCAGAACTTTGTACAAAAATGGATCTGATGGGTGTAAATGGAGAGACAAGACAACACCGTGATGCAGAATGGACCAGGGTCCAGGTCCAAGTCAACTGGGCCAACCCAGTCCATTGGGTTCAGCCCGCATGCCCAATTTGACCTAGAGTTACTGTGGACTTCTATTCCTATTCCTACTTTCTATCCTATTTTTATTTCCTGTTGTTAATTGAGTAGGATTGCTAATTCCTAAATTTCCTGCTGTAATTAGGTCTCTTTACTTGGTTATAAAATATATTAGGCCTCTTTACTTAACTGGGAAAGTCTTAGTTGCTAAGGGAGAAGATTTGTCCTACATAAAGAGGACATGCCTCATTGTAATCGATGCTTACTATCAATTAAAAGATTTTTTAGTTTTCTCTTCAAATTAGGGTGCCTTTTATGGTCTTGAATGTGCCCTAGTGCTTGAATCCATTTTTGGATTCGATATTCCTTGGGAGACTCTTCTATTTTTGATTGAGGATCCGACATTGCGCCAATTTGGTGGGGTGGACACGTGATGGGTCTGCTTTTGCTTTCCCTTGTTTCAACTTGTGTGCAGAGAATAAAATAAGGAAGAAACGAGACTTGGACCTGTGGGCTGAACCCAATGGAAAGGGTTGACCAATGGGTCAATGAGTTGGCACAGTTGACTTGGACCTGGTCCGTACTGCATCACAAAGTAGGGCCTCTTATGCATTCTTCATGAGTTGTTCATGGATCATTCATGGATACACTCTCATAGCTATAATAGGGTTTCTGATTCTTCCTCAATAGTACTTGGAGATGGGCCCCTTGGCTGCATTGGATAATTGATGTCATATATTTTGTCATCTTACTGTCATTAGCTAATTGTGATCTTAATCATTGAACTTATACAGTTTTGCTGATAAAAAAAAAAAAAAAGAGTCAAACTCAACCAGTTTACACAAAAACACTCATAAAAAGGGAAAAAAATGTTGCTCAATAAAGGAAATCCAAAATTGAATGTTAAATATTACAGGTTATAATTAGGAAGGACATAGGTACAATTTATTTACTCTTTTGCGTGCCTGGGACTCGAGTGTGTGTGTGTGAGTGTGTGTGTGTGTGTGTGTGTGTGTGTGAGAGAGAGAGAGAGAGAGAGAGAGAGAGAGAGAGAGAGATGCATCTGTTTGACCTGTTTTTCTTAACGTTAGCTGTGCCATCAGCAAAATATTCCGCAAGGCGAGCTTTTGCAACCTTCGACTTTGCACAAAGTAATATTCCTAAATTTCAAGAATCAAGTAGCGAGCACAAAGTAATATTCCTAAATTTAAAGAATCAAGCAGCGATGTAATGCAAATGAATTACATAATAAACTAGTCGAGCATTACCCAACAGTCCCACCAAGGGATTGATCCCTTGGTGGGTAGGTTTCCTTACTCTCCCCTGGCCACTAGGCCAACTTGGCAAAAAAAAAAAAAAAAACACTGGTGGAGCACAACTGAGATGTGTTGTAACTCAAATGATAGGACTATAAGCAACAATATAAAGTGGAGTTCAGAAAACAGGCATGCAGAGAACAAAGAACAATACAAACGTCATAATTGTAGACATGTATAAAGTATAAAATTAACTAACGAAAGCCCAACTCTCTGCCTTCTTAACAAAGCCTGTGCCCACTGGTGTCACCCATATCTGTCCAGATTAGTTTACCGCATAACCATTCAATACAGTCCCTAATATTTTTCCATCAGACCAGAACTCACAATACTTAAAACCATCTGAGGTATATGGTTCCATCCAGGTGGGTTAAGTATTAAGTGAGGGGATTAGATATAGGATTATATCACAGGACAAAGAGGTGTTCCAAAGAATTATTTGGTTGGAAGAGGAGTCCTTACTGCACAAGCCCTAGTTTGTTTAGGGACTAGTCACAAACAGTCCATGGTGTCAGTCTGTATAAATTTTCTCTTTATCAGATTTATAGTTAGCAGAGTACAAGGATATGTCACTTCTTCTAACTCCACAGGGACTGAGAGGACACTAGAATATGGATAATGGAAAAGGACATCATTTGGGAGAAAGATGTGCAAGGATCAACATGCCCCCTTTAGATCTCCTATAACTATGAGCCACCTGCGATCTCAACTGGATAAAGGGGTGCTCAAGAGTCAAGCTTTAGATGTCCCGCCTCTTGCATGGAATGTTAGTCCCTGACCACCTTAAATATTCGTATTTAGCAAACCTGCATGATCTTTGCTTTGGCATGTGAAGTACTATTGCATGGAAGGTATATTGCATTAGTGTATTTTTAATCTCTTGTATGCAGCAATAACTTTGGTTTTATGAAAAAGGTCGTGGGAAAAATCTAGAGGGACATGTGCCATGTTCTGCATCCCTTCCTATTGTTCCATTTCAAGGAAATAAAAATCCTCTATTTTCAGTGTATATAAAGATATATGTAGGTGCTTTATTTTTATGATTATGTGGCGATGATTCGGGGCAGAACCCTTGTGATGACTCCAAAAGCATTGGGCTTACTCCAAGAGGCCCAGGGTGATGATTCCAAAGGTCCCATATGTATGCAGAGAAAAGAGGAGGAGAAACACTTTCTCTAGAGAAATTTCTTTCTCTTGTTTGGATTTCTGTTAGAGGAGAGAAGTAACTCTGCTCATAACTACTTCTTACAAAAAAGTAAGAGAAAAGTTCACTTTAAAGGGGTAGTACAAACACCAATTTATGTAGCAAAACTGATTTTTTTAATCAAAAGTGACATTTATACATTTAATCATTCTTTTGTTCAAATAAAGGTTTTGAAAATGGTTTTCACCTATATGCTTTATCGCCTATCTCCACAAGGAGATTCCTCACATCTAAATTCTCCTCATTTCTCCACCTAGTTGGGATTAAACACTTTTCATTTTCTCCTCATCCAAATGATCTCTAAGTTCATCCAGTGCTATAACTCTGTTGGCATTCTTCCTCCATTTTCCATTTTTTAATACATAACATGACTCAAAACCGCAATCTCATGCTTACGGAAATGAGCACCTACCAACTATGCTATGGGCTCTTATCATCTGTCATCATCATCTCTTCTCATATTTCTCCTTCTTCTTCCCCCTCTTGTTGTCCAAAACTCTTAATGACAAGAATCCCAAACCCAAGAACCATTTACGAACATCTGGACACCAACCTTAAACAATTTTGAGTCCCCTCTGTCATTCTCACAATTGCAAAATACAAGAATGGAACGAGAGCTCTTGGAAACTGATTTGTATTATGTTGTGTCTTCTCTTGGAGAATGATCACCAATATATAGGAATATACATGCCTTAATCAAGGCTCTTACATAGGAAACTAGCTAATTACACTAATTACTAATCTAAGTTAGGAAAGCAATCAATTACTAAAATATGTACAGTTGTTGCTGGACTGGATTGACTGATGGGCCTTGGGTTCCTTCATGGGCCATGGGCCAAGCTTAACAGGCCAAGCTTAACACCCCCCCTCAAATTGATGCGGGGGAATCAACGAGCATCAATTTGCCAACCAAGAATTGATGGCGTGGTCGGGGAAGACCCTTCGTAAGAATATTAGCAATCTGAAGCTCAGTGGAGACATGTGGAAGACTGATGACATCACGTTTAAGCTCATCACGTATGAAGTGACAATCAACCTCGATGTGTTTAGTGCGTTCATGAAAAATCGGATTTTCAGTAATCCGAATTGCACTTGTATTATCTGCATAGAGAGGGGTAGCTCCTGTTGCTGGAAAACCAATGTCAGAAAGCAGACCGCGGAGCCAAAGAATTTCAGAACATGCAGCAGACATGGCACGGTACTCAGCCTCAGTAGAGGATTTGGAAACTTTTTCATGTTTCTTGCATTTCCAGGAAATGAGACTATCACCCAAAAACATGCACCAGCCTGTCGTCGATCTGCGAGTATCCGGACAACCAGCCCAATCAGCATCTGAATAAGCTTTGAGAGATAGAGGATTGTTGGATGGAAAGAACAACCCCCGAGTCGGTGTGCGAATAAGGTACCGAATGATGCGGCGAACAGCAGCCATATGAAGATGACGAGGAGCAGTCATGAACTGACTCATTAGGTTGACCGCAAATGAGATATCAGGACGGGTGATCGTGAGGTAGATCAAGCTACCCACTAACTGGCGATATGCGGTAGGATCTGGAAGAAGGGCACCCTCCTCTTTACTGAGCTTGACATTTAGTTCGATCGGTGTATCGACTGGAGCAGAAGAGGTAAGGCCAGCCAAATCAATAAGATCAACCGTGTATTTGTGCTGATTTAGAACTATACCCTTAGGCGATTGATGAACTTCAAGACCAAGGAAATAATGTAAGGGGCCTAGATCCTTCATTTGAAATGTCTGATGAAGGGAAGCTTGGAGTACCTGAATCATCTGTGCATTGGGACCAGTAATGACAATGTCATCCACATAGACGAGGAGCACAGTAATCCCGGACAGAGCATGATGTAGGAACATGGAAGGATCATACTGGCTAGGATGAAAATCCAAACGGAGAAGGGCAGCTTGAAATTTCTCAAACCATGCGTGAGGAGCTTGCTTCAGACCGTAGAGAGAGCGACGAAGCTTAGCAACCATACCCTTCCCAGAGCAGGACCCTGGAGGTAGATGCATATAAACATCTTCTTTGAGATCACCATGAAGAAACGCATTTTTTACATCCATTTGATAGAGAGGCCAGGACTGAGATGCAGCAACAGCAAGGATGATGTGGACGGTGGTCATCTTGGCGACGGGAGCAAAAGTCTCATCATAATCAATGCCATATTCCTGCCGATTTCCGAGAGCAACAAGGCACGCCTTATACCGATCTAGAGTACCATCTGATTTTAACTTGAGAGAAAAGATCCACTTGCAGCCAATAGGTTTGACACCCACAGGAGAGGGGACAATATCCCACGTATGATTTTTCTCTAAAGCAGCCAATTCATCTTGCATAGCCTTGTTCCAACATGCATCCTGCACAGCCTGAGAATAGGATCGGGGAATGGAAGAAGAAGACAAAGTGGCCATTAAGTATGGGAAAACCCATAGCGGTCGGGTGGGACCGAAATGCGAGTAGAGCGACGTAATGAAGGAGGGCCAGATGGACCAAGTGCCGGTTGTGGACCGGATGCCGGAGGAAGATCAGGAGGGGGATCCCTGGGAGGCGCTTCTCTGTTCCGTCTGTGATACACAAAGTTAAGATGAAAACGAACAACTGACGGGGTGTCAGAAAAACCAGGTAAAGACACGAAAGAGGAGGAGTCAGGAGGATCAATGTGTTTTTGAAAAAAATACTGTTGTTCAAAGAAAACGACATTCCTAGAGGTACGTAAACGGCGAATGTGAGGATCATAACAAATGAACCCTTTCTGGAAGGGCGCATAACCTAAAAACACACACTGAGCTGATTGTGCGGTTAGTTTGGTTCTCTCAGAAGGAGGTAAGTGCACAAAGCAAGTGGAGCCAAAAACATGAAGATCTTTATAGGATGGATAGGTTTTATACAAACGGTAATATGGGCTTTGATTTTCAATGGAGGTTGATGGCATACGATTGATAAGATGAGTTGTTGTAGCCAGTGCCTCAACCCAAAAACGGGTAGGAACCGATGATTCAAGAAGAAGGGAACGAGTGACATCAAGGAGATGTCTATTTTTCCTTTCAGCGATGCCATTTTGCTGTGGAGTATAAAAACAAGTTCTTTGAGAAATAATGCCTTTGTTTTGCAAAAGCCGTTGAAAATTGGAGGACACATATTCCCCGCCGGAATCAGATCGTAAGATTTTAATGCAGGTGGAAAATTGATTCTCAACATAAGCTAAAAAATTTTTAAAAACATTAAAAACATCAGATTTGGAATGCAGAAAGTAGACCCATGTGAACCGACTGAAATCATCAATAAAAGTCACAAAATATTTATAGTGAGCGTGGGAAAGAGCTGGAGCAATTCCCCATACATCACTATGAACTAAATCAAAACACTGAGTAGTGAGTGAAGTGGAATGAGGAAATGAAAGAGTTTTGCTCTTTCCCAATTTACAAGTAGCACAATCAAAAGGCACACAAGAAGATAAACCAATAGATTTATTGAATAAACCAGAATTGAACATAAGGGACAAAGCCTTGGAATTAGGATGTCCGAGTCTATTATGCCACAATCGGCAGTTATCGCTAAGAGAAAAACAAAATACATTATTGTCAAATTGATTCCTAGAAATTTTAGAAAAATCCAGCGGAAACAAGCGTCCACACTTAGGCCCCCTCGCGATCTCCTTCCCGGACATCGGATCCTGCACAACACAACCAGAAGAAGAAAAAGAGATGTTACAATTATTTTCAACAAGTTGCCCGACTGACAATAGGTTGGAAGTTAAATTAGGACAAAGGTAAACATTTTTCAATGGCATGGGACCAGGGATGTCACCAACAGCAGTAATGGGAACATGACTCCCGTTAGCAGTTTGTATTTGAAGAGGGCCAGTGTATCTTTGCACATTGGAGAGTGGTGCGCAGGAAGACGTCATGTGATTAGACGCCCCGGAATCAAGGAACCAAGGAGAAGATGGAGGGGATGTACCTGAGAGATCAGAAGCAGATAGAGCATTGACAATCATCTGTTGAACCAATTCAGGAGTAAGAGAGGATGAGGGCCCAGGCTGTGAAGGTGCAGATGTAGAAGCAGGCATAACCGAAGAAGCAACATACGCATGCGGAGGCTGATATGGTGGAGTCTGATACTGTGGAGTCTGAGGCTGTGGTGATGGACGTTGTGGGCGGCGGCGACATTCAGAGATGATATGTCCCGACCTTTTACAGTAACTGCAGACCTTCTGTTTGCATTGAGTTGCAATGTGCCCAAATTTTTGACAACTGTAACATTGCGTTTTGCTCAAGTCGCGTGGCGGAGGCTGAGAAGTTTTAGTAGCCGAGAACGCAACTGAATAAGTCTCTGTCTTTTGTTGCGCTATATGAGCCGAGGTCGCAATGCGCTGTTCTTCGCGTAGGAGTTCATTTAAGCAAACATCCAAGGAAGGTAATGGCGTCCGATTCATCAGGGCAGATCGGACACTTTCATATTCACTGCGCAATTTCATCAAAAACTGATCCCTTTGACTAGAGGCCTGAAGATCTTGTATCACTGTTAAAACATTGTTAGCCACATCCGCATATTTAATACTATCGTTTTCCGACCACAGTGTACGGAATCCTGAATAGTAGTCTTGTATCGACAAAGTCCCTTGTGCATATTCAGCAATGGCTCATTCAAGATGAAATTGACGCGCAGAGTTGTCTTGATGGTATACTTTCTTCAAATACCCCCACATGGCTTTAGAGGTTGAGTAGGGCTTGAGATTCATAATCAGATGTGGCTCGACGGATCCCAGAATCCATGATTTGATTTTGGCATCTTTAGTATGCCAAGAGAATATCTTCTTTTCATCCTCAGTGGGTTTAGGGTCAGCACCAGAAACAAAACCCCACAATTCCTTAGCTTCTAGGTAGATTTGGAATTGGAAAGACCAGGCAGGGTAATTTTTTCTAGTGAACTTGATCAAAGTTACCTCAGATTTTTCCATCTCAATGTCAGATTGGAAAAAAAATTGGAGTGAAACAGTAATTAAAGCAAGCAAGAAGTGGATGAAAAACAGTTTGAGTGCAAAAGAGCTGATACAGTCACTGTGGCACAGAGAAAAGTCCTCAACAGGACTGACGACCCAAAAAATTGGGTTGGGTTTTGGACGTGGGCCCCACCAGAAAATCAATTTGCAAATCAGATGATATGGATGAAAGCACAGAAGATTTCCGCAACTTATGGAAGAAGATTCATCCAAAAACAGTCCAGATCCAACTTTTTGGACGGTTGAGATGAAAACAGATTAATAAACTTGATGATTTACTGAATGCAGTAGAAGACCGACCTGGGAATAGAAAAAAATTCTTGAAAAATCACCAAAATAACTGAGAATTCCAGTCGACCAACTTGGGCTAGTTCCACATAGGTGTTGAAGACGATCTTAGGTGGGCCACGCCTGATCTGAGATGATCTGAGATGATCGGAGACGATTGGAGATGATCGGAGATACACCAAGAGCTTCCAGACGTGGAAGCAGGGAGGATCTATAGGTCCTTGAGACTTGAGGAAACTTAGAATGCTAGGGCATGAATCAGTAGCTCTGATACCATGTCATTCTCACAATTGCAAAATACAAGAATGGAACGAGAGCTCTTGGAAACTGATTTGTATTATGTTGTGTCTTCTCTTGGAGAATGATCACCAATATATAGGAATATACATGCCTTAATCAAGGCTCTTACATAGGAAACTAGCTAATTACACTAATTACTAATCTAAGTTAGGAAAGCAATCAATTACTAAAATATGTACAGTTGTTGCTGGACTGGATTGACTGATGGGCCTTGGGTTCCTTCATGGGCCATGGGCCAAGCTTAACAGGCCAAGCTTAACACCCTCCATTCAGCCAAATCCAAGAAACCCTAAATCAGCCCAAACTAGCATCCAATAACAGAGCCCAAATCTGGTACAATTCAACCAGCCTAATTATACCCAATTAATCACTAACAGATCAGCCCGATTATGTGCCATGATCCAATCACTAACAAAACCCTTAACCAATCCAGCCCCTCTCAAAACTGAGTCTTTGAAACAGTCATACAAAATATTAGAGCAGACAAAAAACTAAGAAGACAAACTTTTTACTACAGCTTCTGTGATGGAAGAGCCAATCAGCCAAGGAAAGATCTTTTTGCATAAGGGTAAAATCCATATGGAAGATCCTAACAAGGAAGGTTCCCTGGATAAGCCCATTATGGAAGAAGGGTAGATAAAAGGATGACTCTGAGAAGGAAGATCTAGCTGCGCAAGACTACAGACACTACACATCTGACTCTAGTCAAGATTCAAAAAAGATAGACTGCTAACAAAATCCAGCCATTTAATTACAACCCAAGACCCACATCATTAAACTGCAGTTTCTTTCATCATCAGAGGATGAGTGTGGAGATTCAATGCAAATTCAATAGGGGATAAATCTAGAGTTTGAGCTTAACATTACACTCTGTAGTTCATAAGCCTATACAAAACATGGGACAAACCTGATGTGCCTCTTCCCAAGCGATGAACAGGAACAGGATGTGACTTTTGAGCAGCTGCCCTGGAAGAATTTGGTTTTTTGGCTCGCAATTGGAGCTGGGTTAGAACAGTTCTTTGCTGAAAAAGGCCACCGGGTAACACTTGTAGACCAGAAGGTTTATTTAGAGCAACCTGAAAATATTATAAGCCGCATAATTCTCAGTGCAGTATGTAGCTATCATTCAAAGAGACAAGCAGATGTTGCATAAACACAACCAGTTATATTAGAGAGAGTAGAAAAATGAATACCATATCATCATCCTCAAATAGAACTTCTAGCAGGTATGGAGCACAGGGCTCTTTCCACGGAAGGCGGCAGTAAAGTAACTCAGAGCCATCTCTAGACAATGAAAAAACATTTTATTAATAAAACAACAAAAGAATAGCAGAAAATAATAGGCCATTATTTCAAACAAACTAGGAAGCCACCTAATATCATTACAAATATGGATGACAAAATTAGGCCAATTTTCATGACTGGACAAGCTGTATTCAAACAAATGTTGTGTGTACAGTTATTTAAACCTAGACCATGCACTAAACTGTTTTTATGGGCAGTTCAATTAAGCCGGCAGGTCAACCTTGGCTAACTCAACTAATTTATGAAAACAGAAATTGGTTCAAGATCAACAATTTTTAATGGAAGGCATTCTCTGGAAGGTTTCCAAAGCAAGGCTCAATTAATCAAGTTCATATCATGTACCAAAGCAGTAATATTAATCAAACTGTATATAATAACTATGGAAGACAAAAATGAAACATCAAAATGAGTGCCAAATGTCTTCCTCATCCACATTACAAATGATTTCCAAAAGGAGCTTAACACATGAAGTAGTTGCTATAGTTAAGATATCAAATGCATCTATCTAAAGTCTAAACAACCCAAGTTAAAAACCTGAGTATTGTGTCTGGATCTGTAACAACTTGACCATCAAGTGTGATCTGCAGGTTAACAAAAATTACATAGGAAGTAACACGTTATACAGAGAGAGATGGCTCACCAACAATAACTGTAACAAAGTTGAGTTACAAACCTGTCCATTCTGTATCCGCTGAAGCCACCTACACCAAGATCACATGAGTACAATTGCAGAAAAAAAAAGTGACATGCATTCTTATATTGTGCCCCACCCCACAATGAAACAATTGGTGGCAACTCATCTGTGATGCATTTACCCATTGAGTTTGGGTTCATCATGTCCATTTGATGGCCGCTCATCTAAATTATAGGATACCTCAATAAGCACATTTTACCATAAACCTCATATAACCAGTGGGCCCTGAACATTCTAGATTTCTGAAAATGGGAAATCTCCACTGGTTTGGAGATTGGACAGAGGGGAAAAGCAGACCCCATGTTGTTCTGATTTCCCCTATTTGAGAAGAGACCAAATTCCCTCTTACAAAGAATGAATGATATTTAACCAGTGTCTACACCCCACACTTCCTCATCTATCAAACAGTTATTGAAGTACAGGGGATTCCCAGTCTTCTTCTTCTTTTTTTTTTTCCACAGGGTAGTGAATCCCACCTTTCATAATTAATAACACAACCAAAGAATGTTATGATGGGTCAGTGAAATTCAAATACCCTTGCAAAGGGGCTGAGTTGTTGTGCTTGGAAGAGTAGAACTGAATCAGAGTAGAACCTGTTTGTTTTAAGGTTACAGAATTTTTATTAGTAGAGCAAACAAGAGAAAGTTAAAAGGGAAACCAAATGATCGAGGAGGTCAAGAAAAAGACCAGAGTCTAATGGACGGACAAAGTCGGAATAGGTTAATCCGTCGTTGAGATCGGGCCACGGGACTCCGAAAGCCTTCCCTCGCTCTTGCATCTCATCAACATTCTCTGCCATGGGAAAGTTGGATGGTGGGGGTTTGGGAAAATGGTCGTCTATTTGTCAGCTCCTCTTGTTGTGCAAAAATCAATAAGAAATTCTAAATGCAAATATTTCATTTGCTGAGCATATCCACATTTTATTTTTTTTTATTATCAAATTACCCATATGTGAAATTCCGACCTTATTTATGCACTGATATGCATATCCGTGCATAATAAATGTGTATGGTTTTCATATGTCGAGCAAAAAAATTATATACAGATGCGCATATTTTTTATTTTGGGGTTCCGTTTAAGAGTGAAGAAGAGAAGACGAAAAGGAGAAAGAAGAGGGAAGAGGAGAAGGGTGCAAGAAGTGAAAAAATTTGTGGATAGGCTCAGTAAAAAGGGGGTAGCTTATGTTTTTAATGTGGTGGGTTCTGAAGGTGGGTGGGCTCAGCAAATGAAATGGGTGCATTCAGAATTTCTTAAAATTCGTGCTTGGAGAACCAAACTCGTGGGCTTCACTAAAGACGCATCTTTATTAATAGGGTGCGGGTGAAAATAAAAATAAAAACAAAAGTCAACCCAGTAGTGGCTTGATTGGGAGTTTTTTGACTTTTGGTATAAAATGAGGGTGTTCTTTTATCATTTAGAAAAGAAAGATGGTGGCTATTTTTTTACTTTTTTAAAAAAAGAAAAAAGAAAATTTTGAATTCGTATACTTTTGATATGATCCATTGATCTTTTCTTATCTTATAAAGGCTTTACTTCAGTTTTACTTTATTAGAAAAGTCTCAAACGCGGGCAGTGAACCAGTGGTAGTGGTACGCAAAATTAGTCACAAAGTGAAGTTTTTTGTAAAATATCCAAGTAAGGCCGAGAGAGACTATCTATTGACCGGCCCCACTTTTAATGGTCTCTGCCTGACAACATTCATTGAGAAAAATGGCTCAAGGTAAATGCATGAGCACATTACAAATTTACTTTACTGTTGTAATTAACGTTCATCTTACAAACCAATAAGTCAAAAAGGAGATGAATCATGTGAAGAATTTTCTCCTGAGTACTTGTATGGTCGCTCTATGGGGCCCACTACAAGTAAAAATCATGTACAGTCCAGCTCTACATGGCCTACTTAGGTCCTCTTGAATCAGTGCAGCTCCTTTTATACTCTCATTCCCCGTGAATTGTCATCATCCCCTATTTTATGCTCAGAGAACCTTTTACTTACTTTCGGATTGAATTTATAAAAGACTTAACATCAAAATCCTACTAAATTTTAAGGGGGTTGCATCAAGGGTGCGAAAATTTCATGAGACTGGTTTTTGGTTTTTTTTGTTCATTTGGCAACCCATTTGTAAAAAAAGTGGGCCAATGATAGAGAGCTTTTGGGCCTTTTGGCAACTCATTTGTACATAGTATTAATCTAGACTTTGCATTTGGACATCACATAGTAAGAGTGTTAACAATGAATGGTGAAGATAAACAGTTGGGATGAATGCCTTTGATCATCAGGCAACCCATTCTCTGATCAGTGACATCAGTCAAATTGTAATTACCCGATGTGAGTCATTTGTACAATTGCTCATTTTCAACCAGCCATCTGTAGGCTATTGAATGGATTACTGTGATTGTCCTATCACAGCAGATTATCAGGATATTGGTTTTAGCATGTTCAGGTTGGTTCTCAGTATGGAATGCTTTTGTATTGGTCCCACTTGAGAAGCCTACTTGCAATTTGGTGCAATTGTTGACAATGATATCAAGTGCATCTTAAACTTTACAAGGTGAGGAGTTTAATTTGAAGTATGTGTCCTATCCGGGATGAGGCAATCTGATGGGCCCCAAATCCGAGTCAACAAGATGGGGTCAAGACTTGCCCAATCGCTGTAAGGGTAATGCCTCTTATTGTTGCATACTTGAACAATCCAATAAAAACACCAGTTGTCTTCATTGTTCTTTGAATAGTTCTCGACCAATGATCATTCTTCTGATCTCACTAGTTCCAGCACCGATCTCAAATAATTTCGCATCTCGCAGAAGACGACCAGTTGGGTATTCATTAACATATCCATTTCCACCAAGACACTGGATTGCCTGCATCATAGAAATTAAAAGGCACAATCAACTCAAATACTACTAATATTTTAACAGTTTGATATTTTAGATAAAGTAGGATTCGTGCAAATTCATGGAACACACTTAATACTAGTACAAATTCCCAAATAACACCTTTCTAAGAAATGCATACTGTTATTCACCCTTTTCTGGTAACCACTACGTACTCCATTCAGGAAGACCAAAATCAATATTTGGTCATGACAAACTCAGAACCAAGGACTTCTTCCCTAGTTGCAGGTAAGCACACTCAAAACTATGTTGGGTATTTATCTTATTCATTGATGATATCTTTTTCTTATCGGTACTGATGATAGATATTTGATGAAAAGTGCAGACGAAGTTCACAGAACCTGTCATATTTTCAAAGCTAGGACTCGAAACCAGTGTAACTCGAACATCAAAACATTTTTAATTGATGATGCTCACAAAAAAGAAAAAGAATTAACAGAACAGAAAACTGCTATCACATAGTGGAGGTATTAAGTACCAAAGCAGTGGTCGTATACCCCCATCAAAATGGATTAACAGAAAGAAAGATTATTATCTGCTAGAGGTTACCAGTTCAAAATTCTGGAGTACAGTTTCTAAAGAATTGTGGTTTTATGCCAAGTTACTATGGTTTTTCTATTAATAGGATGCCCACAGCTGTTCTGAATGGCAAATCTCCACTTGAGTTCTCACTTCCTTGTGTCTCTGTTTCATTTTCCACATTTGTTAGAAACACCCCTTCCCGAAAATCATATACCCAACAAAATTAAGTTACTGATCTCAGGAAGAAGTATCAACTGTAGATGAACCAGCATTTCCTGGTATCTGTCCAGCTATTCTGATGTTTGATCATAAAGTCTTGATAATGGAAAAATCAATTCTTTGAGAGTAAGAGAGGATCTTCCTTCAAGGTTATTTGTCTAGCAGTTCTCAAAACCTCCGCCTCTTCTAAAAACTTATTTTTCTGGTAGCTTTTGTAAAGGATAACACACTTGTACTTCTCATCCAATTAAGTTAATTGTTTTGTCTCTTAACAACCCTTTATCCATGCAAGCAAACCATGGAAGAAGAAATGGCTACTCGAAAGGAGAATCACACTTGAGAAATTACATCATTGTTCGGGCCCTTCGGGGGGATGGAGGAAAGGAATCGGTTGCAAGTGGTTTATACCCAAATGCTCAAACCAGACTGATGTGGATCACACAGCATCCACTGAAGACAACCAACCGAAAAACATAATAAAAAGAAGAAATCGCAGGTATAAGAGCATTATGCCATACACCTACGGCATTACAAAATGCAAGCACTAAAGCTAGTGAGACAACCCACCCCTTGCTTAGCTAAAGCATCCATCATGCCATTGGCTGACCTACTGATATGCTGATATGCAACTGGCGGAGCAAGGCCAAACATGCATATTACTGAAAGAATTAATAAAAGTGACATTCGAGACAGTAGAAAGTTGAAAAGAAAGCTGACCTGTAGGGCAACTTGAGTGGCATTTTCAGCAGCTAAAAGAATCACCCCAGCGCAATCCTGAAAATTAATTTTTGTACGCATCAAAATGCATTTATATTGACTGAGAATTATTCATATCATATTACAACAAGTTTTTGCATTACAATAGCAACAAAAATAGTGTGAAGAGAAAATGAGAACAGAGAATACCCTTCCAGTAGTTTTTTTTTTTCTTTTTTAACGCAACAACAATATATGCATGAAGTGAAATCCAATAGCAACTAGCAAAGGGAACTTAAAGTGGACTATCAGAAGCATAAACATGGCATTATTTTACTGAAAACAAGATACATAAAACAAATAAATTTTTTGAAATTCAAGATGGTTATGAAAAAAAAAAGTTGGGAAAGTCGAAGCTCACATGGACGAAACACGTGGCCCAGGTAGTTGGATGGGGTTAAAACTTCACCCACCTCCAATTCATGTAGTCACCCCCATTCACATCTAATGTGGCCCAAGCCATCTCATGAGAGTTTATAGGCACAGCCTCAGAAGAGGCAACGATTAAGTCTAAACTCCAAGCCAGGTCCAAATTGGACCCAGAAAAGTGGGAGCAGACCCAGACCTAAGACCAACTCCAGTACCTAACCAAGACAGCACTAAAACTGAAGCAGGCCCATCAGCATAGCATGTTTTGTTAGGGGCCAAGAATCAGTTGAACACCGCATGTGTCATACATCAGTTTATTTTATTTCATTTTCTTCTTTTCTTCCATGCTTTGTTTAAGTTAGAGTGAGATCATTTGTTAGCAAGTTGCTATAGACTATTAGAATTTCGATCTACAACTTAGATATTGGACAAAGATATAAGGCTGGGATCATCCTGAGGGTGACTAGGGTTTACTGAATTTGTGTATAGTTGAACTACTTGTAAGGGACTTTTCTTTCCTAGCTACTTAGGGACATGGGTGTGTGTTAGGGACTCATGGTGCGTGGGTTTGAGTCCTCCATGTAGCCAAAAAAAAAAAAAACGAAGAAGAAGAAGAAGAAGAAATAAAAAAACATAATAGAAAATTTCAAGAAATATTTCTATCAAGATCCCTAATTGATGTCAAACAAGTCAGAAGAATTCTTTTCAAAAAAATATCAAGTACTCTGTTGATAGAAATAAAATGAACTTCCCAAAGCTCTTTATGATGAAGAATCTCACTCAAAAACTATTTTTTATGACAATGAAAGATTTTGTTTATTAATTAATTTATTTAGTGCAACTTTTTTTTTTCTCCCACCTGCCTTTTTTTATATCTTGTTATATTATTGAGTATACATATATTTAGTTTCATAGCTGTCAAATATATCAATTGAAGTGATTGCAGTCACCACCATCTGCTTACCATTTATAGTAGGTGTGAAGAGTAGAAATAGTTCTTTTTAAAACAAATTAGTTCCAAATTTAGTATGTATGATTTGATGTTTGCTTACATAATTAAGTATCATTATCTTCACTTGTACAGGAGCGGGTTTTTTTTTTTTTTCATGAATTAATATGCGGATCCCATTTCATGTAATTGTTTTTGGATGTTTACTTTGTTGCGAAGTTTGAAAGTTCCAGTCAATTGAACTTGTACATGCATCATATATGGGCATTCAGACATTTATGTATTTGTATTTGGGGATTGGTAATATCACTTGAACCCACGACCTTAAGGTTGTAATAGTAAGCACCTTCCACAGTGCCACGGTAATTTTAGACATTTAGTTTTTTCAATACACAAGGCAAAATGAAATTAGGCACCAAAAAGACATGTTATTTTGCCAGCCTTTTCATATAAGATGAAATAAATTGCAGAAGAACAACAGATAAGCATTTGAGTATGAACACTACGGGGGTGTTTGGATGAAGGCAGAACATAATATGACCAAATTTGAATATTGTAAGATTTCATTATTACAGAATAAAATAGTGCCATATTATAATATTGTGGCATTTATGGTGTTTGGAAATTTCTACAAATTTCAATATATCTTTGAAGTGTTTGGCAATTTATAATACTTTCACTAGATGATGCACCAAAATGATAAATGAATAGAAAAACATGAATGGTTGACCCAATGGGAACCCACACTAGAGTGATTTGATATTGGTAACCATGGTAGGGCCCATCTAATTAGAAAATCATTAGACTAAATGTTAAAAACCACGAGCAATATTGTTTAATCAATGTGGGTCCACCAAATGTTAATAACCATAATGTAATACATCCAATGGTAATTATAACAGAGAGCTCTATGAGTGTTAAAACATCATTGATGAATTTATCTACGGGGAAATAAATGTGGGACCCATTTGATGTTAATAATCACATTGACCAAGCTAATTATAGTAATCACTAGGGGGCCATTAAGCAATATGACTGATATAATGAGACCTAATATTAGTCCCACAATCCAATATTGGTAATTAGTATGAGACGTATCTAATGTTGGTAGTACGGGACCCACTTAATGTTGGTAATTATGGTAGAAAATAGAAATTACCTAATGTAATATTTGTAGGACCCACCTAATGTTAGTAATTAATAAAGAAACTATGTAATTATGACAAGGCTATGGGACCCAAATAAAATTTATAAACACTAAAGGGTCCATCTAATATTGAGTAATAGTAGGATTCCTACAGAAACCATCAATATTAAAAAAAAATGTAGTGGGTTGTGGGCCAGACCCTTGTTTTGCTTAGTTGTCTTAATGAAATATTGTTTTATACAGCATATACTTGAATATTATAATATGTAGGTTTTTGTAAGAAAGTGAGATATTGTAGGATACCTTCTAAGTTATCCAAACACCCGGTTTTTAGGTGTGTAGATTATATTATAAAGTAGGAGATAATATATCAAAATCTTTATAAATATATGGTTTCCAAACACCCCCTAAACTTGTAGTAAACTGTTTTTTTTTTTTTTTGGAGTTGGTATAAACTTGTCACTGATTTATTAAGTGGAAATTTCACTTAAAACTGATCAAACATCAATAAGAAAAATCACATCAAGCTTAATTAATGCTAAATCTATGACAAAAGTAAAGAGCACATAAAGTAAGAATATATTTAAAAACAACAGAAGAAGTAATGATGTCAAGGAGCACCTTCCGGTCAATTTTTCCACTATCACAATCCCTAGCAACAGAATACACGTATGATCTGAAAATAAAACATGAAAATACTTCAATCATATTAAAAGACACGAAGAAGACAGAAGTTTTTTGGGTGAAAGAATTCTTACCTTGAAGATTGCAAGGAAGTGTACATGTCAGCCAGTTTCCCCTATATCCATGGTAACACATGATGGTCAGTTGCCAAAGGAGTTTTGTTTGCAATCAAAATGCATGTATTTCCAAGAAACCTAGGAAAGATGGATTCGCTTCAAAGCTAAATATGAACCTGTATTAACTGAAACTCCCCAATTGGTCGACCAAATTGTTCTCGTTGTCTGACATAAGGAATAACAACATCAAGGCATGCTTGCATGAGACCAAGAGGGCCGCCGGCCAAAACAAGCCGCTCCAAATCAAGACCCGACATCATGACATATACTCCTGTAAAAAAAATGTTGCAATACAAGGATGATAAAAATTGATGTACAGTACAAGAACAATCACAAAGAGTCAACTATTCCTTTTATTTATTAGTATCATCGAAACGGATCAACTATTCCGTCTAATTCTGTATCATCCTAAAGAACTTTCTAAGAAAATGGATACTTCTTAAGCTGAAAATTTGTGAATAAAAAGTTCACAATTTACGAAAAGAGGATCACTTGTGTTCAAAGTGGACATTCTAAAACGATTGTCATCACCTATAGATAAATCATTTGAACTGCATTGCAAATGTGACTCATAATCTTCTTCACTCACATATGTTGTTTTTAATAGGTATCTAAAATAAATTCTCCGTCTACCTTTAATATTCTCTTACCAAGACCCTTTCATCTTCATATTCTTCATATTCACCTTACATGATCAAGATCTCGGATTTTCAAGACCAACAAGCACCAAAATAAAGGAACCAAACCAACTAACATACTCTATACATCAAAAGAAACAGTAAGTCGTAGAACTCCATTCTTTGCAAGACCATCTGCCATAGCATTAGACTCTCGTAAAATGTGATAAAATGAAGATCCTCAATTAGTGAAAAGGGATTTGTTGGTCCACAAATTTGGTTCATATCAACTAATGTGAGTCATGTTCATCTCTTCTATTTACCTATGAAAATTCATGTGAGTTAAAACTAGCCTCTGAGATGACAAGCATGGCAAATTTAATTATTGTCATATCCTTCTTGCCATATTTTAGATGAAAAAGGAGAAGTTATACAATGAAGTTTAAACTAGAATTGTTCTGTTTAAAGTATTTCGGATAATTTAATGAACATGGCATCATTGTTTCAAGTACTACTCTAAAGCCCAGTTTCAAGATACATTAGCAAACAAGATTTATTCATGCACAATATGGCATTCATATTAACTTTCCAACTACACCCATGTAACAAAACTTTATTATCTTAAAACTTCTCATTCAGTGTCAAATCTCCATCAGACAACTTCACCCCTTCTCCCTCAACTTAAGCCTCATCACAAACCAACGCTTCAGGGACCTGACTTCATCATAATTGTGTTTTAATTAGAAAACAAAGTTTTACATTACCCCCAAGATTTTACATCACCAAAGTTATGCTTAACATTCAAGAACTAATTTCATTGTAATCATCATCACCTTGTCCCAACCATGTTGGAGTCAGCTATATGAATTATGTTTCTCCATTCTGAATTTAAGAATTAACTTAAATGTTTAAAATTCCCAACTTGACTCTTGTCAAAGACAGATAGCCAAAGACATAATAGTATACAACCTATCAAATAGAATTATTAATATATTTGTTAGCCAGTTAAAGATAGAACTGTCAAAAGGATATGCTTTCACTGTACAACAAATTCATTCAAAAACGAAGAATGAAATAACTACTCATCTAAGAGATATCCATATCCTTGCTTAATAGTTCTTGTAGGCTCTTAACTATGAACATAAGATAACCCATGCAAATATTTGTCCCTATATAAGATGCACAAGACATTACAAAAATACAAACTTTTTGACCTACAAAAGAAAAGGGTTTTACACCCTTGGTTTTAGAGATTCTTGGAGCAAGATGTGAATACCTTTCCCTTCCTGCCCAAGAATATTATCATCAGGAACAAAGCAATTCTGGAAAACAAGCTCACATCTGTAAATCATTGTCCATAAGTAGAGATAAGAACATGTTCAATGGTAAAGAAACACTGAAAATAAATAATCGTGGATAAAGAAATGGAACATACGTATCACTTCCTCTCATCCCAAGCTTATCTAATTTTTGGGCAGTGCTGAAGCTGCATAAGAAATACAGTAATTAGAACAAATTAGAAGTCCAGTGAAGGTTGCGATCAAGCTAGTTGCAAGCATGAGTTGATGTGCACCCTACAGGTTTGAAACAAGCAATCAGATTTGGATAACATGGAGCATGAACGTGTATCTATGAAACATATCATCACCACCATTGCAAAAGCCTTGTCCCAATGATCTGGGGTTTGCTAATTTGTTCTATGCAGGAGAAAAGTAAAGAAAAACCAAGACCTATCTAACAAAATTGTAAATTGTATAGGAGTTCACTTTGCCCATCCCAGAGTGTGAGAGTTAATGTGTGCCAATGAGTGAGCAAAATAAGGATAGTAGGTACATGAGCTCGATGTCATCACCATCATAGGGGCTTAATACCAATTATTTTAGGGTAGATCAACTTCCAGAGTTGGCCACTTGACCCTACCAAACATGTCCTATTTCTGGAAAGAAACTTCTCAGATATAACAATTCCAATATTCTCAACACCATTGCCATATTTCAGCACTAGCATGAGAAAGAAATAACCAAGATAATGCAAATTAGATCTAAATTTATATAAAAGGTCTTAATCAGCTATGCAGCTATGCCAATATTACATTCTGAGTTTTGAGGTTAGTCAACCATCTAAAGAAAGGCACGTGACAAAAAGTAAATAGGCACAAGAATTGATTTAGAAACTCAAAATAATCCCATATAAACCTTTTCATTCTTTTAATTGCTTATAAGAATTTATTCGCTCCTGTGTGTTTAGTCAGAAGCTAGTGGAGATTTTGGGCATCCTACTTCTGACCCTTTTACAGATAGAAGTATGGTAACGGCTTTTCCATTTTAATTCCATTCATAACTCTTATTGGGGAATTTCTGAAAATAATTGGTGAGCAATATGGAAATTCCAACACAATTACTAACCAAATGTTTATGGGAATGAAACCAAAGCAACAAAGATCAAACCACCATATGAAGAACGACAAGAAAACATGCCAAGAAGCATTAAGGCACAAGATATATGTGGTTCAGCCACAATATGCGACCCACATTTGTGAAGCCAAATCTTTTTATTTCCTTTTCCCCCTTTTCTTTATTCTATTTTTACTCCTTTAGATCCTTCTGTTATGAGCTATTGGATTGACTCTCATCCAAGGGTTTTCTTTTACAGATTCTCCCTTTTAGAGATTGAGAGAAAACTTGAGAACAATTTTCTTTTAAGAAGACAAAGAAAGAGGAGGAGAGAAACTTTGTGACAAGCTTGTATTTTATAAGAGGGTTCTCCAGAAAGTGAAGAACTTCAATTCAAAGGATTGTAATCTCCGTTAAAGAGTAAGAAACGCTTTGCTTTGTCCTCTCTTGGATATAGGTTGGATATTATGGTTGAACCGCGTATATGTTGTGTCTTGATGCTTCCTGCGACGTTTTCTTGTCTTTCTTGATGGGTTTGATCTTTGTTGATTTGATTGCATTCCTATAAGCATTTGGTTAGTGATTGTGCTGGAATATCATATTGCTTAACAACAACAATGCAGTTAATCAAGCATCACTATCTTCACGATTCATAAGATGATCACGGGGTTGGGTGAAGTTATATAGGTAATATAGCTCTTATGTTTCTATACTCTTAAGCAAGTAAACCTACAAGCAATGACAATCTGCTAAATTTATTTATAAAAAAACATATAAATGAAGTCAAGGATGGATGCAAGTTGTTTTAGAGTTTCAATTGGATGCTATATATCCAGTGGTGACTTGTAGTTGAAAATCACAGTATTTGAGAATGCAGAGTGTAAATTATATTTGTGGTCCCCTCCAAAAAAATCTCACTCACTTTCCTCCCTAATTTGGTCAAGCAGCAACCATGGTTCTAAATTCAAACACTAGAGAGTACCACAGCCACACAAAACAAACACATAAGAACACACAAAATTTTTACAAGCTGAAGCAGCAAGCCTGAGAGAATATTCCAATTCAAACACTATAAATGAACAATGGCCAATTAGACCTGTGTCATACAATTACCCTGGCATCCCCTTCTCAATAATAAATGCAGTGATGCCTTTGGATCCAGCGGCAAGATCTGTTTTTGCATACACAACCTGTCCCAGTACACAAAATCAGTGACAACAAAAGAAAATGAGTCTGTGAAAATGTATTATACTAGGAAGCTAGGTAAACTCGGTCTTCCAAAAGTTTTAAAAACTGGTAGCATGTTTATTCCCAGACGACACAAGAATTGTGTCAAAAGAAGAGAATTATTAACACAAGAAACATAAAAATATATGACACAGGTGAGTAACGATGTTTCTTATGAAACAACAGGTTAAGCAGACACAAAACAAAAAGGACTTGTGGGTTTAGAATGATGTATACATATATATATATATATATATATATATATATTGCTTGTCATATGTACAGATGTAGAGAAATAGGTACCATTATTTTGTAACAAGAATATATAAGCCATTTTGTTCTCTTTAATAAGTTCCGTGCTCTACATCTGTCTCCTAGCATATGTTGGTGTGAAACTTAGGATCCCAGTTTCCTTAGTTTGCACATGTTTCTTTTTCCTTTATATGTATTTCGAATGGTAGGTTTGCTAATGTTGTTAGAATTTAAAATACCAAATTCAATCTGACCTTAGGAACCCCGCTTCTTTGTTTTGCACATGTTGGTAGAATTTAAAATACCGCATCCAATCTGTCAGAAGGGAATGACATCGAGCTATTGGGTGAGATTGGGACTTTAATTTGGAGTTTTGAATGCATGACATCTCAACATGGTTAATGACACAATTCATAGGAATAGCAACAGGCCAGCATTTTGGATTGGTTCTTCCAATCTTCAGTTATGTCTGTCAAAATAATTTTATGACTAATGATGTAATTTATAGAGATCCTTAGGGATATTTTTCATAATTGCTTCTTGAATGCAAACAACAAATCAGATGTATCAGATGAGTTTCAGTTGATTCTTCAAAACTCTCAAGAGCAACTAGCCAAAAGAAGGCCAACTATTACTCAAAGCTTACTAGCATTGACTCCAGCAAACCCAAGAAATGAGCGGGAAAAGCTTTCCATTTCCTGGAAACAACTGGGCCTCCTCTGGCTCTCTGTCCAGGATCCATCTCCTCCCTTCTACTCAACAGGTGGGAGGTTTGACCCAACAAGTTGGACTCATGAAAGGCGGACCCACAGTGATATTTTAACAGGCAGTATTAGAGCTTAAATGTTGCCAGTCAGATGTGATACTATCTCTCTTTATAAATATCATCCATGTGAGCACTACTATTCCATTGCACATACATCTCATGTAATTGCGTGCTTGAGAGAGAGAGACAGAGAGAGAAAGAGAGACAGCTATTATTCTGCAGCACATGTATCTCACAAACTGTGTAGGTGCGCATGCGTCTGTGAGTGTGAGCTTGCAAGCAGTTTTTGGGACTCACTTGAGTTCAATCCAACCCCTCACATACCTTCATTATGATGGCTTGACTTTTACTACCATTATTGATAACCAATGCTTATGAATTATGATGCACAATTATCTTTTAAATCTGATTCAAGTATTAAATAATAACATAATGATAATAAGAAAGGTCTTAGAGAAGGGTTAGGGTTGGACAATCTTGGCAAGATAAATGGAACTATAATTGGTTATAGTATAACTACTCTTCTTCAAGCAAGGCCACTATATAAGAAAGGTTCTTTACCCTCCCTCCTAAGGAAGTGAATCCACACATGCATATAATGGTTTTCACCCTTAACCATTATCCAATCCCTTTCCTTCCGTCCCCTAGGAAAGTCCAAGTCGCAGTAATATGTTCCTATTAGTTATAAATACCAGGAAATATTATAAAGTAGTGAGAATTTGGTGTGGATTTCAATACTATTGATCTGACAGTCCCTAAATGTTTAAAGATCATGTTCCTTTTCTCCCCACAGAATTGGGATGCAGTAACATACCATAAGAAAATCAAAATAAGAAAAGAAATACAAGATCAAATTAGGTAGAAAACAGAAAGAAGAAAGGATTTCCAAGACATTACCAATGTTTGAGCAACTGGGCCATTTGTACACCACATTTTGTTGCCATTTATAATATAACCACCATCAACACGATCAGCTTTGCATTTCATACTGACAACATCAGAACCAGCTGGAACAAAGCATGCAAACATTAGAAACAGACAAAAGGTGAGTAAATTTGCATATGAATACTACTGAGCTCCCGAGATTAGCCAAAGGATGAAAATATATCTTACCATTGGGTTCACTCATTGCCAATGCCCCTACATGCTCCCCACTTATAAGCTTCACATTGACATGAAAAATATTAGCAGCATGTTTTACATGTCAAAAACCAATCAATATAAACATAAACAGAAGCATCATTCCATTCTCTCAATTACGAACAGCATTTTCATGAAAGTAACCTGCGTCGTTTTACATGCTAGCTTCTTAATCCAACGAAACAGAAAGCGGGACTTCATTGAAAAAAGGAAAAAGAAAAAAAAATCTGTGTAGGCCCACATGGTAGCAGCCAACTCAATAAATATGGCAAATCTTTTTTAACAATCATATCTCTATCCATATTGCTCCAGACATGTATCTTATTAATTATTTAAATCAATTATTGCATAAGAAACAAGTTTCAAGATGCTTGGTTCATTTATTTATTTATTTTTTATGACCAATTTTTTCAACTAACAGCAAAATAAAACAGGATAAACCCACCAAAAACAGTAAATCAAACATCAACAATAAAAAAAGTCACGGAAACATCCTTGCCTAGCTATGTGTTCCATCTATCCAATCCTATGAATACTCAGGTTTTTTTTCACGCAATCGTATTTTATTTATAAATGAGCTAAAGAACAGCAATGGGCACCAAAGGCTACAACAGAAAACAAAAAACAAACAAAAGCCACATACAACTCAACCAAATAAAATAAAGAACTTAAAACATATATGGGCTATCATAGTATGAAACCAAGCTCTGTTGCCTGACTCATATTTCACAGGCAACTTATCTCTATTACACTGTATCATATGTTTCATTTATGTGTATAACCCATGTCTCTGCCATATGCATTGCGCTTACTAGCCATATCTAGGAATCATTCCCATCACATGGCTGTCATGGAAAGCTGATACGGCTGATGCGGGATGCCCACTTTAAGGTGCATAAAGAATCACCTTCTGATGTTGTGCCTTTAGCCCCTGATATTCAATAACCAAAGTGAACACTTCTCATTTGAACCCTTATTCGTCAATAATGCTGAAAAAATCCTTAACACAGTACCCGCCCAATTTCCATCAGCTTTCCAAACACATTAATGGCCAGTCAAGTCTTAGCTTCAACCAGCCCTTTGGGAAGAGAGTCCAACTGGCAACAAGAACAAATGGAGTATATCACAAATCCTTTAACACCGTCATAAATCTACTTATTAGACACCTTTAGATTCCTTCAGTGATAATGCCATCTTCTCACCATGCATTGAATTTCTGTCACCATCTGCCCTCTACAGAATCAAAGTTTATCTTTAGTACAAGAATCAGACTTATTTTTAAACATGTAGTTGTCTTCCTCTCAACAAGCACAGAGGTAGTAAGACACCACAAAATGAGCCCCCTAGTAGAGAAAGTCCCCAAAGGACAAGACAACACAGTGGTAAAGAGTCTGACATTTCCCTAGATACATTAATTAAAAATCCTCCAAAATGAAGTCCAAACCATGTTAGCAAAAATGTGATGAACCAAGACATGATTCACCCTCCAAAGACATAAAACCGTTCACAGCTGCTAACTTTCTCTACCTTGCCGAAAGTGTTCAAATTACTTCAAAGTTGGGACACTATTAAGTAATGATTTATGTAGATACATGATAAGGTTGCCAGACAAAAAAATCAGCAACTGACAAGAATTGTCAAACAAAACAGGTTACTCAGAGTTATGCCATCAACCTAAAGAATTATAAATTATAATACACTAAATATTCAAGAAACCTTAGGTAAATACTTCTGCTTCTGAGCAGGGTTCCCGTGCCGCACCTACAAAAGCATTAGAAATGAATATCATCAGGCATGTTAAAAGGTTGTGCAGATAACCAAGTCTCATAGAAATGAAGGAATTCACCAACCAATTGATTAATGCAAAGATTTGAATGGGCACCATAAGAGAGGCCAACAGATCCAGAAGCACGGCTTATTTCTTCCATAGCAATGCAGTGGTAAAGGTAACCAAGACCAAGTCCTCCATACTCCTCTACATGAGAACAAGTTTTTCAAGAAACACAAGTGAATAGTTATTGAAATGCAGGCTGCAGCCTCTTGGGAAGATGTTGTATCAAGATCACCATAGTATTAGCAGAAGAATACAACTCGCACTATTATTTATGGATGAGACACATAATTTGAGCTCAGAAGTGGGTCATGCAAAAAAGAAAAAACAAAACTGATCACCCATGTCATCTGAGTCTAAAAAGTAAAAATTGAACTGTTGATTGCTTCTAATGACATTTCATGAGGAAGTAGCACATATCCCATGGGAATTGCAGTAGATACATGATGTTGTAGAAAATCCAAAATTCCTTAAAACAATTCTTCTTACTGAGAAGCAAAAAATATAAATTGATTTTTCAAAATTTTGAGACTAAAGTTCCTAGAATGAATAAAATAATTAAAAACAAATAACAAACATAAAAAAAAAAAAAAATACAAGCAACAAACCTCTCTGGAAATGGCAGATCAGTCCTTTTCTCTTTTTCTTTATTTTTTATTTTTTATTTTTTATTTTTTATTCAGTCAGCTATACTCCAGAGATTGTTAGAGAGATGGCCATGTCTATTTAAAAAGGGCTTTTGCCTTTTCATAAATGGTTACTAAAAATAAAATCA
>QPKB01000011.1:35862187-35878782 GCA_003546025.1 Camphora micrantha
CTCTCTCTCTCTCTCTCTTCTCTCTCTCTTCTCTCTCTCTCTCTTCTCTTCTTCCTCCCTTTTCCTCTCCCTCCCCTGTTTCCTCTATCCGCCCTGGCACCACTGCACGCCCTCCTCTCTCCCTAGATTCTCTGTCTCTTTTCCTCTCTTTCTTCCTCCCCCCCGGTTATTGAAACTTTTATCAAGAATCAAAACTAAGATGATGGGACATAATTTTCTTCAAAAATAGCGAGTGACATTATTAGTACTATATTCATTGTTATCTTCTTACTCTTGGGCAGATGAACATAGTTTAGGATTTAGGACTATTTTGCAGAGGATTTCCATACTCAATTTATCCTCTTGGTGTCTATTTCTTTCTCTGATGTTTAGATCTATTACGAATGTAAGTACTGAGAAGAAAACGGAAGAGAAGCTTGTAACTTAGAAGAAAAGAACAGAAACTTCCTTCTATAGCATCATCGACCTGTATATTTTGACCTGGCTTGGCATTGATTTTTAGTCTGCTTGGATTCAACAGATAATGGCTGTGGCCCACATTCATCTTGAGTTGAATAGTGTACAATGTGTTGTGTAGATGAAGACATGCAGAGTGGAACTTTTGAAATTTTTTCCCTACGTGATTTCATGATTCTCTGATTCTTAGATGTGACATTCTTTACTTGAATATTCCATGGGAACTGTAATAATTTTTCTATTGATCAAAGATATACATTATATTGAATATTTAACATGGATCACCTTGGGAAACAAAGGGACTGGGTCCAAAATTGCTTTAGTCCCATTAACTAAATCTTAGGTTATTTATGGGGCACTCATCTCTCATGAAATTGTGCACTTGATGGTAACAGGTATGAAATCTTGGTGAGTTAAAAAAAAATTCAACTCCCCTTTTTTTTTTGTGTTTTGTTGTGTGGGTCTTTGTTGGAGGAGATTTGAGATTTTGAAGGATGGATGGTGATGAAAGTATGTCTGTGGTGCTAGTTCTTGGATTGCTGCATAAAAAAAAGTTTATTTTTTATTCGATGTCGAGGTGGAGAAGATGAATGAAGTAGTAGAAGGTTAATCTAAGTAATCACATGCATTTTCTTTGTTGGAGCAAAATGAGTTTTTGTTATTTTTATCTCAGCATATTTTCCCTGTGGTTGTGGTTGACATTTCTTTTTTCTTATACTGTGAATTTTGACATGCAGAGCAGATATGGGGTCCATCTAGAGAAGGAACCGTTTGAAAGGCACAACATCAGATTTCTTTTTGGATGATGTTATTTGGAGCCTTCTCATTATTGGTGTAGTGGAAGTTGCCTTATTAGGAGAACTGTATTTATGTATTGGGTTTTACTAAGCCTGAGATATTATGCACTTTTTCATTGAATATACTATATGTGCTTTTGTGGAATTCCCTTGCTGCTAGGCAGTGGGTTCCACCATAATGAATTTCTTGGCTAGAATCCAAAGGGGTGGACCACATCAGTATTGAAAACAATGACAGTTAATGGAAAGCGCTAAGGGTAAGCAAGCTTTTAGATTTGAACTGTTCTTCCTGGTGGGGTTGGTTTGAATTTTTAATGGAGGCAAGATGCTGTAGCATCTGATGCCATTTATAAATGTGCCAGATCTATTTGCTGATTAAAGGATCAGCAAAGTGTAATGCACAGTCTGAGTTGGCCATTGTTTCAAAATGTCTCTGCAGTGAGATTCTCTGTTGCTGGGCTGTTGGGATGGAGAAAGTATTTGATTTGGGAATGGTTACAAGTTTTTGAGAAAAAATGGTGGATCACTTGGTGGAGTTTTCTCCACCTTCTTGAAAAATTATTTTCTAGAATGTCAGGGTATTTTCGAATTGAGGTTTTTGTGAGTTATTCTTGAAAATTTCATGGAAATAAATTATCTTTAATATTAAAATCGAAAATAGTATATAAATTAAATATAAGCTGGTTTTTAATGATTGAATATAATGTAATTTGTACTGCGATTTTATGTAGCTTTTTTTTTGTTTTTTGCTATCATTTATTTATTTCATATTGTACTGCAATTTCTTCATAATACTTGAATTTTTTCCAAATATTATTTGAAGTAGAGCAAGCTAAATGGAAATTGGCATTTCCTAACATTGTAACTCTCTTAAAAAAACTCACTTAGATTTGTGATCTCCACTTTCTCCACTAGCTGAAAGAAGGGAAAATAAACACTAACAGTTGTCCATCTTTCACCATGCCATTCTTACAATGTGTGCAAACAATTAAGTGAAGATGTTCTTCATCTCAATTTTATCAAGATATCTTTATCTAAATCTCCTAAATAGATAAATCAAATAATGATGATGGTGATAATGAAAGGATGAGAAGCATTGCTTTTTTGGAAAGCGGCTATCAATGGAGCACATGATTTGTTTGATTTGATTTTAAAGGAGGCTATAGTGAATTTTAATTGTTAAATAAACCAGATCAGTGGGTATCATCTACTCCTTTTTTTTTTATTTTTTTTGAAGTGGCTATTTCAAATTTTAGCAATCTGAAAAATTAATAAAGAATCTTGATACTTTCCAAATCCATACAAGATCAGGAAGATCTAGAGGGTCTGGCACCCAAACCGAAGTGCAGGCCAATCGATCCAACATGCTAGCTCTCATATAAATTGTATGTGGGCTTACCCTTTACAACAGCTAGGCTGCTCATTGGGCAGCTTTGACTTCGGCTAAACTTAATGCCTTCTTTTTTTCCCTTTATCTAATAGAGACGCAGAAGAAGTTTTTGCAGCAACAAGGTGTTACCAACTATTATTTCCGTAATCTAATACTCTTGCCTCGTTGAGGTAATATTCAATTCTTTATCATGGAGAGGCATCCAGTGCCTTTTTTGTATGCATGTATTTCTTTTGAATTATCTATCTGTTTATCGGTATACTTATATATTGTAGCACTTTGTGCGGCTCATTGGTCCTGAGGTTGGACTTTGGCTATTATGAGAGTCTGAATCCTTTCAGTGATAATTAACTTTCAATGGTCCATATCTTCAAAGTTTGATAGATAGGGAATGTTTGACATAGCTTATTTTAGAGTACAATGGTAAAACTTTTTCCTATCATTCCAAATGTCGTGAAATTGCAATATTTGCCTTTGCAATTGACATATATTTTTTTATTTTAAATTGTATAGAATTACACATATAGATGGATAAGAGTTGGATGGATCTGCCGGATCGTTTCGGCACTCGATATACTAGAGGTATTGAGGATTTCATTGCTCTTGCTAGTAATCATATTGACGTCGCGGGCAAGGATTCGTTGTCCATGTAGGATTTGCAATAATAGGTATTATAAGCAAATCAATGAAGTAAAAGATCATTTACTTTGACAATGGGATGGACAAGCATTACACTCGATGGGTACATCATGGTGAAGAATATGAAGAGTTGTCTGATGATGATGATGACGATGATGTTGGTGCTGATGAAGGGGTTGTTTTTTATGGGGTGCATGATCTACTTCAAGATTTAGGGGCATCTACTCGTATGGATAATCCAGTGCCAAACATGCAATATGGAGATGCAGATAATTTTACAACCACAGAAGTAGAAACATTTAGTGGTCTTAATAGGAGAGAAGGAAATGCTACTTTGTTTGAGAAAACTCATGAATGAATTGGGGCAACCTTTGTATCCAGCTGCAAAAAATTCTCAAAAATTAGATTATCTCGTGAAGTTGTTTCATGTGAAGGTAATTAATCGTTGGAGTAACAAATCATTTGATATGATTCTTCAACTGATTAAAGCAGCATTGCCTGAGGGTGAGACGCTACCAAAGTCCTATCATGAGGCGAAGACATTAATGCGAGAGTTAGGGGCTTGGTTATATTGCAATACATGCATGCAAGTATGATTGTGCACTTTTCTGGGGGAAGGACAACGAAAATCTTCGAAGTTGTCCAGAATGTGGAGAGCCGAGGTACAAAGTTGTTGAAGGCAAGTTTAAGAAAATACCACAAAAAGTTTTACGATAGTTTCCACTTAAACTAGGACTTCAAAGGTTGTTTATGTCAAGGATGACTGCTGTAGATATGAGGTGGCACAAAGAAAAGCGAGTTCGGGAGGAAAATGTATTTAGGCACCCAGCTGATTCTAAAATCTGGGAAGACTTTGACAAAGAGAATGAGTGGTTTTCAAATGAACCTCGCAATATCCACCTAGGCCTTGCAAGCGATGGGTTCAACCCTTTTGGTGACATGAGTACCATGTACAGCATGTGGCCAGTAATGCTCATGCCTTATAATTTGCCACCATGGAAATGTATGAAGGATCCTTTCATCTTCATGTCACTACTTATTCCTGGTCCTAAATCACCGGGAAATGACATTGATGTGTATTTACGACCGTTGATAGATGAATTAAAAGATTTGTGGGAGAATGGCGTGGAGACATATGATGTTGTGACCAAGCAAACATTTCAGCTGCACACTGCATTATTGCGGACTATTAATGACTTTCCTGCATTTGCTAACTTGTCTGGATGGAGCACCAAAGGCAAAATGGCATGCTCAAATTGTAACAAAGACACAGTTTCTATGTATCTATGGAACTGCCACAAGTTATGTTATATGGCCAATCGTCGTTTTTTGCAATCGCGACATTCTTGGCGGAGTCGTGGTAAGAACTTATTTGATGGGAAGGCTGAGAACAGGCCAAAACCAAAGGATTTGTCTGGGGATGATGTGTTATCACAACTTGAACTGGTTGAAGTACGGAAATTTGGGAAGAATCCGAATAACAAGAAAAAGGAAGCGCACGCAAATTGAGTTGAATTGGTCAAAGAGGAGTATATTTTTCGAATTACCGTATTGGCGAACCCTGAAGCTACGTCACAACCTTGATGTGATGCACATTGAAAAGAACATTTGTGAGAGCATTTTAGGAACTGTGATGGGTATTGATGGTAAAACAAAAGATTCAATGCAAGCTCGATTAGATTTGGAAGAAATGGGTATAAGAAAAGAGTTGCATCTAATTCCTAGGGGTGATAAGTTTATCATACCGTCTGCAAGCTATACATTGTCATCTACCGAGAAAAAGGCATTTTGCGAATGGTTGAAATCTGTAAAGTTTCCAGATGGCTTTGCATCTAATATTTCTCGGTGTGTGAATGTCAATGATGGTAGAATATCAGGAATGAAAAGCCATGACTGCCATGTACTTTTACAACGGCTTCTCCCAGTTGCTGTGCGTGGTTTCTTGTCCAGTGATGTATCCATTGCATTGATTGAGCTGGGTTTCTTCTTCCAAGAGTTGTGTTCGAGGACATTAAGGTTGGAAGTGCTAGAGAATATGGAGAAGGACATTGCTGTGATACTTTGTAAACTTGAACAGATATTTCCGCCTTCATTTTTTGATGTAATGGTTCATTTGGCTGTTCATTTACCACAAGAGGCAATTCTTGGTGGACCTGTGCAATATCGGTGGATGTATCCCATTGAAAGGTAACATGTATATGCATTTAAAAATTTAAAGTTGTACTTTGTTTTGCCAACAATAATTATAAACCTTTAAACAGGTTTTTGCACACTTTGAAACAATATGTTCGTAACAAGGCACGTCCAGAAGGTTCAATTGCTGAAGCATACATTGATAATGAATGCCTGACATTTTGTTCCATGTATCTCCAAGGAATTGAAACACGCTTCAATCGTGAAGAGCGAAATTTTGATGGTGGTCAGGAGGAACAACCTACTAGGTTGCATGTTTTCTCACAGAATGTGCGACCATTAGGAGCTTCTAAAGTTGTCAGCTTGAATCTAAAAGATCACAACAAGGCTCGTTATTATGTGCTGAATAATTCAGAAGAAGTATTGCCATATCTAGAGTGAGTGCAACCATATGTACTAAGATTTAATATATATATATATATATATATATTTCTAACTGATTTATACTAAGATTCAATAAATATATATTTTCTTTATGTAGACAACACTTGACTGAGCTTAAAAGGCAAAGTCCAAGTAATTTGGAAGAGAGGCAAGAAATGTATTTTTCTGAATGGTTTGAACAACGTGTAAGTTTTCTTAGGGACCCAAAAGTAAAGGTACTTGTAAGTCTTAATTATATTGTGTTTTCTATTGATTTTGTACACTTTTCTCGTAGATGCAAGAATTGCGATCCCAGAAATCTCCTGAAGCTACCAATGATTTATATTCATTAGCTTGCGGGCCTGATCATCGTGTCATTCGATATAATGGTTGCATCGTTAATGGGATTAGGTTTCACACAAAGGACAAGGAAGTAAATCTCCGTACTCAAAATAGTGGTGTCGTTGTGCAAGGGTGTCACCAATCAAAAGAGATTGATTTCTTTGGCGTTTTAACCGATGTCATAGTGTTAAACTACTTAAATTCCAATCGAGTTTATCTTTTTCAATGTGATTGGTATGATATTGGTAATAGAAGGACGAGTATTCAAACAGATGGCCATGTGACTAGTGTTAATATCTCCCGAACTTGGTACAAAGATGATCGATTTGTGCTCGCTGCCCAAGCAGGTCAAGTCTTTTATGTGAGCGATACTAAATTGCGTGGTAGTTGGCAAGTTGTGCAGAAGATAAAGCCAAGAAATGTATATGATATTTCAGAGAAGGAGGAAGAAATTGTAGCAGAGCATGGTGTTGAGGCATTTCAACAAGAGGAGCATGTCGTTGTGAATGGCATCGTCGAACATGATCACACACTTGAAGAACTTAACGGTGATAATATTCAGAATGAAGAACTTGCAACTCTACACCTGAGCAGGGAAGATTTGAACCCAAGTGAAGTTGATGCACATGTGGTACTGACCAATATGGGTAGAGTACAGACAGAGGATCCGTTCATTAATGATGATGAAATTGATGAAGAAGAGGATGCAATGATAGATTATTGTAGTTATGAAGAAGAGAATGTTGGATCAAGTGACGATGATACTGACATAGATTGAATGGTCATGTAAAAGGTAATTTTAATTATCCATGAGTGATAGCATCAGAAATATTGTGTAATTTAATTCCTTCCTAATCATGATACTTATTATTGACTTTCATTTTACTTGTTTATATTTACATGATTCAATTTTTCTCTGCACTACACTTCAAAAAGTGATTTATGCTCAATGAGAGTTTGTTGAGTTTATGTTGTCAAATATTTATATTTCTTGTGCAGTCATGGGACCAGGTAGACGAACTACTAGAAGTTCTCAAACGCAGCCTCTGCCTATGCCAAACACACAACCAGGTGTTGTGCTTCTTCATGGTAAGATAGTATTCTTTCATGCAACTTTTGATTTCAGTCCAATCTCTCTATAAATTTCATCAGTTGTGTACACTTGCAACTTTGGTATATTCCCACTCAGTCTTTGTTTATTCATGTTGTGAATTGAATAATTTGTGTATAGACATGGCACCAAATGGACGATCCGCAAGTTCTAGTACAGTGCCTTCATCTGTTCCCAACTCTTCTGCACAATCAGCTAATGCATCTACTCCTGGTAAGTCCAATAGTTTGATGACATTATTAATGGATTGATAAAAAGGGATCAAGCAAAACTGTCTAACCAGCTGTTAATTTGTGCTATTGTTAATTGTTAACCAGGTTCGACATCATCAGTTACCAAAAGAGGCAAGGCAAAGAACAACACTCTCATTAACCATATAGCAAGGCGAGGTCAGAAACCTAGGAGTGAGATACCACCAGGTAAGTCAAAACCCGTAGGAGATTGGAGTCAGCAATTTGCTTCTGAAGTTGGCATAATTTGCGGCGAATATGCACCTCTGTCACTTTATAATTGGAGAAAGGTGAAGAAGGAATACAAATCTAAAGTTCAAACGATGCACGGACATATTTTGGTAATAAAAATAATTTTCTTTAGTTGATTTAATATTTATGGAGTCGAATTCTTCTTAGCATTTCGTTGCAAAACTTATTTGCAGAAGAGCTTTGACATTGATATCCATCTCCCGCATATCGAAAGGGCTATCAATAAATACATAGGGCAGCGCCTCAAAGAGTTCAGGTGCATGTTGCACGTTTACTACAAGTCTCTTTCAAATGATCAACGCAGACGGAAGCCATATGTCAACGTCGCACAAGAGGACTGGGAACGACTTTGTGATTGGTTTGAAACAGACAAGTTCAAGGTAAAAAAATGCTTTTATTCAAACTTCGTATTTGTATCCTATTGTACTAGCTTATAGCTAACAAAATTATATTGCAGAAACTTAGCACGGTAAACAAGGCCATTCGTGCCAAGAAAAAAGTTCATCACTGTGGTGGTTCAAGATCGTTTTTGAATCATCGAGCTGATAAGGTATTATAAATGTTTATAAATTCCCGTGTTTGATATTTAGATTTGAGTAAGATCTTGGATATTCATTATTGGATTTTTCATGTGTTATCTCATATTTGTGTACTTTGTTACGTGATGCTATGTCAATTGTCAAGCATATTCAATTTGGTATTCATCTAGTTTTGGGTAGGGGGAACTAGGAAGCACTAGTTAGACTTTAAGGTGCTGCTACTTCTTTGTGTGAAGTATATAAACAGGAGAACTTTTCCCAGAAGTGCAATAAATGTGGCAAGATGCTTTGATGCCTTTGTGAGAAATGATTTACAGATATGCTTCTTTTGTCATGTTCTAGGTACTTTGCTATGTAGCTTGTTCTCATCTGTATTAGGAATTAGTAGCGTATGTTTGACAATGCTATTTAAGTATATAAGTATATCTGTAAATGGGAATTTAGAATTGGCATGGCCAACAATAAACATTTTTGGGATTGAACCTGTTACAGCGTAATGCACAAACTCAACAAGAGCCCGGCAGGATTGAATTTTATCGCATGATGTATTATAATCAGGGCAAAGGCTGGAGTGGCTCCGTTGCTGAAGAAAATTATGCGAGGATCAAGCTATCTTGTTATCTTTTTTCTTGTCTGTAATTAGGATTTGTCGTCCAAAATATCTTGATGAGTTTGATATTTGCCTCTATTTATAATTACAGGATAAGATGTTGAAGATGCAAGCTGAGTCCCTAGAAGAAGGTTCTACCGCCATGACTGAGGAAGACATTGCTAATAAAGTCTTAGGTACAAAACCAGGTTACATCGTTGGTCTTGGTCACGGCGTGGACCCAATGTCATCCTCCTCCTCTTACTGTTATCCAGAGGTTGAGGAACTTAGGAGGAGAGCTGAGGCAGCTGAGACACAAGCTGAGGAGCATGGGAGACAAGCACAAGAGCTGAGAGATGAGGTTCATGAGTTACAAAATTGGAAAGCAGCTTCTGAAGCTAAATTGAACTTTCTCATGGCGCACATTGGGGCCAACTTTTCTGTGGTATGTGTTTATCTTTATCTTTATTATAGAGTACAGATTAGGAGAATATATTAAGTTGCATGATGGATATTGTATATTTATAAATAAAATGTGCTTATGAACTCATACTCATTTTCGCCATGGTTAATAATTATTTTGGATATGTTTTTGATGGGGATGGCATTATTAGTTTCTTCACGAAATCCTAGTTATTCAATCTTTATGCTTATGGATGAAGTTCAAGAAAAATGGAGAGTCTAGGTAACTATCCATTTAGTTGTTGGGTGGCCCATTAAGATGATTGTATAATTCTTTAAGGGTATTTGTCCGTCACTACATGCTTAAGGGGGTGTTTGAAAAACATAGATTGTTAAAGATTTTAAAATAATTCTTGATATGTTAGATAATAACATTCTGTTTTTATTTGGTAGTGTATGGAAAGAGTATATTATAAGTTACAATAATGTCTTTGGTAGTGATATTGCTTTAAAGCATGCAAGAACTCCACTCATAATTACAGGAACCCTCTATCTTGCAACTCTTACTTCAAAATTCACTCAGTAAAACTCCACTGTTAGAAATGTCGAAACAAAACTTTAGTATTATTTTCAGAAGTGTTGCTGGGGTTTGAATCTCTCCTCTTTTATATAGAGGGCTCCTCAAAGGCATGAATGTATGTTGAGATTTCTAAGGGTATGTGTGGAAATATTTTTTCTATAATTCCTCCTTTTGAGACTTTGGAGATCAATTCCAACAACCTCATTTCTGTTTATCAGAGATTTTCTGAGGGTCTGAAAGAACATTGGAATTCCAATTTTCACATTAAGAAGGCTGTGATTTTGAGCAGAGTAGTAGCTCTTTCTTGAGGGTATTTATCTTTCTCAAGATTTTATTTTATTTATTGTCAGTTCATATTGGTAAAACTCATTTCTTAAAGAGGGGCAGTTATCATATATGGGCTTTACTTCTTTGAAATTATTCCCTACTCATTAAGACCGAAGGTACCTCCACTGCATTCAATTCTAGCCCTCATCTCTCTTGCTTTCTTTTAAGTTTTAGAGATAAATCTTTTTATTTTGCAAAATCACTTTTACTCAATATAGATATAAGTAGTCTTCTCATGTCTGCTTGTTGGCGTTCTTTTGATATTGATGAGAAACCCATCTAGATGTTTTCTTGTAATGGTACTACACATTGAATATGATATTTCCCAACATTGAAGTGTTGGGAAATTTGTATTTTTCAAGGCTTATTATACACTTGGTTGGAAGAATTTTATCACTTGAAAATTGTTTTGTCAGATGCTTTATTGTCCCTTGCATGTCAAAATGGGTTTGGCGATGGGAGGAAGAACAATGATATGTAGAAAGGATTTTGAGAACTCCATCCAATTTTTCTGTCTTTTTAGGAGTAGGAATTTGAGAACTCCACCTGATTTTTTGGGTCTATTTGCTATCAGGAATTTGAGAATTCCTTTTGATTTTTTGAACTGATTGACAGCGGGAATTCAAAAAATTATAGGTTTGTGGGAAGGTATTATATGTAATGAAGTAGATATTGGGTTTCCTCTAGGGTGAAGACAGTTCTGAATCCTCTGTTTTGTAGAACTTACAAGTCTAATTCGAACCTATTTTAAATTTATCATCTAATCCTAGTACTTACATATTATGATTGTTTTAAATTTGTACATCTCTATCATATAAGATATTGAGATGCCCTTGGCGATGGATGTTTGATGATTTTCCATTTGACCTTAAGCTGAATACTAGTGGATAGTTGATATGCTAGATCATTTTATATCAATGTGTGTGTAGATGCATTCGGTACAATCTTTGAGAATAATTGTAACTTAAGTATTGGTGATTTTATATTGAGCAAAATAAATATCATCTCAAATTGTTGCTTCATTTTATTTTTATCATTTTCTAAATATTTATGAATAGCCAAACACATAAATTTAGAATATCTTGAAATATTTTGCAATTTCCAAACACTAAAAGTATTAATATGTTGAAATCTGCAAGAACTACCAAACATGATCGAACTAGTTTTTTTATCTACCAATTCTTGATCTTTAAGTTAAGGTCGTAACTAATATCTCAGTTAGTTGTAGAATAAATGAAGGCTTAACCAACTTTTTTTTTTGGAATTGCAGGATCTTTCTACATCATGAGTACTTTGCAAAGATAGACTCTTGGGGTTGAAAAGGATGGAAGATGATCGCAAACGCAATAGACTTATCCCTTGAATTTTGAATGATGTTTTGTAAGATTAGGAAGGATAACTTGGAAGGCAATGTGGAATTTTTTTGGATACTGTGATAATTAACTGTACTTTTCTACATTTAGAAGCTATGAAATTAAATCTTTTGTTAGTTAAATGTTTTTGAGTGTGCAAAGTTTCTTTAGGTTGCTCTACTATGTGATATTTCTATATCAGCTGCAAACTTTACAGAGTTTCGTGACAGATTCTATGGTTTTGTAAGATCTGGTTTTGATTATCATTGAGATCGGCATTGAATTTTTATTTTTATGTAGCTTTTTCTTTGGCTGTTTATGAGGTTTGGCATAGACTTATCGGAAAAAGTGTATCTTCAGATGGTAGCAGATTGATGGATTCCTTCCACCATTTCCAAGTCTCTTCAAGTCTCTAAGCTCAAAGGGGCTTTTTGTTGCTTTCTCTGTATTTGGGCTGGAAAGTAGAAAGAAGAGCACGATTGAGGGGAGGAGGCTTTTTAAGGTGATTCTTCTCTTCTTTCATTATTTATTTCTGGTGAATGTTTTTCTTTCATATAATACAGAAGATTAATTCAATTAAAGGACCTCCGGCTACCGAGGGTAAGAGACCAGAGAAAGTAATATTGTTTTTGCTCTTTGCTCTCTTCCTAAGATCAGATCCTAATCATTTCACATTTGTACCATCGTGTATTTCTTAACCTCATGTTACCAATATAAACTGCTGATATGTCATATTCAACCCAATTCTTATAAACCTTCTCTTATCCATACACCACATCATCGGTATGAAGACTTAATCACAGTCTCAAAATAGATGTCTGGGACACCCTAAAGGAATATCCTGCTCATCTTATCTTTACTGGAATGAAAGTGACCCATTGTTGGTGTGGCAAAAGAAGCCTGATTCCTCAAAGTTGTTGTTTGCTGCAACCATATTACTGCATTGGAAAATAACCTTGGTGATGAAAATTCTTCATAGAAGATGTGGGCCATACTCCAATGCTAAATACATTCAGATGGGGTGCCCCTATAAAGTCAATTTAATAATTTCTTAATTAGACCACCAATTCAATCATTTTTTTAAAACTAAATTGGATCTCAACACTCTGTTGGACAATCATATATATATATATATATATATATGTGGTGTGGTTTGGATTAGGGTGGGCTAAAAATCATCCCCATCGGTGATGGTGGCTTTTCCCATGGTCTTATGAGCACAGATGTTTTTGTCTGAATCCATTGATGAATAACAGTCATATTAGTGTCATGTAGGAGTGTCTAGGTTGGGATTGGTCATGAGTTAGCTTGGGCGCACTTTAACAAAATCTCACCCCTCCTAACTCAAGGGCTCACTAGTCAGTTGGGATAGTCAACTCTTGGCAATGTGTAGGATGTGCAGAAATCTTGAGGATATGCAATTTTCCAAACACCACCTCACTTACACGACCCTTGATTTGAAAGATTCAGACTTTTGAGGTTTTTAATTGCTGTTCTTAGTATAAAATCCCTTGATTGTTAATGGTAGCTATGATGCTTAGATAGGGAATGGATAGGCAGGGACATGCCATAAACATGCAGGGATGTGAATTTTACACATAAAAAGTAAAGTATGGGATATGATACAACATGATGCATTGCCCATTTTGCAGTATCAATGCATTATAGAATGGTAGGCTTGGTATTAAATTATGTTGGTAAATTTATGGGGATGCGTGAGTGTGAATGGTTTGGATTTGTCAAAGTTGGTCTCCACTGTACTGAATAGAGAGAGGCGCCGGAAATAGGCTTAAATAAGGGTGGTTGATCCGTGAATTCTCCTGAAATGATCCCATATCTCCTATTAGAGGCCCTCTGGCCACTTTGAATTCATTGCCTCTCCCCTCTCATGCTCTCCTGCCCCCTTGTGGATTGCCACTACCCAACTTCCATGGGTGGGTACTGTAGGAACTTATGCGGGTCCCACAGTGTTACACTGGCCTAACCCCATGGAGCGACTTATTTCAGCCACACTGTCTCTCATATGTTGCTCATGGAAGTATTACTTGGGTTATCAGTTTTCTAATGTGTGTGCACATATCATCAAATCAAAAAAGTTTGGATTGTCTAGCCATGGACCATATCCATATCTCTATGTTGCTGAACCAATGGTAAGGATTTTCCGGCCATGACCATATCTATACCTATCATCCTCATTATCACTGTCATCGTCTATACCTTTATGTTACAAAATAAGTGCCATGGATTTGTCTGGCTGCTTAGAGAGTTAATGTTTTGTGCATTGCTCCCTCAAATTTTTTTATTCTTATTTTTTGGTTTTGGTTTCTTTGTGCATCTACTAGAAAATTTGGGTTTTACTACGTGTTCTTAAATTGATGATCATGCTCTTATGGAGCTCCTTTTTGTTATGTCTTCTCATGGAAAAGGATAAATTATTATTAATATTATTAAATAACAGGTTTTCCTTTTTATATATAGTATCTGTTTTTGTCTCCTTCTAATCATATCTTGCTTCACAGTTCTATGGTTTTGCATATGGAGGACCCTTTGGGCATTTTTTCCGCAAGCTGATGGATTGCATTTTCAAGGGAAAGAAAGACAAATCAACTGTTGCTAAGAAGGTATTTTCATCAATGCCTTAACCTTTCTTGCTACACCAACTCAAATCCTCATTATTGTCCACACAGTTTCTTCTGAATGGTGTTGTTTGTACGTTTGGAAGGGAAGTGCAAGCAGGGTTCTCTGCTTCTTGCAGCTTCTTTTTCCTTGTCATTTAGAGACTTACGTAAATCCTCCAATCAAAACAGCAGGCCTAACACGTGTAATTTCATGCAGAAGACGGCTAATATTAGTTCAATTATTTTCATTTTTAGGACTCAAGAGTAAGAAGGGGATTTGGCATTTTAGCTGAATAACATCTAATATCAAGTTTAATTGGATGATCTGGATTAGATGCAGACTAGGGCTTATAGTGATTTTTATTTGAATTATTTGTTTCCTACTGCAAGACAATCTCTTTTTATTCAGACATTGAATTTTAGTGAGTTGATTTATTCCTTGGTTATGTGATCTTGCTACACTGAAATTTCAGTGAGGCATTGTCTTCTACTCTAATTTTGCTTTAATTTCAGTATGGAATTATCCCTTGCAGTTTGAATGGGCAAGGCAGCATCCTAGAGAGTCTCTAGCGGTAAGAAAAGTGGCTGCAAGCTTCAAATCGCTATCGGGGATTGCCAATAAAATTAAACTTGCCTACACAATGCTCACCCTTCCAGCGTGGGAGAAGTAAAACATCTTTCCCTTGTCTCATTTATCTGCTTTGTTTCATTTTTTCTTCATACTAAAATATGATTTGATTATGATTTTTTCCTATCAGCTTAAACCTCACCATAAATTTCTTTTCAACAAAGTATATGAAGTACACCGCTGGCTACCCAACCTTGCCACAACAGAAGAATGTCCAGTTTGGTTCCATGGATGATCTTCCTTGCTATATGGGAAGTCAGATTTTAGACCAAGAAGAGGATTTTGAAGAAGATGAAGATTGCAATGAAGATGAGCTTGAGACAAATACAATGGATATAAGCAATAGAGAGTGTTAGCATGACATTGAAAAGGAGGCAGCACATGATCTCTTTCCACAGCAGATGAATTTCCAGGTTTGTTCCATGGATAAACCTCCTTGCTCTATGGGAAGTTACATGGGAAGTCAGCTTTTAGGTAATGAAGACAAAGATTGCAATGACAATGGGCATGGGATAAAAGTGATGGATGTACCAGCTATAGAGAGTGGTAGTCATGACAAGGAAAAAGCAGCAGCACATGATCTCAATCCAGTGATTAAAGACTTCAATTTCAGAGAGCCCCCTGCAACTCCAAGAGTTCAATCTTCTATTGAATTTACAATTTATCATAACAAGGATATTTTGGGGTTAAATAAAGAAGGAAATGTGGGATGGTCAACACAACTGTTTAAGTCCACAAGCAAACGATAATCCTCCATCCATAAATATTCTCTCACCCCAAAGTCACCATAACAAGTATTCACCCTGGAGATGATTTTTCTGTGTCCGTTATTAATCTTGTGTCTCCAGAAGGAGGTATGCAGACACCATTTAGGTGCAGAATTTGCTCCTGTCATAAGCAAGCATCAACTTATCCTGAGACTATCGATGTAAAAGACTCGCCTATTTTCATTCAACTGGATGAATAAATGTTGCAATGATTCTTCCTTTGTTGTTTTATTAATAAGAAAATTTTCTTCTATTCTGTTTGATGTTCGTGCATAAGTTCTCTTGTTCCAATGCTGGGGATTATAGACCCACTCTTTTTTTGCATAATTTTGTTTTCTTTTCGTTTTCCGCCGCTAATACCTTTTGCGGCAGTTTTCATACATATAGCGGTGGTTTTCATCCGCCGCTAAATGTAAGTTTTCTTGTAGTGCTACCAGCGTTGCAAATGTGTTGTATTATACTTGCAAATGGTTCCTTTACAACCCTTACAAGCGTTGCAAATACGTGTTATATTATACTTAAAAATGGTTCTTTTACAACCCTTTCAAGCGTTGCAAATGTGTTGTATTATACTTGCAAATGGTTCTTTTACAACCCTTACAAGCGTTGCAAATACGTGTTATATTATACTTAAAAATGGTTCTTTTACAACCCTTTCAAGCGTTGCAAATGTTTTGTATTATACTTGCAAATGGTTCTTTTACAACCCTTACAATCGTTGCAAATACGTGTTATATTATACTTAAAAATGGTTCTTTTACAACCCTTTCAAGCGTTGCAAATGTGTTGTATTATACTTGCAAATGGTTCTTTTACAACCCTTATAAGCGTTGCAAATACGTGTTATATTATACTTAAAAATGGTTCTTTTACAACTCTTTCAAGCGTTGCAACAAATAGCCCTTTAGCAACGCTTCTAAACCGTAGCCAAAACAGACTATCTGCGACAAAAATAAAAAACGTTGCAGTTAGTAAACCTTTTGCAACTCTTTAAAGCATCGGTAAAAGTTTTAAATGGAA